>JTEE01000219.1:73485-92058 GCA_002896455.3 Chlorella sp. ArM0029B | reverse complement strand
TGGGCGCAGGGGTGGGCAGGGCGCCTCGGCAAGGCAGGTAATGAGAGGAGGATGTTTGCGGCCAGTTGCGTCAGAGAGGTGACCCTCTGGGTGGGGCACCGCATGTGATGCGCCCACAACATGCCTCAGCCCTGCCCACCCACCTGATGTGTCAGACCCTTGCTGGACAGTTGCCCGCCGTAACTGCCCGCTGCCCGCAGCTGCGCCTCGTCACCTGCATGGCCTGGCCTGCCCTGGCCTGCGGGAGGGATGCCATGGCAGTACAGTGGGAGAGTGAGGACGGGGAGAGCAGGAGAGGTCCAGGGGCAGGCAGGCAGGCGCAGGAGCGGGGGCGGGTAATGCGCAAGCCAGGGCGGCGGGCGTGCCGGGCCGAGAGAGGCCGCAGCAGGCAGGACGTGCGCTGTGAGCCCGCCCACGCCAGGTCAGCACCCAAAGAATGGTGCCTACTGCCCTCCCCATCTCACCCACCCGTGCCCCACCCCACATACACCAGGCAGGTCACATCCGCATGGCAGCTCAGCATCCAGCAGGGGGGTGGCTGGGGAGGTGTGGGCGGACGGTACACCATGCCAGGGGAAGCAGGGAAAGGAGAGGGGCATCCTCCAGGTGCATGCATGCATGTATGCCAAGCCCACAACACCCGGGGAAGCAGGCAGGCATGCCGTGCGCTCACGCCCGCCCCCGCCAGGTCAGCACACACTAGGTGCAAGCCCGCAGGTGCTGTCCCCCGAAAATGCACACCAAGCTGGGGCACAGGTCCAACAGATTCCCGCCCCCTGCCCCCACCCACCTGGCCCCAGCCAAAGCCTGGCCCCATCCACCCGGCCCCAGCCAAATATATAGCTTGACCGCCCCCCATTCATCAGTCTGCCCTGCACGCACACAGCGGTTTGAATGTGGGTGAGGGCAGAGGGGGAGGCGGGGTGGGGGCCGAGCAGATGAGTTGACTGCTCCTGGAAAGCGCGGCAAACCCCCACCCACGCCGTGTTGCCCCGCACGCACGCAGAAGAGTGATGCAAGGGCAGGGAGGGAGGGAGGGACGAAGGGGGTGGGTAGCGCTGGCTTGATGTGTGTCAGGCGCGTGGGGGCAGAGGAGAGCAGGGCACCAGGGGCGGCAGGTGAGGCGGGCCAAAGCGCGCCTGCAGTGTGACTGCCCTTGCTGACAACTGTCAACACCTCGTCACCGACCCCGCCCCGCCGGCACATCCACCTCTTCCGCCACCGCCCACATGCACTGCCTCTTTCCTTGCTCATCCAACTGAAGCCGCTGCTGCACCTGTTGGCGCCTCCCACGCCACCTGCCAACCCCAAGAACACATCCCGCACTACCTTGCCCGCCTGCCTGCCTGCCCACCACACGTGTAACCTCACCTCACCAGCCCGGCCCCCCCACCATGACCTGCCCACCTCTAATGCTTCACTCGATCCTCTGGCTCGCTAAGCACGGGTGCTAAGCACGGGGGCTAAGCACGGGCATACGCAGCACAATCCTCTCCTTCATGCCCTGGAAAAGGCGGCACCGACGAGGCGGCGGGGGGCTGCCGGCGGGTGCCTGCCGCATCCTGCAGCGCTGCCTGCGGCCGCCGCTCCACAAGCTGCTCTGCTCCCCTTCTTCTAGCACTGCCACGAGCTGCGCAAACAGGCTGGGGAGTGCGACTCTGGGGATCTGCAGGGGGAGGGAGACAGGCAGGGGTGGGGGGCAGGATGACAGGCGGTCAAGGCAAGCAGTGGTGCCAGCAGGCAGGCAGGCTGGTGAAGGACACAAAGCACAGCGCCACACACAGGCTGTGCAGCGGCCAGCGCAGTACACGCTTGCAGGGAGCTGCAAGGTGTGTGCTGAGCAGGACTGGCAGGGCGGGGCGGGCCGGGGGTGCCCCCACTGCGGGCCAGCTCGTGCCGACTCCTCCCATGTTTGCCGCTCCTTCACCGACCCCACACGGGGCCTCACTGGCGGAAAGGAAGCCCCAGCCTCCGCAGCCGCTGAAATCTAGTCAAACTTCCTTCCAGAACTTTGATGTGGGGTGTGTGAAAGGCCACAGCATGCCGCACCCCTGACACAATGCCCCACTGCCCGCCCAGCTCTCCAAAAGACGCATTTCTGTGTCAACACAAGCACCTCTGCCTGCTGCACGCCGGCTGCCGCTCCCTCCCCGCCCCTGCACACTGGAACCACTAGACACAAACAAATTCCAGACGGGGCTTTGCGACAAGCATGCTGATGGACCGGTCAGGCTGCGCCAATGCTGGCCTTTGCCTGCTCTCCCGCTGTGCATGCCGCCGCTGGGCTGGCGGCACCAGAGATGTATGGCTCCCATCGCGCACCCTGGGGCGCATCGGCGCACTCGAGGCTTTCAAGCCGTCCCCGATTTAGGTCCAAAGGAAGGCGCGGCGACAGAGAGCAAGTGCCGCTTTTACCCCTCGTTCGTTTAGGGCCTTGGACGCGCTGCGCCCAAGGCCACCCCAGCGTCTTTGGGAGCGCTAGGAGCTCCTGCTCGTCCCGCCATGGGTGCAGCACCGTCCAAGGAGCCGGCCCGCCGCGCAGCGGCGCCGCGCCCGCCACGCAGCGGCGGCCCGGCAGCAGTTGACGCGCTTCCTGAGCCCCTGCTGGGCGCCATTCTGGCGCTGGTCGGCTTCAGAGAGGGGTGAGCAGGCTGGCGACTGGGGCTTGCAGGGGTCTTTGGCCAAGCGTGAGAGAAGGAAGACTGGTGCCTGATGCGTAGTCTCGGCACCGTGGACTTTGCCCTACTGCCGGCGTGCACCGGCGTCACCACCGCTGCAGACAAACGCCTTGTTGCTTGCGTCAATGCCCTCATTCCTCCCAATCCTGCTCCTCCCTGCCTGCCTGCCTGCCGCCCCCGGCCTTTCGCCCCACCAGGCGCAGCACCTCTGCCGTCTGCAAGCGCTGGCGCCGTGCCTTCTTTGCCGAACCAGCGCTGTGGGAGCGGCAGGGCCTCAGGGTCAACGTGCGCAGCCCAGCCGGCGCCCGCCTGCTGCTATCGCCCCCGGGCCGGCAGCGGAGAGCAAGCACGCTGCAGCAGCGCAGCCTGCTGTGCGTGGCGCGCCGCGTGGCGCCGGTGCTGCACAGGCTCACGGTGATCGACCAAACACCCAGCGGGGAGCAGCACTTGGGCGCCAGCTGGCTGCCGTGCCTCCTGCTCTCCCTGGAGCCCGCTCAGCTTCATACCCTGGCCCTGCACCGTGTCTGCATCACGCCGCCAGCAAACGGCGCGCTGTCTCGCCTCTGCGCTCTGCGAGAGCTCAGCCTCAGCTGCGCCAGCGGACAGCTGGTGCCAGCTGGCACCCTGGCAGCTGCCGCGTGCCTGCCACAGCTGGCCAGCTTCCGCCTGGCTGCCGAGCGCCTTCCCCCCGGGCTGGCTGCCGCCCTGGGTCGGCTGTGTGGCCTAACCAGCCTGGAATTGGACACGTGGGACCGCGGCAGCCTGCCCGCTCAACTTCCGGCCGCCCTCTGCCAGCTGTCACGCCTGGCCCGCCTGGAACTCCGCCAAGACTCCTTTCAAGCGCTGCCAGACATCCTGCCTCCGCCCCCGCCACCACCCCTGGTACCGGCGCCAACAGAAGGAGGCTCGCTGCCCCCAGGAGAGGCACAGACAGAGGCAGAGCATCCGCACCTGTTGGCTGCGGCGCCGCCACCGGCAGGGCCCGGAGAGGGAGGCAGCGCAGCGGGCAGGCCTAGGGAGGGGCTCCGGGAGCACGATGCGCAACTGCAACTGGCAGAGACGCCGCTGCAGGCGCTGACCCGCCTGGTCCTGCGCGCCCGCAGCCTGCCAGCTCAGCTGCTATCAGCGGTGGCAGCGCTGCCCGCCCTCGCACACCTGGAGCTTCGATCCACGCTTCCGCTGCCGGACGCTGAACAGGCGGCAGGCTCGCTGACCGCCCTGGCAGCGCTCACCTGCCTGCGCCTGTGGCAGCGCCCGGGGGGCAGCCTGGGCGGGGAGGGCGAGCAGGCTGCGACGCTGGCGCTGCCCCCAATCCACCGCTTCCCACGCCTGCGCATCCTCTCCCTCTACTCGCCGCTCATCCGGGTGGGTGCACAGCTGCAGCTGGTGATCCAATTAATTAATCGCATTTCAAGTCCAGCGCGGAGCCAGCGACGGTCTCATGGGACAGGATTGATTCGTCAGCACTGGCCGCCCGAGGCTTTCTAGTGATCACTCGCACCTGGTCGATCGCCTATCCACCACTTCACTCGGGCACAAATTGATTGCTGCATTGAGTGGCTCTCGCTGGTGATCCCAGGGGGTCAACCTCCCATTCTCCTTGGCCCACGCTCTTTTGTTCCTTTGCAATGAGAAGATTGTTGTCTTTGAAACGCTGCCTTTGCAAGGCTCAAGTATTTGTGTCGATCTCCATGAAGCCTCCCCCACGCACATCCCACTCTCTCTCTCTCGCCTACCTGCAGCTCCCCGGCGGCCGCGCCTGGAGCTTTGACACCGGCGCCCGCTTCCGGCTGGGCGAGGAGCAGCGCCACCACATGCTGCTGGAGCGTTCGCCCCTGGGGGAGGTGCATGTGGGGGTGGCAGACACGCGCCTGGACCCTGGGCAGGAGGCCGGCGGGCTGGCCTCGCTGCTGTCCGCCCTGCTCGCGGTTGCCGGGGAGCCGCAGCTGCACCGCCTCTCCCTACGCGGCTGCGCCTTTGCCTCCCCTGCCGCCGCTTTCGACGGCTGCGGCCCCCTGCTGGCCGGCACGACGCGGCTCAGCATGAGCCGGTGCCGGGCGGTGGGCAGGGGCGCCTCGGACGCCTGCCTGAGGGGTGGAATAGACGCCCTGCTGGCGCTCGCCCCTGAACTGCGCCAACTCAGCATCCTGTGCCCGGCACACGAGGGCGGAGGCGTGGGCACGGGACTGTCGGCGGGGCTGCCTGCCGCAATGGCGTGCGCGCTGCCGCACCTGCACACGCTGGCGGCAACGGGGGGCGCCCTGCGGGGGCTGCCGACGGGGCCCTACATTGCAGGTGCGCTGTTCTCAGCTGGTGATTGGTCTTTAGTCTTTAAAAGGACGGGGAGGGCGAGGGCGCTCATGCACGTTAGGTTGTCGGCACTGCCACCGACGACATGCAATTTCGACCCTCAGACTTGCACGCGCACCGCTGGGAAGGGGGGCGCATGGTGCCTCCCCGACTTCCAAGGGTGCAGTTGGCAGGTTGCAGTTCCAAGGTTGCAATTGGCAAAACGCTGCACACGTGGGCGGCTGGTCACTGAACCTGCCATGGTGACGAGCTGATGCGTGGCCTTGCGGTCTTCACAGCTGCACGCCAGACCAGCCACTGTGCCTCCCCAACTTCCTCCCACCCGTGCCTGCAGGCCTGCGTGTGCTCAGCCTGGAGCACAACTGCCTCAGCCCTTCCAGCACGTTCCCCACCCTGGCAGGCGCCTCACAGCTGCACACACTCAACCTGGCCGGCAACCCCGCCCTGCTGGCCAGCCACGAGGCAGCAGACGCGCTCGCCGCGCTGCCCGCGCTGCGCACGCTGCGCCTGGGCTCGTCCCGCTGGCNACCGCCCACCTCGCACTGACCCACCCACCTGTACCCACACATGCCATGTGCCCACCCAACCACCCGTACTGCCCATCCACCCACCTGTACCGCAGCCGTGTTGAGGGCGGGCGTCCCCTCGTACCGAAACGCCTCGGCCGGCAGGCGCAGCGCGGTGCGGTGCAGGTCGCTGAACCGACGGCGCTTGAAGTCGTAACCCACCACCTGGCGCAGGGGCAGGGGTGGAGGCAAGGGGAATGGATGGAGTGAATTGCAGTGGACTGGAATGGAGTTGACTGCGGATGGTGGGCGGCGGACACCCATAGTATGGAGTATGGGGCAGGGGTGGAGGCAAGGGGAACGCACGGATAAACACGTCACCCCGTGGGGAGCCGACTACTCTTGTGATATTCCAGGCAATTGGAGGCTCCCAAGCAACTGCTCCCTCCCTCCCTCCCTCCCTCCTCACCGCCCCTCACCACATCAAAGTCGGGGCAGTGCCCCGTCAGCATCTGCCAAAAGCTGGCCTTGCCCTCCAACTTCCCCATGGGGCCCAATCACATATCCCCTACAAAGAGTGTACTCTTTGATAAACACAGTCCCCGCCGCTCATACCCCCTCACCACAACAAAGTCGGGGTAGTGACCCGTCAGCTCGTAGAAGCGGCAGAGGCCGAACACCAGGTTCTCAAACGAGTCGCGGGCACGGTCCTGAGAGGGGGCAGCGGGGCAGGAGCGTGAGCAAGGCTGAGGGGAGCAAACGTGTGGGCCCGTGAGGCGTGACGGGGGGTCGGGCACTTGCAAGGGCAGATGACGGGAATGGCGAGCAGGCAGACGCACTGTTGCCCGCCACGTGGCACAGACGCACTGGCACATGGCGCATGGATGCCTCGCCGGCGCATATTTAGCAGCATCTCTCTCCCCTCACAGCCATGCGCCCGGTTAGGCGGTGCTGCAGAAATACATGCCCAATCCCTCATCCCTCGGCCGTCCACGCCTGTCCCCCTGCCCCTCGCCCGCCACCTCTGCACACACCTGCTGCCACCCGCCCTCCCGCCCGCCCGCCCGCTCACCTCTGTGAAAGCCCGCTCCCGGACTCCAGTGGTGCCATACCACTGGGCGGCCTCGGCAACCAGCCAGTACCCTTCCCCCTCCGCACGTGGGCCTGCGTCCCTGCAGCCGAGAGGCGGCAGTGTCCACGGCGAATGAGAAGCAGCGGCAGGCAAGGGCCGGAGCAGCAGGGCGAGGGCACAGCAGGGCAGGGCGGGACACATGCCGACAGGTGTCCCTTGACAAGAAAGTTCCATGTCTGATTTGGCTTTCCTGTGCACCTCCTGTCACAGCCATCGTCTCCCCATTCCCGGCCGACTTCCCCCCCTCCCCGACTGCATCTACATTACGTACAGACCACATGGTCCTGCTCCTTTCCCATCACTTCAAAGACCACATGGTCCCGGCTCATCCCAATCACTGCTGAAGCTCCCCACCCCTACCCAACGGTACATCCCACACGCCGCCAACACCCTCCTGGCCCCGCACCATCCGGCCGCCAACACCCTCAAACGGCCGTGCTCCTGCGAATCAATCAATGCTGACACCCCCCATCCTCCCCCACGTCCACACAATCCAACCCCCATTCCCACACCCCCACCCCCCCACACACACCTGCGCGTCTTCCCCCCGCTGAACAGCAGCAGGGACTCGGGGTCCGCCGCCGCCTCCCGCACCCCCAGCTGTATATGCTCCACAAAGCTCTGCGTCTGCCCATGCACATCCTGCGGCGAGCGACAGGGGTGTGTCGCGGGGGTGGCGTGAGCGGCGGGGGGTGCTGGGGTGCTGGGGTGAAGAGGCGTGAAGGGCAGGGCAGGGCTTGGCGCAGTGATGCTTGTTGGGGGAGAATGCTTGCGGGGTGGCTGGGAGATGTGTGGAGAGGGGAGCGGCCGCAGCAGGGCAAGACTAGGCTTCTCCCAGTCCCCCATGTTACCACCCCACACACACTTGCGTCGCATGTCGCAGCAGCGGCAAGCTGCCCTCCGAGGAACAGCCGCACCAAAGCGCATGCCCCTCGAGCCACCCTCCCAGCCCTCGCCTTCTGGTGTCCATATTGAAATGACAACACCGCCCTCAGCAAGCAGAAAAGAAGAAGAGGTCCGACGGGAATCCGTAGCGGTCACCATCCTAGGCAGAAAGGCAGGCAGCAGGCAGGAAGGCAGGCAGGCGGGCAGGCAGGCAGGCAGGCGGACGGGCAAGCAGAGACAGCAACAGCAACATGACCTAGCACACACCAGCTGGTGCCCAATCACGTACATGCCCACACGTGCCTTGGCAGGCGCTCCCGCTGGGTTCCCACACTGTTCACATTCCTGCACAGCCAGCCCCGACCAGCAGCGGCAACAGAGGCCAGCACCCACCTTCTGATAGTCCAGCAGATACCAAGAGCTCTTCTCCTCAGAGTGGTTATAGTCCAGGCCAGTGTACACAGAGTGGCAGGCCACCAGCACCAAGTTGCGCAGGTGGGGGGCAGGGAAGGTGCGCGCCACGTCATGCGGGCGCAGGGCGGCGCCTCCCCCGGCGCCGCGCCGCGCCNGGGTGGGCGTCACGCCGTCGAGTGAGGCGCTGCCGCTGCCGGTGCGCCGGCCAGAGGTGGCCCCTGCCCACAGCTGCGCACAGGGGGCAGAGCGAGCAGGCTGGTCGGCTTGGGCTGGCGGCGGGGGCGAGCGCGGCAAAGGCGGCTGGCGGCGAGCAGCACAAGGCACGCAGCGGAACGCTCGGCTGTTGGTTGTGTTTTTGTGTTGCTCATTTATCATAAGCGCACCTGAAACAGCAGCACCAGGCAGCAGGCGGCGGTGAGGAAAATGAGTCCCGTCGGCTGAGCTCCTTGTTTGTTGCCATACTTTTTACGGGCCTCTAAAAGTGGCCCGGAACTCCGGGTGCTGTTCCCCGATTCGGCGTCGATGCTGCCGCCGCTGCGAAAATGCGACGGCAACATGGCGAGCGCTATACACATGTGCCAATTGCAGGCCCCCTGCAACAGACACATGTGCCAATTGCCTTGGTAACTCTAGAGCACCGCATACCGAAGGATGCGGCTGCTGCTGTGCGCGATGTGCCTGCTCCCGCCCTCGCCGCCACCGTCCAGCCCTCATCACCTCTGAGGAGTTCATGTGTTTACAGGTTTCTCACACTCTCATCAACAAGGTAGAATTCTGTATGGTAGAACTCCATTACTACACCACTGTGGCTGCCATAGGCAAATCAGGCCCTTGCAGGCTTGACCATGACCGTTGGCCATGTTGTTTTGAGGTCCGTGCGGCTGACTGCATCCTGCAGGCACTTATGCTGCACTTTTGCCGCCAGCACCGCCCCGCCCCCTCCTAGCCCTGCCCTTGGCCAAGGCTTGGAAATTTGTGCCTGCTCCACCTTCTTCAGCGCCTCACTGATCAGCCCCTCCGCTACTTCATCAGCCTCCTTGCCACGGGCACGCGCAGCAACGCTGCGCTCTGCCAGCTCGTTGCTCAGCCCCATCTCAAGGAAGGCCTGGATGGGTCAAGTTTCAAACAGGCTGAGATGTTTGCCAGGTGCCAGAAGTGTGCGTGAGGCAGGTCATGTGCAGGTGCACACACACGCCACAGCACGCTGTGCTGCAACTGCTCCAGAGGCAATCTGCCCCGGAAGAAGAAGACGGTTAGAGCTAAGGGAGTGGAGTTGAGGAGGTCAAGGAGTTGAGGAGAATTCAAGCCAAAGGCACTAGTCAGCTGCCATGACCGGCCCCAGATACGTGCCTGGGCCCTTATCTACCGCCCCCCGTCCCGACCGACACCACCACCACCACCACATCACACACGCCACACACACACGTAAGTGATGCTACTCACCTTCTTCTTCCCCTCAGCAATCTCCATGATGCCCGCAGCCTGCTCCAGCAGGCGCTCCACCTGCAAAGCGGGCGCAAGCGGCACAGCGGCGGGGTGTGTGGATGTTATGTACTTTCACCAATAGCTCTGCAAACCAACAGACAAACATTGGGGGCCAAACATCAAACACACAACACGTCGCTGCCGAGTCGGGAAAACTTGGAACTGTGGTCTACTCGCACCTCCGGCTGGCCAGCGCTAGCAGTGGGCGCTTCCGCATGGGGCGGCGGCGGTGCCTCATCTGGGTTGCTGAGCATGTGGCCGCCAGCTGCCCCCACACAAGGGGCTTGCACCTTCTTGTTGGGCTCCATAGGCGCGGGGTGGGCCGGAAGGACCCAGTGCAGGTAAGAGCTGCTGGGACTGGTTCAGGTGGGGCTGGCTCTCCAGACCTGGTGCACTAAGCGTCGTCTGATGTTCAAGTGCAGTGGCCACTCACGCAGGCCGGCCCTAGGGTCGGCCAGCCCTGGCTCCAGGCTGGCGCCACTGGCTGCAGCCGACACAAAGATGCTGCTTTTCTCTCGCGCTCTCCCTGTTGTCATCAGAGCCACCGATCCAACCCTGCTGCACGGCTCTTGCGCTCCTCGCTGACCCTCCGCACCAGCTGCTTTGCTTTTGGAGAGTTACAGTCTTGATTCCGCAACACGAAGTGCGACAAAGACCCCTGGAAAGTGTACGCCAGGATTGCAAGCAGGGAGGAGGAGCAGGGGAAACACAGCAGGCTGGACCGATGCAGCGGGCTGATATGGAGCAGGGGGAGNCGCGGCCGCCCCCGCCGGCGCTGCTGCAGGGGCTGCACAGCCGGGCCCCCCGCCTGCGCCTGCTGTGCGGGCTGGCCACAGCTGAAGAGCTGGACTCGCCCTTCTTCTATTCCCTGTTTGAGTGACGATGGGGTTCAACTCACTCAGGTGTCCGACCAAAAGCGAAGCGCTGGCATCAACCGCCCTGTGTGCCTGGTGTGCGTGGTGTGCCTGCCGTCCGCCATTCACAAGTTTGCTTTTTGCGACTGGAATTGCCAGTGTGTGATGCAAGTTACATGTCACTCGAAAGAGTGCAAAGGTCGACACACAGCACCACGGTTGCATGGAATTCCAGCACGCACACAAGCACTATGGGTGCCAAGTGTCATGTCACAGCTCAATGCCGCGGTGCCCCAGTCAAGAGGCCATCACTCATGCAGCGGCCCTCGCCCCTACCCCTGCCTGACCCGCGCCCCCCGCCAACTCACAGCAGCGGCAGCGCCACCGCCTGCCCGCTCTGCATGCGCCCACCCGCTCACAGCAGCGGCAGTAGCGCACTGCCTGTGCGTCCAGCTATGCATGCCGCGCGCCCCCGCCAACTCACAGCAGCGGCAGCGCCACCGCCTGCCCGCTCTGCATGCTGCGTGCCACCGCCTCTGTGAACTCCATGTAGCGAACCCCGATTGCAAAGTCCGTAAACTTCACCGCTTCGCGCCCCCTGCGGGCCAGGGCCAGGACGCACGGGCGGGGGTGGGGTGGGGGCGACACGTACGGCGGGGCAGGCAAAAGCAGAACCCCGGTAGCAAAGCCTGTGATTCTCACCGCATCACGCCCCCTGCGGGATAGGTTGGAGGCGGAAAGGAAAGGCTGGAAGTTGTGCGTGGCTTGGGGGTGCAGCGGCCGCGGCCCGCGGGGCGGCAAGTGAAGGCGGGGCAGTACAGGTGGGCTGGCACAAGCTGGGAGGCTGTCGCAAGGCACCGCTCAACCCTGTGCGCTGCCACAAGGGCAGCTTCTGCTGGTGCTGCTGGGACGACCAACACTGCATCACCGCAGGCCCTAGAGCTAATGTTAATCCACCCAATACCAGCAGAATTGTAGACCAGTATGAGACGCCCGTGCTGCAGGGCGAAACAAGTTTTCGAGAGTTCGCATGCCCAACCAGCCGCCCACCTGATTGCGTTCACCCACTCCTGCTCCACCCTCCAGAAGCCGCGCTGCTCGTGTGGGACGTCCACCGCCCTCATCTGACCGCCCTCTGTGCACCGGATCGGAGGGGCGGCAGGAGGAGGGGCAGGCCCGAGTGTGCGCGGGCAAGGTGCAACGCCGGGGCAAGGGCCGAGGCAGTGCAGCCCGGCGCACCCGCGCACCACCCCCATGCGTGGGGGGGCACATCTGATTCAGCAGTCCACCTGCCCCTGTTCCCCATCCCACGCTCACCCGACATGTGCTGCAGACCCGGCTGCCCACCCACCCACCCAGCCCGCCCTCCCCAGGTTCTTTCAGCACGTCATCCCCATAACACCCCCCCGAAGCCCGCTGTGGGTACGTGCCAATGTGAGGGCGACGCCCACCCACATATCACACAGCGCACCCCTCTTCTCTTTGCACCCCTTACCACCCACACGACTTCGCCTCCAACACACAACATAATATGCAACACTGGTTCCACACAGAGCACCACTCACCAGCCACCTGACTTCTCCTCCAACACCTACACACCTACGCACACCCACACACCTATGCAAACTACATTCTGATACACTCACCCCCCACCCTGTCCAGAGACCTTTGCTGGCTCTCCCCCCCTGGACTTGACATGAGATCAATTGACTGATTGAGTGACAGCGCACCCCCTGCCCACCCACCCGACTTGAGCGCCATCTCCAGGTGTCCGTTGTCAATGTCCAGATGCAGGGTGCCCTCGGTGCCATACAGCCAAAACTCGGAGGTGGGCTCGCGGGCAGCTCCTGCCGGAAGGGGCGTTCAGTCGAGACTCAGGGCGCAACAGGAGCCAACACACTACGTTCCAATACACTCGGCCCCCACCCTGTCCCATGAGACCTTTGCTGGCTTCCCCCTGGACTTGAAATGTAATTGATTGATTGATACGGGGCGAAACATGGCAGCTTCAAGCATGGTGTGGGCTCAAGCGCAGTGGAGTGGGGCAAGAGACAAGGAGGGAGACCGTCCATGTGGTGTAAACGTGGGTGCGATGGGCAGGCAGGATGGCAGCAGGAACAGTGGTCAGAATGGGCCTGCCAGGAACACGCGGGCACAAGCCGTGCTGGCAGTGCTGCATGCAGTGCTGCTTGCAGTGCTGCATGCATGCCACAACCAGCAGCTGCCTGGCAGCTGCTGGCCCCGCCCAACTCCCACCCTCCAGGGCGTAGCGCCAGCGCTCAGGCACAGAACGCCCGAGTGTAGATGTTGATGAAATACTACGAATTGATTTGAAGAAGAAACAAAAGGTATAATAGCATTCAAGCGGAGAATCTTAAACGTATAAACGTAATCTATCGGTCAATAACAAACCCGAATTTTCGAAGTACCTCGAACCAGCTCACCCGTGACGGCACTGAACACCATGTGCGCCTGGGCGCCGCACGCCATGTCAGCAAGGATGTCCACGTGGTCGGGCACCTGGCAGCCCCAGAAAATGTGGTAATAAGTAGGTAGTAAGAGAGGAAGGAAAGGGAAGCATGATGGAAGAGTGGGGGTGCAGGCAGTAAGAAGGGCAGCCAGCAATCCCCTGCCGACGGCTGTAATGCCCACTCCCCAGCAAGCAGTGTTCACTGGCGGGCCCACTCACCCGCACTCCCGTCAGCGCCGCAGTGTCTGGGTGGAGCCGCATCCCCACCACCGCCCTGCCCATGGCCATCACCCGCCGCGCGTCGCCCACCCACCTGCACGCGTGTGTGTGTGCAGAGGAGGAGGGGGAAGAGGAAGGAGAAGGTTGCAGCGCGAGGGCGTGGGGGTGGAATTGGGGAAGCCAGCAGGGAATCAAATTCAATCGAGCCGGAGGCGCCAGTAGGCTACCCCCTGCCCCCAGGGGCAGGGGCGGAGAAGGGGAAATGCAGGGGTGGGTGGGTGGATGGGCAGGCATGCCAGGGTCGCGCTGACAACGACACAACCACCCAAGGCCCCACCCAACTTCACAACCCTTGCGCTAAACAGTGCTCACCGCTGCAGCGCCTTGTAGCGGATACCCTTGGCCAGCACGTTGAGTCCACTACACTGCCCCAACACTCACAAAACAACGAACTAATGAGCTAGCTGCTCACCGCTGCAGCGCCTCGTAGAAGATTCCCATGGCCAGCACGTTGAGCCCGCTGAGGTCGGCGTTCTGGCGCCAGTGCAGCGGGGAGGCGGGGGGGTCGGGGAAGGCCTGCCCCACGCCCCTCACGCTGATGTACGTCAGCTGGCCCAGCCTAGAGGATGGCAGGGCAGGGCAGGGCAGGGCAGGGCAGGGCGGGGAAAGACAGGGGGCGGGCAGGGCAGGGCAGGACAGGGCAGAGCGGGGAGTCAAGGAGATGCGAGGGCGGGGGAGATGCGAGGGCGGGCGATGAGGCAAAGGCGCACAGCAGGCAATTCACACCGCCTTCTGCTGCCCCTGGAGTACAGGAGTTGGCTGGCAGGCTGGCTGGCTGGCTGGTTGGCTGGCCCTCACGTGCCGCAGCGCAGCATGCCCGCATGCCCCTGCCCGGCCTGCCCACCAGCCAGGCACAGACAGGCACACAGAAAGCTGACCGACCGTCTCTAAAACGGGTGCACTGTGCATCCAAACGCTGCATCAGGACTTCCTCTCACTTTCCGGAGCGCACTAGACATCTGTAGTCAGCAGCTCAAAAACATACATCGCACACCCAGACGCTGCATCAGCGAGGCGCTTCCCCTCTCACTTTCCGGAGCGCAGGATGTCTTGGATGGCGGCGTCCCAGGGCAGGGTGAGGGGGGAGGGGACCAGCTGCGCCACCAGCTGCGGCTGCCGCCGGGCAGCTGCCAGCATGGCATGTGCCTCTGCCACGTTCATGGCCTTCACGAGCAGAGGGAGAAGAGCGGAGAGGGCAACATCAGGAATGAGGTAACTAGAGGGCAGGTCTGTTGGGGAAATGGCTGCCAGCATGGCGCGGGCCTCTGCTACGCCCATGGCATGCGCTGGCAGGTGATGCGGTAAGCTGTGCGGCAGGAAGGAGCAGGGTGAGGGTCGGGCAGCTGCCTGCATGCCGCGTGCATGGCCTGCGCTCGCGGTGGCAGCACAGCAATAATGAGGGCAACATGGCGAGAGTTGAGCAGAGGGAAGCAGGATGGGCATGCGCCGGCGCGGCACAAGCACCTGCTGCACTGCCTGCTGGCGCCAACGGGGTGCGGGGCGAGGCTTCCTTCCTGTAACACCTCGTGTGCGTCTCAGCAGAACTGGGCTGTGGAACTGGGCCGCCGTGCCAGTGGTGCTGCTGTCACGCTGCACCCGCGCCAGCCAGCCCTGCTAAACCCGCCAGGCTGTGGTAGCACCTGGCCACCTGTGCCACATGCGCCCCCCGCACCCGCTCACCATGCCCCCCCTTCCTCCTTTCCTTCCTCCTTCCTGGTACACCGTGTACGTCTCAGCAGAGGCGACAGTTCCTGGTGCGGCACACACCCCCGCACCTGCTCACCATGCTCCCCCCGCACCCGCTCACCACGCTGTCCCGCACAAGCTCACCATGCCGCCCCGCACCCGCTCACCATTCCCCCCCACACCCTCTCACCATGCGTGCCTCACACAGCACGTGCTTCCCAGCATCCAGCGCAGCAATGGTCAGCGGCGCGTGCATGTACGGCCTGCGTGCGGTGGGCGCCCAAAGGGGTGGGTGGGCAGGTGGGGCGGGGTGACCGCTCAGCTCCCCAGGTGCCAACCGCCACCACAGGCAGCATAACTCCCCGGCCAGCCGTGCCACCCACCTCCACCCATCCACTCACCCACACATACATTGGCAGCTCACCAGGCGCCAATCCACAGCACCTTCAGGGTCAGTTGTCTGCTTCATCTCCCCCACCAGTTGTGCCACCCAGCCACGCCCACCGCACTGCTCACCAGGTGCACGTCCCGACAGCAGCACACCTGCCACCCACCCCCACCCATCCACTCACCCACCCACATCAGGACAGCGCACCAGGTGCCAATCATGCCAGGCACATCTGGGTCCCACACCCACCCACACAGCTTACCAGGTGCCAATACTTCCAGCCACATCTGGGCACTGGCTGACAGCTCAGCTCTCCCCCACCAGACGTGCCACCCACCCACACCCCACCCACACAGCTCACCAGGTGTCGATAATCCCACATAATCACATCCCGGCAGCTCACCAGGTTCCGATCACCACGGCATCAATCTGCGGGTCCTCCACCACGCTCCGCCAGTCCGCCGTGGCCCCCGGGATGCCGGCAGCCTCGGCGGCGGCGTGTGATGAGGCCAGCGTTCGGTTGCACACGGTGGCAAGCTGCACGCCTGGCAGGTCTTGCAGGTTGGGGATGTGGCGCAGCTTGGTGTTGCCGCCGGCTCCAATGATGCCCACCCTGGAGAGAGTGAGGAGCGGGGGGTCCAATGAGGGGGCTAAGTCGGGGAGGCCTGCCGGCAGCAGGCAGGCTGGGAGGGTGGCAGAAGGTGGGGCGTAGCTTGCGGGTGGAGCGCGGGTTGCAGCGCAGATGCTTCGAATAAGGAAGGACATGGTCCCGGGAGCGCGTTGATGGCGGGAGTGGAGGACTCGTGGCAGCCGAGGTGGAGAGGAGTGGGTGGCGGCAGGCAGCATTGCAGCGGGGCGGCCCGAGGGCCGGCGGCCGACAACTGTGGAAGGCTGTCGGTCTTTCGGCGGCGCGACATGGATGTGTCGCCGCCTTCGGGCGACCATGACGTGCTTTTGAACACTTGCTGGCCCTCGCGGGAGGCACGACCAGCGCACCGGATGACGCCATCCTCGCTCATGTTTGCTGGCAGACTGCTGTGTGATGATCTGACTGGCGCCGATGTCACTCCTGAGCGTCGTGATCCCGCGAAAGGACGGCTCGACAGCAAGCAGGCTGCACGGGAACGCTGCAACTGAAGAGCCTCGTGCGCTTGCAGGATCAAGGTCCGCAGCATTCCTAGCTGGTGCGGGTGGTTGAATGGGATTGCTTGAGCACCAACAAGGCTTCGGTTTCACCAGCACCAGCTGCCGCTGAGCTGGCGGCGGCGACGGCGGCGGCACAACCCCCAGGGATCCTGTGCTGGGCCCAGCAATTGCCAGCAAGCTGCTACTAGGCGTCGCACCAACCACGCAACGTTGCTAGAATTTGGCGCGCCTAATTACCCGCTGGTGCACCGTGCATCATCCTGCCCACGGAAGAGCTGGAGGGTTCATCTGGATGTTATTGGGAGGGTTCATCTGGATGGTATCCATAGATAAGATACATGACATACATGGTGTCATGTGTATCAATGAATCGTTGCCCTCGATTGATAAAGCTGTGTTACCCATTCAACAAAGCCTAGGCCTGCCCTGCCACAGGTGCATCTGAAGAATCCATGCACGCTCCGACTGGCGAGCAGCTGCTTCGACTCACTCAGACAGCCGGCTTCTGCGGCCCCCTCCTTCCTTCCTTCCTTCCGTGTACACCTCAGCAGAGGCGACGGTTCCCGGTGCGGCACACAGACGGTTCCTGCTTCAGCACAACGAGTGGCATCGTTGCCGCTTGCGTATTGTCTTACTTGGCAAGCTCCCGGTGCAATGGACGTGATGGGAAGGCTGGTGGGCATGCGCACAGGCGCACAGACTGTCGGCAAAGCATGTGCCCATCCGTCGGACAGGGAGGCAAAGGCATATCACGTGTGCACATGTGGGAGGAGCACAGGTTGTCATCAGGGCCCGGTGGCACAAAACTGGGGGGTGCGGTGGCAGTGCATGGCGGGCGGGTGGAAAAGGGAGGGGACAGATACAAAGGCAAGCACAAAGGTTGGTGGGCTGTCTGTGTGCAGTGGGCATGCGGCAAGCAAAACGTGAAGGTGAACTAGATGATTGGTGCAAGACAGCGGGACCAGCGTGCCTAGCTGGATGCCAGCAGAGCACTGTGTGGCAGGTAGCCTCTTCTGCTGTGCCACCTGGCCCGCTGAACCCGCTGTTTGCGATTCCTTGTTGCAATTGAAAGCCTGATCTCCGCACACAAAGTCGGGCACAGCTCCCTGGACACGTGGGTGAGCGGGCGGACGCTCAGGGGAGTCCCGTGGGCGGCGTGGCATCGATCGGGATGGCCCAGGGCTGCGGGAGGAGCAGAGGCAGGCACAGGAGGAGGGGCACCGGGGACATGAGACACATCATGATGATCATCTAAGCCAAGTGTTGAGCAGAGGACGTGGAGGGTGGCACCATATGGGACGCTCGTGACCTCACTGCCCACCCAAACACTGCAATGCACCGCTCCAAACAGCATCCTTGCACACGAGCCGAAACGAGCAGCATCGTCCATGTGAAAGCTTTTTTTTTCAGTACAGATCGGTCGTGGCGATTTGGGGGGCATGCGGCCAGCCAGGGCATCCCCATCCCCAGCCAGGGCATCCCCATCCCCAGCCAGGGCATCCCCATCCCCAGCCAGGGCATCCCCATCCCCAGCCAGGGCATCCCCAAGCCGCCCACCTGGAACCTCCACAGCAGCAGGCCCTGCAGCCCCACCAGCAGCACCAGCGCATAGAGGAAGCGGGGGGTGCGCTGCCTGCGCCACGGCCAAGGGAGGGGAGGCGGAGGGAGGGGTGGGAGAGGGGGTGGGTGACCAAAGTGAGTGGGCTGGTGTGATGGGTGTACAGGGTGTACAGGGACGTCCAAAGAATGGGGGCTTTAGACGACGAACCGCTGACACTGCCAGACCCGCACCTGCTGGCCTCGATCACCCCAACAAATCTCCTGGCTCGTGAGACCGTTCCTGGCTCCATATGGACATTACATGGAACTATCTGCACAGTGCCGGCTTCAGAGCACCCGCCAGCAGTGCCACCCCCGCCAGCGGGGCACTGCGATGCAACATACGCCGCCGGTGCCTCCCCACCTCCCCCACCTGTACCGCTCGAAGCGTTGCCATACGCTTCGTTCAGCTCCTCAGCAGGCAAGCACGATGTGCCGCCCCATCCTCCCCCACTTGCACCGCTCTTACTCGTTGCCACACACACCTTGCAGCAAGCGCTCCTCAGCAGGGCATTGCGGTACCACACATGCTGGCAGTGCCTCCCCACCTCCCCCACCTGTACTCCTCGGTACCTAATCCATACGCGCAAGCGCTCCTCAGCAGGTACTACAGGCGCAATGTACCACCCCACCCTCCCCACCTGTACCGCTCGTTCTCATTGCCATACGCCATCGTCAGCAGGCACTACAGGCACACTGTACCGCCCCACCCTGCCCACCTGTACCGCTCGTACTCGTCTC
>JTEE01000219.1:19101-65126 GCA_002896455.3 Chlorella sp. ArM0029B | reverse complement strand
GGAGGGGGCAGCGTGGGGGGGAGGCGGTGCACAGAGGGACGGCATTGGGGGGGTAGCATGGGGCGGGGAGACCCGCAGAGAGGGACAAGTTTTTGGAGGGGTAGCATGGGCGGGGAGACCCACAGCGCACGGATTGAGGCTTTGGCGACGCTGCGACCCGCATGTGCAGTAGCTCTGCTGCTGCGCGCGCGGCTGGTTCTGTGTCACCACTCCCACCCCCTCCCGACAGCCCCCCATCATGCCCCCTCTTTGTCCTCCCCTGTGCTTACCCCTCCCCGCGTCTCCTCACCAACTGCCCTGTGACCCCTTCCGCTTTGTCCCTGCCCCCTCCCTATCTCTTCCTCTCACCCACCTCCCCTCCCCGCGCACGCCTTGCACACCGCTGCCCTGCCTCTCTCACCGTGCCCCCTCCCTATCACTTCCACTCACCCGCCTCCACTCCCTGCGCATGCCTTCCACACCGCTGCCCTGCCTCTCTCACCCTGTCCTCCCCACGTTCCTTCCTCTCGCCCACCTGCAGTCCCCGCCCGCGCCGCCTCCCCGCTCCCCTGCGACCCCTTTGAGATGACTGTCGACACCGGCGACGCACTGGGCATGGGCACACTGAAAGAGCTCAAGGTGCGGGGGCCGGGGTGGTGTGGCGTGGTGTGGTGTGGCGCAGTGTGGGTGGGTGGGTGGCCAGGACGGGTAGAAAGAAGTCGAGGTGCAGGGCCAGGTGTTGTGTGGTGAGGTGTGGTTTGGGGCAGTGTATGGTGGGGCCCTGGCACCCTGGAAGAACTGGAGGTGCAGGGGCGCGGGTGGCGGGGGCAGCGAGGGTGGGCGGGCCAGCACGTAGACAGGACTCGAGGTGCAGTGCTTGGGGTGGCGTGGTGCAGCGAGGTGTGGGTGGGTCAGGAGGAGCGTCAATAACCCACGCTTGAACTTCCTGGCTCCGCCCGCCTTGCCCTGCCCACCCCGCAGAGCTATCAGCAGGGCCAGGAAGCCGCCGCTGAGGTGCAAGAATATTCACAACTATTATTATTTTTTCAAATGTTTTTTCAATTTCCTGCTTTCGCCCGCCTTGCCCCGCCTGGCCTTGCAGAGCTTCCAGCAGGGTCAGGACGACCTGGCGGTCGCTGCTGAGGATGCCGAGCACCAGCTGGACGCCCCCCCCGACTTTGCCAGCCTGAAGGAGCAGCAGGAGCGGGGCGGCGACGCGACGGGCACGTCTGGCGAGGCCGTGCGGGTGAGAGGCTAGCGTTGTGAGGCTGCCGTTCTGGGCAGAAGGATGGATAGGATGCCCTGCCAGCACGCTCAGCAGGCCCAGCCGCCTGCGTTCATTCCTACTGCTCTCATGCCGCCAGCCAGCCAACCATGAATCGTCACCGTTGGATGCTCTGCCCTGCCCCCTCCTGCAGGCTCTGACGGCCCTGACCACTGCGCACTGCCACACTCTTACCCTCCCCGCATGCCACCATCCACCCCGCCGCCCCTCACCTCCAAATGTCCCACGCCCCTGCCCTGCCCTGCCCCGTCATCCTGCAGGCTCTGGCGGCCCTGGCCACTGCCGCACCTTCCGCTCCGCTGTTCCATCACCCAGCCCGGCATGCCTCAATGCTGCCTCATTCAAATGCCCCCCGGCCCTGCCCTGCCCTGCCCTGCACCGGCCTGCAGGCGCTGGCGGCCCTGCAGCAGCTTCAAGAGTATGAGTCTGCCATGGGTGTGGGGGAGGAGGCGGAGGAGGCGGCGCAAGCAGAGGAAGGCAGCATGCCTTCCCCCAAGGCCTCCCCCAAGGCCGATTTAGCCCCTTCGCAGCCGCCCGTGCACAAGAGCCGCAGCGAGGCCGTGGCGGCTGCACTGGACGACAACCTTGCTGAGCTGGCGCGTGCTGAGGTGGCGGCTGCAGAGGCGGTGACTGATGAGCTGGCGGCTGCTGAGCTGGCGGCTGCTGAGCTGGTGGCAGCAGAGGCGGGGGCTGCAGAGCCCTCCGGAACCGTGGACAGCTAGCGGCGGGCGGCAGGTGCGCAAATAAAGTCGGCTGAGCAGTGGCGCCAATCAGCCACTTGCTGAGCTGGCAGCAGCAGGGCCATCGGGGCCTGAGGCCAGCAAACTGGCCTGAGCTGCAAGCACGAGAGGCTCGAGTGTACAGCACCAGCCCTGGTCGCTGCTAGCCGGGCTCAGCACAGCATGCAGCTGTCTGGACCGTCCGAACCGAACGAACTCAAATGAAAGGAAACGCTGAACCCATGCATCTTGAACTCAGGGTTGGACACAACATCGTAAAGCACCCCCCGTTGCACAAACCGACTCTTTCTTACGCACATCTCTCTGCACCCCGGCATCACTCCCTGCATTACTCGTCCATCTTTCAGCCCACCCCACACATCATGTGCACCTCACCCTCACCACCTCAGCATCCCGCACGTTCATCCGCCCCACCCATCTCGTAACCTTACCCACGTCACCTCGCATCCATCCCGTACCTCACCCTGTCTCCCCGTCACCCCCATGTCTTTGCCTTGCTGTTGTTGAAGCAATCGTCTGCCACGGCACACTGTTTTGGTGCATGCTGTCTGAATACTAGCTCTTGTAACTACAAGCGCGGTCTGGCACCAGCCATTGCTGCTCTTGAAGGCGGTCATGATGTGCATGCTGCGCCCTGCATTCGAGTTGGAAGTTCAAATGAAAGTTGCAAGTGGCTGTGCGTGCGTGCACAAGCTCCGAAATCCTGGCGCATCTGTCCTCTTGTTTTGTTGCTAGTCTACACGCGGGATGAGTGACGACGAATTTAACCCCAGCGGGTCCTCGTCCTCCAGCTCCGATGCCGGCAGCGACTACGTGGCCAGCGATCAGGAGAACAAGCAGCAGGCGCGGCGGCCTGCAGCAGCAGCCGGCCCTCGCCGTGGCGCTGCCTGCGTCCCGCCCCCGGCGGCGCCAGTGGCAGCGTGCCCAAGCGCGCCCGCCTGTCGGCTCAACCCAAACTGACGGACATCTTGCGCACCGCCTCCAAGGAGCAGCTGGTTGAGCTGGTGCTGGAGCTGAACCAGGAGACGGAGGGGGGGCTGGAGGGCAGGATCACGCGCCTGCTGCCGCCGCCCGACCTCTCGGTACGTGGGTGCTGGGTGGGGCCGCAGGGAGGTGGTGGGTGCAGGGTTGAGCGTGCAGCAGCTACGTCAGGGGATGTGACAGGTGAGCTCCTGAGTACCAGCACGGGTGTCATGATAGGGCCTGCGTTTGTTGTGCCTGCCTGCCCGTACACGGATAAACGGCATGCCTCCCGCTTCCGAGTGCAGGCGATGCGCACCTGCACCCGCCTCCAGCCATCCGCCAGCTCCCAACACCGCCCTGCCAGCACCCAACATCGCCCTGCCCTGCCCTGCCGGCTCAAATCCTCACTTCCCACGTGCCGCCTGCCCCCTGCAGGGCATCCAGGCCTCCCTCACTGCGCTCTCCAAGAAGGTGGAAAAGGCCTTCCCACACAACAAGTGGGGCAGCAACCGAGACGACTACGCCTACAAGCGAGTGGGGCCGCCGCTGCGGGTGGGTACATGCATGGGTGAACCCTGCACCTGAAACCCTAAACCGTACCGTGGGTGGGTGCACAGGCGGGTGGGGCCGCCACTGCCGGTGGGTGCACGCTTTGACCCTCGGCGGGTGGGTGCATGCGCTGCTGCCAGGGGAGGCAGAGCAAGGCTGCGGGCTGGGGGGGGTGGCCGCTGTGTGTGAGCTGGGCACAGGGGGGGGTGGGAAGGGGCAGGTGGGTGCACTGCGATGCAGGCAAGGGCAAGTGCCGGAAGGCAGCGAGCGGGTGCGGCGCCGGTGCCTCCTCATCTTCTTCTCTCTATTCACCCCCGCTTCCTGGCACGGGAACTTATCCCTCCTTTGCCTCCTCGATGCACGTCCCCCACCCTTTGACGGCCGCATGTGTGCCTGTCCCAGACGCCCAACCCCCTCTGTTCCCTCCCCTCCTTCCCTTGCCCCCGGCCCTTGGTTGACCCCGTGCCCCCGCCCCTGACGACAGGAGCTGAAGGCGGCGCTGCTGGGACACACAATGTCGCGCGTTTGCCAGGTCCCACCGTCTCACCCCCTCCCCTCCCCCATTCCTTCACCCTGGGCCCCACCGTCTCACCCCCTCCCCTCCCCCCTTCACCCTGCCGCACAGGACCTGAAAGCGGCGCTGCTGGAGCACGGCCGCACGTTTGCCGAGTGCAAGCGCCACGACACGCTGCTGGAGTATGCGCTGTTTGCACTGAGGACGGTGGACGACATGCCGCAGTGGACCGCAGACGCCCACAACAAGGTGAGCGGGCATGTGGCCGGGCGGCGGGTGGGGCCGCTTGCGATTGAGGGTAGTGGCCAGTGTGCGTGGCTGAGGTGTGGGCAGACGCAACAACAAGGGGTGCAGTGCTGCAGTGTGTGACGAAAGTAAGCTGCGCTGCAGCGGCGGGGACGGGGACGGCGCAGGCGCGACCAGGGCATGCAAAGCGTGCCGGGTGAGGGTGGGGCCCTGCTGCTGCTCGCCCTTCTTGTTCTTACCCCACTACCCCCACTACCCTGCCGCACCACACCCAGACACGCCTTGCCCCGCCCCACAGCCCAAGCAGCAGCCGGCTGAGCAGCTGGAGGGCTTGCTGGTTACAGACGCTCACCACCACCCACCTCTGCCGCCCTCACCCCACCCTCCAACGAGTCATTCATTCATGTTACAGCGCTGCAGCAACACAGAAGCTGTCCGCAGCTCTGCATTTAGGAAAGCGACTTTGGGGTTTCTGTGATTCACCCTCCCCATCACCCTGCTCCCACCCCGCCCCGCAGCCCAAGCAGCAGGCAGCCAAGCAGCTGGAGGGCCTGCTGGTGAAGGCGCTCAAGGCGGGGGCGGCCTCCACGGCAGAGCAGCGGGGCCGGGTGGCGCAGCAGGTGGAGGGCATGGGGCTGCCGCTGCAGGCGGCCCGCACAGTGCTGGGGCTGCCGGCACAGTGACAGCAGCAGAGGTGGCAGCGCTGCGGACGGTGTACACAAAAGCATGGCTGCTGCTGCCGGAACGCCAGGGGCGGGCAGCCGGCGCCATGTCCATCTGCACGTTATCATGCAACCGAGGACTGCCGGCCAAGGCAGCTGGGGTGTCACCGTGGCCCCAGGCACGCTTGCCTTAGCTTGCGGCAGGTGCATAGCATGGTGGGCAGCCGCTCGAGAGGGCGGCCAGAGTGCGGCAGCTGTGACCAGATTAAGTACTGTCTCGTCTTGTCTTGCTGAACCACATGTGCCATCTCCACCAGAACTGCTGCTCACCCCTGACTTGACTTGTGACATAAGCAGTACCAACTGATCAGCACCTACCATGTCCCTCCCACATTTGGCTACCCGCCAACCTGCCGTTCTCTGGTCATTGCACAGCAAGTGGTAACAGTTTACATTATGCAGCCCAACTCAAGTTTGGTGTGTAATCCAATCAATCAGTTTCAACTGTACAGGGGAGCCAACAAAGGGTCTTGCGGGACAGGGTGAGGGTGAGTGTGTTGAAATGTATTTGTTCCCAAAGAAATAGCCAATATGCGGTGCGGGCACTGGCTGGCTGCACCAGCCAGGCCTTGGGTGTGGAGGTGGTGAACAGGTCTGTGAACTGTGTGCGGAGGATGGTGTAGAGGGGGCAGTGGAAGAGAAAGTGTGACACGATTTTGATAAGAGCGGGGTAGTGGGGGCAGTATCTATCAAGAGTGCTAAGATCAGGGGTGGGTGAGCGTGTAGTCTGCCGCCAGCTGGCCCTCCTGGCTGCGGTGCACGTTGGAGAGGTGCAGGGCGGAGCGCGGGGTGCTGAACACAAAGTGCGCGGGGTGGAAGGGGCCGATGCCAAACACGTGCGGGTGGCTGCGCGCCAGGCACCACTCGTTCTCTCGCAGCGGGCGCAGCAGGGGCGGGGGCCTCCACGCCATCTCGTCCGGCGGGAGCAGCACGCCAGTCAGCCAGCCTGCCACTTGCCCCCGCGACCCGCCTGCGGCGCGCTGGTTGCTGCCCTCACCAACGCCGCCGCCCGTCTGCCCCGCAGCCGGCGCCTCCTCAGCGCCAGCGGGCGTTGTCTCTGCCAGGTACCCGCTGCCCGCCAGGCTGCCCTGGCACTGGCTGCCACAGAGGGCGGGGATGCCGTTTAGATGGGATGCCTTCTCCAAAAGGTCAAGCAGGTTGACGGCCGGGTCCCACCACCGGCGAATATTGCTGCTCTGGTGCAGCCCGGTTGCCGCCAGGGCCAGCAGGTGCAGGCTGGGCTCCAGCTTGCTTGTGAGCAGCACCGCTGTGTACTCCCCCTCAGAGTGCCAGCCCGTGCTGCAGCACGTGCCAGACTCCTTTACTCCAAGGGAGGGGAAGCTCACGGGAGTGCCTGCAGGAGCGGGGGGAAAGCAGTGGGGAGCAGTGGGGAGAAAGTACGCAAATGGGCCTTGCACCGGGGTTCCGTCGTCCACCCTCCGCGCACACAGTCCACAGATCTGTTGCCAACCTCCATCTCCACAGTCGCAGACCAGCCAGCGCACGCTCCTCACACTACCTTTTCTTTGCTACAGACTACATTCTGCTACAAACTGCACTCACCCCCCACCCTGTCAAATGAGAGCATTGCTGGCTCCCACCTGGACTTGAATTTCAATGTAACTGCCTGATTGATTGTCAATTGACGCTCGCGCCGCCGGGCGCATTCCGGATTCAGCCTCCCCGCCCTTGCAACCAGCTGCCTCCACCCACTGTACCTTCAAACTTGGTGGCATCGTACATCACCACCAGCTCCTCCTCCCCCGCCCGCACTTCCTGCCAGCCGGGTGGCAGGAGCAGCTCCTCGGCGGGGACCCAGGCCGGCGTCGGCGGCCGCGACGGCAGCAGGTCGGGCGGCAGTATGCTGTCGTCCCAGCATATCGATTCTAGGGCGCAGGGCTGACCATATCTACCGAAAGGGTTCGATCCAATAACGAGGTCCACCTCGCTCGCCCCCCAGGGCGCGGTTGGGTTGAAGAGCACGCGGCCGGTGTGCTTTGCTGCTGGCGGTGGCAGAAGAGCGCCCATGTTGTAGCTATTATGATGAATGGCCGCAACGGCTGAGCGCGCTGGCCTAACGTTGGGGCTCAACACGTCTCTAAACACGGTTTCTAAAGTGGCCTGGTGCAGGTTCCTTGCAGCTTCGTTCGTGCTGTGCACGCTTTGCACTGCGCGTAGTGCAGCCATCTTGTGTGTTGAACAAGATGCAGAGACAAGAAGGCAAAGGAACTGCAGGACAACAGAACAGCTGGCGCTGTGCCGCCGCCGCCCGCAGCTGCCTGCGAGTGGCGGCTGGCGCCCCCGGGGGCCCGCTCAGCCACAGCAGAACAGCTGGCGCTGGAGCATTCCGAGTGGAAGTTCCACAGACATGTTGCGTCGCACTTGATAGCTGCAACAGTTGCGGTGCGCTTTCATCCAAACCGACATGTAGTCTTGCTCCCCCATCTCGTGCTTCGCACCAGCCCGCTGCACAGCGGCAGCCCGCAGTGCTAGGGCTTCCGGCGGCGCAGTAAACGCAGGCGGCCAAGGCAGGAACTGCAGGCAGCCAGGGCAGTGCCGGGGCTGCCGGCGCAGGCACTGCAGAGGCCGTGATGTGGCCACTGGCACGCTCATGCTAGCTTGCGCCAGGTTTAGAGCATGGCGGGCAGCCGCTCAAGAGGGCGGCCAGGGGCCGGCAGCGCCCGTGCCAGCGGTGCATTGACAAGCTGGATGGCTGCACCATCTGGGGCAGGGTGGGTTGCGGTGACCATGCTGAACCACATGCACAATGTCCACCAGAACTGATGCTCACCCCTGACTTGACTCTCGACATAAAGCATTAGCAACAGATCAGCACCTACCATGTCCCTCCCACATTTGGCTACCCGTTCGACCTGCCGTTCTCTGGTCAGTGGACAGCAAGTGGTAACAGTTTACATTTTGCAGCTTAATTCAAATTTGGTTTGTAAGTACAAGAAAGCAGATCTACCAAGAGTGCGAAAATCAGTGGTGGGTGAGCGTATGGTCTGCCGCCAGCTGGCACCCTCGCAGTTGCCTGCCTGGCTTGAATAATTGAGCTCAGATCAGGGGTGGGTGAGCATGAAGTCTGCCGCCAGGTGGCACCCCTGGCTGCGGTGCACGTTGGAGAGGTGCAGGGCGGGCCAGCGGTCCTGGCTCGCGGAGCGCGGGGTGCTGATCAAAAAGTGCGCGGGGTGGAAGGGGCCGATGCCAAACACGTGCGGGTGGCTCATTTTCAGGCGCCACTCCCCTTCCCGCAGCGGGCGCAGCAGGGGCGGGGGCCTCCACGCCATTTCAACCGGTGGGAGCAGCACGCCAGACAGCCACTCTGCCGCTGCACCATGCTCGCCACCGCCGCCCGCCCGCACTGCAGCTGGCGCCTCCACACTGCCCGCTGGGACGGCCTCGCCGTCAGCGACCGCTGGCGCCATCTCTGCCAACAAGTTGAACTCATTGCTGCCCGCCAGGCTGCCATGGCACAGGCTGCCACAGAGGGCGGGGATGCCGTTCAGATGGGATGCCTTCTCCAAAAGGTTGGACAGGTTGAGGGCCGGGGTCCACCAGTGGCAGGCATGGCTGCTCAGGTGCAGGCCGGTTGCCGCCAGGGCCAGCAGGCGCAGGCTGGGCTCCAACTTGCTTGTGAGCAGCACCGCTGCATACTCCCCCTCAGAGCGCCAGCCCGTGTTGCCGTACGCGTCCGTCTCGCTTACTCCAAGGTCGGGGAAGTTGACGGGCGTGCCTGCAGCGAGGGCAGAGGGAGCAGTGAATGAGCAAGGGGAGCGGTGATCACACAGTCCGCAAGTGTGTCTTGCTCCCAGTTTCCATCGTCCACAACAGACGCTCGCACCGCCCGGCGGCCGGGCGCAGTCCGGATTGGATTCCCGCCCTTTTGGAAGGTTACCTCCACCCACTGTTACCTTCAAACTTGCTGGCATCGTACATCACCACTTTGCGCCCCGCCTGCACTTCCTGCCAGCCGGATGGCAGGAGCAGCTCCTTGGGCGGAACCCAAGCTGGCGCCGGCGGCCGTTCAGGCAGCAGGTCGGGGGGAACCCGAAACGGGGATTGAAACACGGATCTATAGCGATCATCATAGTGTCGCATGAAGGCGTCCACGCCAATCACTAGGTCCACCTCGCTCGCCTCCCAGGGCGCGGTCGGGTTGAAGAGCACGCGGCCGGTGTGCTCTATTGCTGGCGGTGGCACAGGAACGCCCATTTTGTAGCTATGCTGGAGGAGCGCCGCAACGGCTGGGTGCCTCGACGCTCTCACAATGTTAGGGCTAACACGTTTCTAAACACGTTTTCAAAGAGGCCTGGTGCAGGTTCCTTGCACCTTCGTTCGTTCGGTCCACGCTGTGCATGCACCAGTGCGCACTGGGCGTTGTGCAGCCATCTTGTGTGTTGGACAAGATGACAAAGTAAGGCAAACGAACTGCAAGACGCCAGAACAGCTGGCGCTGTGCCGCCGCCTGCAGCTGCCAGCTGCCAGTGGCGCCCCCGGGGGGCCGCTCAGCCACAGCAGAACAGCTGGCGCTGGAGCATTCCACAGACATGTTGCGTCGCACTTGATTGATGCAACAGTTGCGGTGCGCTTTCCTCTAAAACGGTATGTGGTCTTGCTCCCCCATCTCGTGCTCCGTACCAGCCCGCTGCATCTGTCCAGCCTGCTGTACATGTGCTTCCCCTGCTCAATTCTCCCCGCTTGCAATCCTGCATGGCAGCGGCCGCTGAGAGGGCGGCCAGGGGCACGCAGCACCCTGCCAGCAGTGTGTTGATCAGGAGGGATGGCTGCACCATCTGGCGCGCAAGGTGGGCGGCAGTGAACATGCTGAATGGCATGCACAATGTCCACCAGAACTGATGCCCACCCTGACTTGACTTGTGATTTCACAATTAGGCAGTGCCAATTGGTAAGCAGCTTCCAACTGCCCTTACAAAGCTGGCTACCCACGCGACCTGTCGTTCTCTGGTCATTACACAGCAAGTAGTAACAGTGTAGATTATGCAGCCCAATTCAAATTCGGTTTGTACGAGTGCGAAACAAACAGATCTACCAATTGGTTGTAGGAGTGCAAAAATCAGTGGTGGGTGAGCGTGTAGTCTGCCGCCAGCTGGCCCTCCTGGCTGCGGTGCACGTTGGAGAGGTGCAGGGCGGGCCAGCGGTCCTGGCTGGCGGAGCGCGGGGTGCTGAACAAAAAGTGCGCTGGTTGGAAGGGGCCGATGCCAAACACGTGTGGGTGGCTGCGCGCCAGGCGCTGCTCCGCCCCCTGCAGCGGGCGCAGCAGGGGCGGACGCCTCCACGCCATCTCATCCGGCGGGAGCAGCACGCCAGTCAGCCACGCTGCCTTCCTCGCCTTCGTCTCAGGCGACTCGCCAGGATACCAGCCCACATCATCGTCATCTTGCAGCGCAAGCTCCTCGACTGCGCCGCCCCGATCGACGTCGTCACCACCGCCGTCGCCCGGCTGCGCCGCAGCCAATGCCGCCACACTGCCCGCTGGGACGGCCTCGCCGTCAGTGCCCGCTGGCGCCGTCTCTGCCAGGTACCCGCTGCCCGCCAGGCTGCCCTCCGACAGGCTGCCAGCCAGGGCGGGGATGCCGTTCAGGTGGGATGCCTGAGACAGCAGGTCTGACAGGACGTATGCCGGGACCTGCCAGTAGCAGGCATGGCTGCTCAGGTGCAGGCCGGTTGCCGCCAGGACCAGCAGACGCAGGCTGGGGTCGTGCTTGCTTGTGAGCAGCACCGCTGTGTACTCCCCCTCAGAGCACCAGCTGTCGGAGCCATACGCGAGTGATTCAAACACCCCAATGTCGGGGAAGGTGACGGGCGTGCCTGCAGGGGCCAGCAGAGGGAGCAGTGAGCAGGCCAGGGGAGCGGCGATCCCACAGAAACGCAAGTGGGCTGTGCTCCCGCTTCCCATCACCCACAAAAGACGCTCACACCGCCGGGCGCATTGGGATCGGGTTCCTCCGCCCTTGCAACCAACTGCCTCCACCCACTTTACCTTCAAACTTGCTGGCATCGTACATCACCACCATGTTCCATGAGCGGCCCGCCCGCACTTCCTGCCAGCCGGGTGGCAGCAGCAGCTCCTCGGGCGGCACCCAAGCCGGCATCGGCGGCCGCTCCGGCAGCAGGTCCGGCGGCGCCGCCCTGAGGCCGCCGAGGCGCCACATGAGTGCGGCACGCGAATCGTCTAGGGCCTCGGGGACATATCTGGAGCCAGGATCCACGCCAATCACTAGGTCCACCTCGCTCGCCTCCCAGGGCGCGGTCGGGTTGAAGAGCACGCGGCCGGTGTGCTCTACTGCTGGCGGGGGCAAAGGAACGCCCATTTCGTAGCTATGCTGATTTGAACTGCGGCAACCACAGTCGTTGCGGCCTAACACGTTTAGAGGGTATGAGTTTGTGCAGCTTCCTTCAGCTTCGTTCGCTGTGCACGCTGTGTTTGGGGGTGTACAGGCTTGGAAAGAATGCAAATCAAGCAATAGGAGAAGGCACGATGGCACAGCAGGACAGCAGAACAGCTGGCGCGCCCGTCATGACGCGGTGAACAGCTGGCGCCCCCTCTTGCCGAAGCTGAGAATCCCACGAACAGGTTGCATTGCCCCCAACAACATGGTGTGATTTCCCCCTACACTAGCGTTGCATTCACTCTGCTTTATCCACCCTTGATACCCCTGATCCATATCAGCCCGCAACATCAGTCCAGCCAGCCTGCCAGTGGGGTCCGGGCACTCTTTCGGGGGCCACTCTATGATGCTGTGCTTTGTAGATGTGTGCAGGCTTGTACACGATGCAGAATTTCAAAAAGAGGAGAGAGCAAAGGACGAACAGCAGGAGATGAGTGTGTGGCAGGTGCCTCCCCGTCTTCCCCGGGCAGGCGTGACCACCCAGCAGCACCCACCTTCCTGTATAGTAGTATGCTCTGTGCGTCAAGTTGTAACATGTGTGCGACAGCAGGATGCAGCCATCCGCGCTGAGCTACTGGGCAGCGGGCCAAAATAACGAGGGCGTTGAGTGCATGCAATGAGTGGTCAAAAGTGCGGCGCCCAGAGTGCCACGTCAAAAGTGCTGGCATCAAATCGTGTTCTTGAAGATCCGTGCATGGATCTGGTGTTGCGAGCGAAAAAGTAGCCGCATGCTGCGTCAATTTCAGCCCACCGGGGCCATTTCAAGCTCTGGAGGCGCCGGCGCTGCTTTTGCTTCTGCTGCCGCCGCTGCCCGTTGCCGGTTCGTGCTGCTGCAGCAGAGCTTGTACCGCAGGCGCCGCTGTCACCCGCCCGTCTGCCAAATACGCCCGGTTGTGTTCCTGCAGCCGGTCCAATTCGTAATAATAGTTGACCTGTAAGGTGGGACACGGCACAGGGGAAGAAAGAAAGTGTATCACCCGATGCATGCAGGACGATTGCCGCCGCGTGCCGCCGACCTGACTTGATGGGCAGATACCCCCCCGGCAGACGAGCAGAATAACAAAACACTGTGTTGACGCTGGCACGCTTCCAAGGGAAGAAAGTTGCACCACGTGCCCCGACATGCGTGAAATGGTCTGAGCCGCAAGTCGCCATCGGCACATGGCCCACGGCCCGCTGCCCATCCGCTCCTTCCCCCTGTTCCGTCATTGCCACCCTGCCCCGGGCCCCACCCATTGCTTGCCCCACCATGATGCCGTGGCTGCGCCTCAGCCCCGCTGGCGACACGTCAGCACGCCAGTTGAGGTGCAGCACCGAGGCGCCGTTGCGCAGGTGGAAGTTGGCCACGGGATCCAGGGCCAGGCCCCTGCAGCACACCGGGAGGCAGGGAGGCAGGGGAGGCAAAGAGGGTACTCTGGTGGGGGAGGAAGAAGGGCTGATCCCGTTGCTTGGCAACGGGATCCAGGGGCAAGCAAACCATGGAAATGCGGGCACAGGATGGAAGACAAATGACTTGGTGGGAGAGGGGGGCAGGCTGTTGGCATTGCGCAGGTGCAAGGTGGCCACAGGGATCCAGGGTTGGGTCCCTGCAGCACACACAGGAAGGCACAGCATGGAAGGCATGGCAGGTTAATAGACATGCACCGAAAGGAATTCAAATAGGATTCCTGGTGGGAGAGGGGCAAGGGCTGTAGGGGCACGGGATTCAGGGCCAGCCCCCTGCAGCAGGCACAGTAGACATGGAGGGGCACAACATGTTCGAATGATTGGGGGGCGTGATCGCCACGAGGCGGCAGGTGGGTGGAGCAGCCAGCAACCGCCCCGCCCCTCTGCATGTCCAACCCCTCTGCATGCCCTCCCTCCCTCCTCTGCTACACGCGCCCCACCTGCGCCGCTCCCGCAGCAGGTAGTGAGCAGCCAGCCGCAGCACGGGCGCCTGTGCAGCCGCCTCCACTCGCGCGCTGTGCAGCCAGGCATCGTCCCGCAGCGCCCAGCTCAGCAGCTGACACGCGCGCAGCAGCTGCACCTCTTGGCCCTGCCCCTGCTGCTGCTGCTGCTGCTGCTGCTGCTGCTGCTGTTGACCGTCCTGCTGCTGCCCCTGCTGTTGACTGTCCTGCTGCGCCTGCTGCTGCTGCTGCGCGTGGCCCTGCCCTTGCTGCTGCTGCTGCTGTGGGCTGGGGTTGGGCAGGTGCCCTGCCGCCTCCGCCTCCAGGGCTGCTGCTTCTGCTGGCAGCAGCAGGGGTGCGGAGGGCGGCAGGCCCTGCGCCACCCGAGCCAGCTGCAGGCGCAGCCAGTCTGAGAAGCCTGCGGAGTGAAAAGAAGAGAGGACAGGGGAGGGCAGGTGGGGATCAGAGGAGATGAGATGAGAAGGGCAAGAGCAGTAGGGTGCTGCCGGGCATGCGGCCGGTCTGAAACGCCGGAGGGATTAATGGTGTGAGGAGCGGGCGGAGAGGTGGCGGGCGGCAGAGGGTCAAAGGGGCTCCCCACACGACAGGCATGCTGTGCCATGCGCAGCAGCTGCATGAAAGCTGCAGCCCCTGTGCGCGACCCCCACTAAAATGCAGCACACTGGCAGGCGGCAGAATGGGTGAGGTCAGTCTGCTGGTTGGGGGGTGGGGGGTGGGGGTGTGTGCAAAACGCATGGGCATGCCAGGCCCGCGCACACAACTCCAGCACCCTCTGCCTGCTGCCTGCTCACCTGGCAGCGGGCTGAGCGTGCACAGCGTGCCGACGCTGGGGAACTCAGCCTGCACGCAGTGTGCCACCTGGCAGGAGGGCGGGCAACCAAGGGGGAGGGTGGTAGGGCTGGGGGCAAGCTGGCTGGCGCGTGAGGAAGAATGAAGCCAGCAGCAGTCGGCGGGCACTGTGCTGAGGGGTGACAGCGGTGGCCGCGCCGGCCTGCTTCCACTGCGCCAACGACGCAGCTCCACTACCTTGGTGAGCCTGACGTCAATGCTTGGGGCATTCCACAACAGGTGTGAAAAGCAGGGCGTGCTTGCCACCTCCCGTCGCCGCCTCCGTGTGCCAAGCCGCGCCAAAGGCAGGGGGTGGTGTCCACCCTCCGCCTGCGCCCCACCCGCTTCATTCACCTCCCTAGTTCCGCACAAACAAACAAACAAGCAGGATGGATGCACGAGCGTGGGTGCATGCCACCGTGTCGTGTGCCAAACGTGTATTTGAGCCACCAGGCCAAAGGAAAACAACAACTCACCTGCTTGATCAGGAAGTTGCCCAGGTCAACCCCCGCCAGCCCCGGCTGGGTGGCCGAAATGCTGTAGAACACGGCCGCGCTGGGCTGCTGCTGTGCTTGCTGTGCCTGCTGCTGCCCATGCAAGGCGCCTGCTGCGCCATCCGGCCCCTCCCACGTGCGTTCCAGCGCCAGCAAAGCGGCCTCTGGGTGTGCGGCACGGGTGCCCCCCCAACTTCCGCTGCCGCTGCCGCCACGCGTCCCCGCCGCCGCCCCGCCGTGCCTCCCCGCCTCCCCGCCGCCGTCCCTGCCACTGGAAACCGCTGCTGCCGCCTCTGCTGCGGGCGGCAGCAGCTGGTGCATGCTGCGGGCCATGCCAGTGGTTAGGGCTGTGTGAAGCACGACCAGGGGCTCTCCGGGCATCGCCTCGTGGAAGAAAGCGTACACCCTGCAGGAGCGGTCAGCAGGTCAGCAGTGCCAGGTCAGAACACGACCAGAGGCTCTCCGGGCCGTGGTGGTGTGGAAGAAAGCGTGCACCCAGCAGCCACCCCAGGCGACGCACCGGCTCGAGCCCTGCGCAGCGCGTCGCGTTCTCGCCGCATCTACTCAAACCCATGCCACTCTCCCTCAGGCCGCTGTGTCAGGCTCCCTGATACTTCGGAACCCCACCCATGCACGACCCCCGCCCCCTAATCTGCTGCCCCACGCCAGACTCCTGTCGTCTGTCTGTTGAAACCATGCGTCACTCTTGTGTGCTCGATTGCGGGCGCTCCAGTGCCCTCCCGACCCCCCCCCTCAGTTGAAACCATGCGTCACTCTTGTGAGGCCAGTTGCAGGGGGCACAGTGCCCTCCCGACTTCCCCCCCTCTGTTGAAACCATGCGTCACTCTTGTGTGGTCGATTGCGGGCGCTCCCGTGCCCCCCCGACTTCCCCGCCACCTGCCTGCGGTTGCGCCCGTCCAGCCGTCCCTTCAGGTCGGCCCATCCGCTGAACTGGTGCACCGCCTCGCCGCCCGCCACCTGCTTGCAGTCCAAGGGTTGGGGAGGAGGGCACAGCGATGTGGACGGGGGCATCAGCAATGCACAAGGCGGCCGCCACCTGCTTGCACTTCATGGGAAGGGGAGGGAGGGGGCCGCAGTGATGACGAGGCAGCAACGTGAGACGCAGCGTGCCCCGCCCAAGCAACCCAGGCGGCTCGCGCTGGAGCCAGGTGCGCGGAGCCAGCCTGCACACGCCCACCGCTGCATGCCTTGTTCCGCCTCACCCTCAGGCCACAGCTCCTACACTGGCCCGTCACCTGCTGCTTCCTCCCGACTTTTCCCCGACCCGCTCTCGCCCCTACTCCCCATACCCCCCTTTTGCCTCGATCCTCCCTGCCCCCCTTGGCCCCGGCCCCTGATTGCTGGCTTGCTCGCCTTTTCCAGGAGCGCCGCGCTGCTGCCTTCCCAGCTGATGCGGCGCAGCTGCAGGAGGCCGACAGAGAACCACTCTGCGAGGGAAGAGCGCAGCGCGTCGGACAGCGCGCGCAGCGGGGCGGCGCCCGACGGGTGCTCCCGAATCGCCTGCACAGGGGTCGGGGCAGGGGAATGAGAGTGGGGGTTGGAAGGTCAGGGCTGTTCCGCCGGGCGCACCCTGGCTCGTTGGTAAGGAATGGGAAAGGGAGGCAAAGGCTGCAAAGGTCGAACCTCCCCGGTTGTACCAGTACATTTCATCCAGGCCCCACCTGCACCTCAGCCTGCATGCCCACCAGGATTTCACGTGCCTCCCTTTGCCCCACTACCCTTGTCTACTTTCTGGACTGTTCCTCCCACGATTTGCATCGCGCCTCACACCAAGCCCCACCTGCAGCAGCTGCGCCCTCATGTCCGCCAAGAACCGGCAGCCCTCACACCGTGCAGCTGTTTTGCAAGTGCACCAGAAACTGGGCCCACCAGCAACACCTCCGCCCCCATGCGCAACAGAACTTGATACCCTGCCCCGCCCCATCGCCCCTAAACTCTCCCACATATCGCCTGTGCCACCCACCTGCAGCAGCTCCGCTCGCATGTCCACCAGAAATTTGATGCCCTGCGGCTGCTGGCTCAGAGGCACAAACAGGCGAGAGTAGAGCGGCGTGGCGGCGGACGCCAGCCGCTCGGCCGCCTTGAACACATGCTCTGGTGCGGGCGCCTGGACAGCTGTCGCCCCCGCCCCCGCCCCTGCACTGCCTGCTGACCCCGCTGCTGCCTCTGCTGCTGCCTCTGCTGCTGCCTCCGCCCCTACCGCCGCTGCCGCCTCCCCGCCCGAGGGCCCGGAGCTTATACCCCCTGCTCCCCTAGCCTCTGCAGCCGCCTCCGCAGCAGCTTGGTGGCGTCGAAGCTGCTGCCAGGCCGCCGCCGCAGCGTCCACATCTGCTGCCTGCACTCCCAGGCCGGAGGTCAGGCCGCGGAACAGCGCCAGCCTGTCAACCCGGTCTAGCTGGCGATAGTATTGCACAAACACGGCCTGCACACACAGAGCACCACAACATGCGACAGGTTATAGTGGAGGTTGACGGCGGGGTTTAGAAGTGGGAGGAGGGTGAGGGGCAGGGACCACAGCGAGGTGGGGCCAAAGTGGGCGCTGGGCAGCAGAAGGGGCGGCCAAGAGGGCGGGCAAGTAAGCTTAGGTCAGTGCGCTGCCCTGCCTTGCAGAGGGGGTGCCAGAAGAGGTGTCCTGCTGTGCAGCGACATGACAGGCATGCAAACCACCACACGAGCAAGCACGAGCTCAGAGGATTTGTTTTTATTTGTACCGTTCGCGCGGCCAAATACATGCATACAATGTTGTGTATACTGTACTAGACAGGAATACAGCATCAATGAGGTAGGCAGCTCACCATCAATTCCTCTGGCAGCGTCGACTGCACCTTGCCGTGGCGCAGGCGCAGCGCTGTGTGCAGCAGCTGCCGCACCTCCTCATCGCCCAGGGCCCCTGCCGGAGGGAGGGAGGGAATTGGGCGGGTGGGGCTAGAGGCGCGACGGCCGCGCAGGCAGCGCCAGGCGGCGGGAAGCAGGCGGCAGGCAGCGGCGGCGGGCGGGCGGGCACCTGCCACCCTCTGGCGGTCGTCTAGCTTGCCGCGCCAGTATTGCAACAGGCTCTGCCCCATGCTGTCGTCGCCTGAGGGGACTTGCGGCGGGCTGGAGGCCACACAGCGCACCCCGCCAGGCCAACGCCGGAGCAGGGGAGACAGGGATGCACGGCGCAGCAACATGTCGATCCAGCTTTACGAAAGTGATCGCCCCGTGCTTGAGGGGCCAGGGGGCGGGGAAAATGCCGGTTTGCGACCACTTCGCCACGCTGGCTTCAATGGCGCGCAAAAGGAATCTTGCGCCTCTGTCGGCTGCCCCGTGTGTTGCATGCCCATATTATCGCCAGAGTGTTACTCCGAGGCCCATTCCTGAGGACTTCACGCTCTGCTCGCACATCTGCCCACCGCTGTTCTCGCTTGTTGCACCCCCGCATTGGTTTCGACCCCATTCTGAACAAAGCAAGGCTCCTTACAACGGTTGCAAGCGGGGGGGGNGGGAGTAGTAGCAGCAGCAGCAGGGGCGTGCCAGTCGGTTGGCAGCCGGCGACAGCAGGGGTGTAACAGTCGTGTACTGCGGGGCACAGGCAGCAGCAGCTGGGATGGTAGAGGCAGAACCGCTGGCGCCGCTGCGCGCACAGGCGGGGGCGGAAGAGCGGGCTGCTCAGTACCAAGCTGTGCTGGAGCGCCTGGAGCTGCTGCTGGAAGGTAAAGCAGTGCACCCCAGTACCTGCATGTCGAAGCGGACACCAGTGGTAATCAGCATGCCCCGTGCACAGCAGGGCCCCGAGCTGCCTGCTCCCCTGCTGACCCCGGCCCACCCCCCGTCTGACTGGAAGTCTGCCCTGCTGGCTCACCCTCCCTCGAAGTTGTCCTAAACTCCCTCACTTGGCTAGGACAATCCCTCGCCTTCTGAAGCCTGTCCACCCCGCCTGCCACTGCCTCCCAGGGGAGCATGACTGGGTGGCAGCAATGGCAACCGTGGCTTGTGAGCTCCACTCGGCCTTCAGCTACTTCCACTGGACAGGGTTCTACCGCAGCCAACATGCAGCGACAGCAGTGGCAGCATCCGTGGCAGAAGCGGCAGCGGCTGGGGCAGCCAGGGTCCCGGCGGTTGGAGATGCAGCAGCGGGAGCGACGGCGGTTGGCGATGCAGCAATGGGGGCAGCGGGGACGCCTGCGGTTGGTGGTGCAGCAGCGGGGGTGCTGGCAGTTGCCGCTGCGGCGGGAACGGGAGCGCCGGCGGTTGGTGGTGCAGCAGGGGGCAGCGGCATGCTGGTGATTGGGCCGTACCAGGGCTCCCTGGGCTGCCTGCGGATACCCTTCAGGTGCGAACTGTCTTCACATCGCACTGGGCAGCCGTGGGGCCGTGCACGTGTAATGCTGAATTCTGCCAGACGCCGCTAGCGCCTGCGCCCGCCGGCTGAGCTGGCACTCTGCTTGTGCTTTCACTGCCCTCCGGACGTGCCTGCCTGCCTCCCTCTGCCAGCCTGCAAGTTCTGCTGCTTGCTGTGTCTCCTCCCACCGCTGCCCTGCCCCCGACTCGCCTTCCTCCCTGCCGGCAGCAAGGGCGTGTGCGGCGCGGCGGCCCGCTGCCGGCAGACGCAGCTAGTGCCAGATGTCCACGCCTTCCCGGGCCACATCGCCTGCGCTGGCACCACCCAGGCAAGTCGTGGCCGGCTGACTGAAGGCTCTGTGTTGGGCTGCCGCTGTATGCGAAGCAGCAAAGCGCATGCGGCGAACCTCGCGTGCACAGGCGGGCCTTGGCAGGCTGATGAATAGGGGTATCTATTGCATAGGCCCCGGGGTTTGCTCAGGCTTTGGTGAACAGCTGACACGACTAGATGTTGCATGCTGTGCTGTGCCTCGCATTGTTGTAGTTTCCCCTGGTGCCTGCCAATTAGTGCCACACGCTGCTGCTGCTGCTGCTGCTCCCACACGAGCTACCATGAGCCTGAGCGGCACTGCAATGGCTTCCGAATGTTGTGCAGTCGGAGGTGGTGGTGCCGGTGCTGACGCCAGCTGGCGGCCTGCTGGCTGTGCTGGACGTGGACTCAGGTGCGGCACCACGCTGTGCCATGCTGTGCCATGCTGTGGTGTGCTGTGCCATGCTGTGGTGTGCTGGGCTGTGTGATGCCATGCTGTGCTGTGTCGATCTGTGCTGCGCCATGCCGCGCCGTGCTGTGCTGTACTTCGAATGTTGTTATTAGAGCCTGAGCGCACACAGGGCATGCCACAGCCCTTGGGTTGCCTGCCTGCCTGCCCGCCTGCCTGCCAGCCCGTGCGGTGTGCTGTGGCATGCTGTGCTGTGCTGTGCCGTGTTGCTCGCTCCGCCTGGCGTGTTGTGCCCAAATCCCCACAGTGTTGTGTGTGCATACCTGCTGGCCGCCGTCACACAGCCCTGCTGCCCTGTCTGGCCTGCTGTGGCTTGCTGTGGCCTGCTGTGGCCTTCTGGACAGCGCTGCCGCTTTTCACACCTCCCTGCTGACGGTGTCGTTTGCGTCTGCTTCTCTTGTGCAGATCTGCCGGCCGCTTTCACCGAGGTGGATGCCAAGTGGCTGGAGAGGCTGTGCAGCAACCTGGGGGCCCGGCAGTGGCAGGCCGGCCTATAAGGCGTGCCGCAATTGCTCGACTTGCCTCCGCCATCCCCGGTGGGACAGCTGGCCCACGTGCTGTGCAGAGCTGCACGGAGGTGCCGACCGTGCTTTGGCAACCGGGCGCATGCACACCATGCAAGCCGGCTCGGTATGGGGGGACAGTGGTGTGGAGACGGGACCGCTGCAGGACTTTGCTGGCGCACAGCGCTTGCAAGCCCCAGCTGCCAACCCGCACTCCTCAGACGGAGGCTCGTTCACGCAATTCATCAATTACGTGTTAATTGTAAAGTCCACGGAGAGCCAGCAACAGTCTCATGGGACTTAGGGTGCCACGGCGTGCCGCCACCGCAGCAGGCTGCTGTGCGGCAGCGCCGTCAATTGAGCAACAGGAGGCCCTCTATAGCCCCAGGCTTACATCGCCCTGCTTGCTGTAGACCGACACTGTAATCTCACAAGCCACTTTCGAATGCAGAGATGGAAAGGCATTTCTGCGCATGGTGTGCTGCCTAGGCATGCCTGCTGTGTGCCGCCGCCGCCATGTGGGGTGCTGGCCTGCAAAAGCGGCATGCGGCCCGGCTCTCTTTGTTCCCCCGTCGCCTTTATTTCAGATAGCACTACCCGTTGCAGCGCCGGAGCCGGCGAGCCGGCGAGCATCGAGCTTGTTCGGCAGCCGCTTCCGACCTTCCTTTGCTTGCAGCCGAACCGGAGGCCAGCAAGCATTGCGGTAAGTTCAGAGCGCGGCTCGGGTAAGCCCGACGACTGCTGCCACCACCGCCGCCGCCGCCGCCGCCGCTGCCATCACCACCGCCGGTGCCGCAATTGTCAGGGTACTCGCTCTTGCTGGAAACGGCACAAGACCCTTCTTGAAGCAACTTGCACACTCCCGACCGCCCCGCCTGCTTGCAGCCTGGGAGGCGTCGCCAACGGAATGGCGGGGGTGCACACGCAGCAGCTGGCAGCCTGCGACTCCTGCTTCCTCCTCAAACCGGTGGAGGAGTATGCGAGGCCCGACGGGCGCTGGGAAACGGCGTGCCTGGTGCGTGCCAATAGACTCAATCGGGCGGGGGGAGGCTGGAGGGCTGCTCGCCGCCGTGCGGTGGTCAGGGAGGTGGGACGGAGACGGCGGCAGGCCCCGCTCCCCGCCCCCCACGTGCCTGTGGCCGCCTGCCGACTGCTACCGTCATTGTTTGCTGCCACTGAGTGCCCCAGCTGCATCATTCGTTTGCCTGTGCAGGCCTGCCGCAGCTCGGGGCGTGCCGCCAAGCGGCCGAGGACGGCAGACGAGAGGGAGGTGAGCCCAGCCAGCCATGCTCTGCAGCACGTGAATTTAATGGGCTGTAGCCAGGGGGCAGCTGGTAATGTGATTGATACAAGTGCCATGATTCCTGTGCTCTCCCCCAAGCCGGGCACGCCCCGCCGCCAAGCCAGCTGCCCTCTGCCTAGCCGCCCATCTGCTGCTGCCGTGCCACCGGCTGCCACGCATCTGATTCAAACACACACACCAGCGGCGAAGCACATCCTTGCTTGCTTGTCCCCCCTGCCCTTCTTGATGCCGCAGCCCGCCCCCCAGCTGGCAGAGGCAGATATGGAGAACGACGAGGAAGAGACTTTCAACAGCCAGGTCCGCAACCCAGAAACATGCAACCGCTTGTGTGTGTGTGTGCGCAGCCATGCATAGATCGGTGGGATCACGGAGTAAAATTATCCGCGACCTTACCGCGGGTGTAAAGAGTCCAAGAGGCTACGCACAGACTCAAAGAAAGAGAGGTTTGGGTAGAGGAACGGGTGCAGCCATGCATGCACATCAGATGACCGCATGCACCGCTCATGGGGCACCTGGCCGACTGCCGTCGCCACCTGGCCGCGCACGCAGCCCTGCATGCACCTCCGATGATGAGGCACCAGGCCGACTGCCGGCGCGGTTGCACAGGCGACTTGCCACCTGGCCAACGCACACAGCCATGCACCACGGCCTCCCCCTGCATGGCATGTGCGTGCTATGCCCGCCATGCCCGGCACTTTTTTCGGACCTGGCGCCTCACATGCCCCTCACCATGGCACAACACATGCACTGTGACGAAAACACAACCCTGCATGCCCCCATCACCCTTGCCCGCGCTTGCCCTTCCCTCAAGCCGCCCAGCCTTGATCACGCCACCAACCTGCCTTCCCTCCCTCCCTCCCTCCCTCCCTCTTGTGTCCCTGCCTGGCAGGTGGATGCTCTCATGGGGCTGGAGCTGTTCCGTGCGGCCCTCAAGAGCGCCCCGCCCAACTCGGCCCGCAAGCTGATGACCCAACTGGTGGAGGGGCGGGAGCTGGGGCGGATCAATGCAGAGATGGCTGCTGACGTGGCGCTTGCCTACCTGGCACAGCACGTGCCGCAGGCTGGCCCTCGGGACGGCAACCAGCAGGGGCAAGCGGGTGCGGGGGCGGCGCGGCAGCAGCAGGCGCCGCCAGCACAGCAGCTGCCGCAGCCGCAGCGGCTGGTGCCGCCGCCGCCGCCGCGCCTGCTGCAACAGATGGCACAGCAGGCGGGCCAACAGCAGCAGCAGCAGCAGCAGCGGCAGCAGTTGTTGCAGCCCGGCCAGCAGCACCCAGGTCAGCAGCATCTGATGCAGGCCGGGCAGCATGCACAGCAGCAGCTGTCGCCGCCGCCAGCGCAGCAGGCACAGCAGGCACAGCAGGAGGTGCCTCCGGCCATGGCAGCCGCTCTGCGTGCCAAGCAGCAGGCCGCTATGGACGCTGTTCCCACCCAGATGCTGCGCCTCATTTTGGAGGCAGCGCCGCAGCGCTGCCGCGCCCGCCTCTTTGCCATGTCACGCCGCTGCGCTCCCCTGCTGGGCCAGCTGCTGTGCTCCGCTGACCCCGCCTCGCTGCTGGCAGAGGGGCACCTGTCTTCAGAAGAGCTGCTGGCAGCGCTGCAGCAGCAGCCGGGGCAGGCGGCGTTGCCCGCAGCGGCGGCGGTGGCGGCGGCGGCCGCCCTGCTGGCCTCTGCCCCGCCGGGTCCCTCACCACCTATGCTGCATCTGGTCAAGATTCTGGCAGAGGGGCACCGGCTGATGGCCCTTGTGGAGGCGGGGCACCTGGCGCCGGCGCAGCTGAGGGGGGCGCTGGCGGGAGCGCCTGCAGAGGCGTTCACCGAAATCTTTAAGGTGGGCTGGGGCTGGGGATGTGGGGCTGGAAAAGGGTTCTGTTCCAGCCATGAGTTTAGGAAGGGGGCGCTGCGGGGGCGCTGCCGAGGCCTTCACCGTTACCTTCAAGGTGGGCTCAAGTGGTGCATCAATCAATCAACAACATATATTTGCCTTGCCCCCTGACCTCATGGGGCCAGGCTGGGGCTGGGCTGGGCTGGGTTGGGCTGGGTCTCAGTTGGTTGGATGGTGCAAGGCTGACGGGCCAACGGGTCTCGGCGAGCGCTGCTGATGGGCTAGCAAACGCTGCGCCCCTGTCCCCGCTTTTCCCCGCCCCGGACCAGACGACGCCCACTCGCACCCTGGGCCCCTGCTTGCCCCCTGACCTCCCGCATGCCCCCTCGCCTCCTGCATGCCCCCTCGCCTCCCGTCTGCCCCCTGACATTTCACAGGATGTGTCCTCCACACCCCTTGCCGTTCCTCGTGCCAGCATCGTCACCGTCAGTTACGACATCATTGTGTAATGCAGCTTTTGTCGTCTTACAGACGCCCCCTGCCCTCCTGCTGCCACCCGCAGGCCATGTGCACCAGCGACCCGGCCGGCCAGTCCTTCATCAAGCAGGCAATGCAGCGGGCCATGCCACGGGCCGACTATGGTGGGTGGGCTCTGCTGGCTGGCTGAGGGCTGTTGTGGGTTTCATTCTTGTTCTTGTTCCTTTTCACCGCGCCGCGGCGGCACGTGAGGCTGTTGTGAGTTCCCTGCCAGAGCCTCACATTGTGGTGCTGGTACCGCTGGGCAGTACACATGGTGCGGGGAGGGTTTGCCATGCCCCGCCTGGCTGCTGCCGCTGCATGCACCCCGCTGCCTGCGCTGCTGCGCTGCCACTCCTGCAATGCCCAGCCATCCTTTCCACCCCGCACGCTAGCTGATGTGCATCGCCATGCCTGCCAATCTACGCCTTTGTCCAACATCACCCCACTGTGCCCCTGCGCTCTTTCTTCCCGCCCCGCAGGCGAGCTGATGCGCATCTCCATGCCTGCCAATCAACGCCTTTGTCCCACATCCCCCCACCATGTCTCTGCGCTCTTTCTTTCCACCCTGCAGGCGAGCTGATGCGCATCTCCATGCTTGCTGAGGTGGCACGCACGGCAGCCACCGTCACCGACCGCACCACCCTGCTGAGCCTGCTGGAGAAGGCCTTTGGCTGAGCTGGCAGGGAGCGGCTGAGCTGGCAGGCGGCTGAACTGGCAGCGGGGACGGAGCGTGGAGGAGCCAGTGATGGCGGCGGCCTGGGGCCACCCTGCTGAGCCCGCTGAGAAGGCAGGAAGCTTGCTTTTTCCCAGTTTCCGTTTGGCACACCTCCCGAATCCCTATCCAAGCCCCTTATTGGCTTGCTCCCTCCGTCCATGGCGGAGGGAGTCGAACTACCGCTGAGAAGGCATTCCGCTGGGAAGTTGCGGCGGCCGAGCACGCAGTTCCATGCAACACACGCACGCCTCTCAAGGACTCTTTACGGTGTCCCGCCCATTTGTAATGCCAACCACACATTGCCACCCCGCTGCCCTTGCTCACGGCACACGCGGCATTCCACATATGCCTCATTGTAGGTAGGTGGGGAACGGTTCAAGATGTGTTGACGTCATGACATGGCACAGAGGCAGGCGTTGCCCATCGGCGTGGCGTGTGCCCATACTCTGTGCTCAAGCCCATTAGCTCCGCACAAATACAGTAGTCGGTTACAGGGCGTGAGGAGGGGGGATCTGAGACGCGCTACAGGTGTGGGGAGCAGAGGCAGTCGGACAGCGAATAGATAGGGAGCAAACAGGAAGGTTGGTTCTTCCTGAAGTTGAATCCTCTCTTAGGGGATGTGAAAAGCTGTAACGACAAGACGGGCGAGTAAGGGAGGAAAGGGGCAGGCTGGTTGTGGTCTTCTCGGCAGGGCAAGCAGATCTGAGAGGGGGGCGGGGGGTGCAAAGTGATGGTGGACAGACGAGGATGAGGGGAAGGAGGTGGCAGCACGCCGCTCCGGCTGCCTGTGCAGCCAGGCATGGCAGGCGTGCTTACTGCACCATGTGTTTGGGCGTATTGTGCAGCACAGGCAGGCGTGTTGGAGCACAGGCGGGGGCCGCGGCAGACGAGGTTAGGGAGGGAGGCACTATGGGCCGGTGCATAGGAGCCGGGCAAAGTCATGGCAGCAAGGGTGGAAAGGAGGGCAAATTCCGGCGAGGGAGAGTTCGGGTTGAGGAAAGCGCGCACGGTGAGGACGGGACGAGAAAGCTCGGGTCGAATCGAATCGGAATAAGAAAAGCGCAGCACTGCCACTGCACAAGTGGCGCTTAAAGACGGTCAGCAGGGTGTGAGGAGGAACGCCGGGCCCCGCTGGTGTGTGTGTGTGTTGCTTGCGGGACCCGGCTGAACACACGAGAGGGAGGAATGGGGAGATAGAAGCAAGGAAAGGTGGGGGGCATCCCATTGAGGGTGCTTGTTCTGTGCAAGTAGTGCGCAGGTAGTGAAGGGTTTGTGTCGTTGTTGGCGTGTCGTCTCAGTGCACAAGGGAGGGTGGTTGAGTGGTTGGGTGGCCGGGTTGGGTGGGATGGGGTGCAGTACAGTGCAGTGAGGTGAGGTGTGTGCCGTCGTGTGACGCGCAGGCTATCACAGGCGACGGAACGCCACGGTACTTTGTTCCCCCGCATTGCTGTCACATGTTGGGGCCGCGGGGCCATGTCTCTGAGCAGTTAGTTCCAGTCGCTCATGCGGCTGGGCACAGCCTGCACCATCTCTGCCTCCTCCTCCGCCTGCTGCTTGTGGTGGGCGGGGCCACGAGTGAACTGGCTGAAGAAGTGGGTGGGGGGCGGAACCTCGAGACGCGCGGCGGAGAAGTCGCCTGGAGGTGGGGGGGGGGGCAGGCCCGGGCAGAGAGAAACACGGTTCAGTCGCGGGGTCAGAGTGGGCGCGGGTGAGCAGCAACAGCCGGGTGGGTTGTGTCCGGGTAGGGCCACTTGTGCGGTGCGGTGCGGTGCAGGCAGGCAGGTGGCTGGGGCCGGGCTGGACGTGGCAGGCATTCTTGTCAGCAACCCAGCCCCGCCGCAAAACCACAGCACGCACAGCACCCCCAGCAGGCGGGCAGGCAGCCTCGTCACCGCACGCCCCAGCCACCCCACCTAACCGCAGCGCGCACAGCAGGCGCTCAGAACCACAGCATGCACAGCAGGCAGGCGCCCACCTGTCACGAGGTGGGACAGGGGGTCAAACTTCCCCCGCTGGCTGCCAGGTGTCGGCTGCGCCTTGAGGACCAAGGCAGCAGGGTCGTACTTGCTGCGGCTGCCCGCCGGCTGCCGCCAGCTGCCGGCCCAGCCGTTGAGGAGCCAGGCAAGGGGGTCAAAGGCGCCACGCCCCGCGGGCGCCTCCCACGCCTCGGCAGCGTTGAGCAGGTCTGACATGGGGCAGTAGCGGGAGTCACCGGTGGGAACCTCCCACCCCGCTGCCGCATCCAGCGCCGCCGCAACCTGCGGGGGGAGAGGCACAGGGGGAGGCGGGCAGGCAGCGTGGCAGGGTGAGCAGAGCTGGTGTGGCGGTGCGGAGGCTGGCAGGGCCGGGCAGGCAGGGCGGGGCAGGCAGGAGCAGAGCAGGCATGAGCAGGGCAACAAAGATGCACAGCATGACCCCGGGGCCAGGGGGAGAGCACACCCTCACAGCAGCAGCACGCCCAGAACGCCAGCCAGTGCTTGCGGCACAAGCTGCAACAGCAGGAACCTCGATGTCACATCCCACAACCACACCAGCTGGGTGCACGGTGGATGGCGCTCACCATACAGTACTTGCAATGCAAGCCACAACAGCTACAACAGCAGGAACCTCGATGTCACATCCCACAACCACCAGCCTGGCTTCACAGTGCATAGCGCTTACCACGCAGTGCAATGCTTGCTACTTGCAATGCAATGCAAGCCACAACAGCTACAACAGCAGGAACACCGCTGCCGCTGTGCAACCGCCGTACCAGCCCTGGGTTGCAGCCAACACCAGGGGGCGCTCACCATGCAGTACTTGCCGCGCCCAGAGGGGCCCGTCCAGTCGGAGCCGGCCAGCGCAAAGAGGCCGACTGCGGGGTCGTAGCGGCTGGCCCCCTTGGGTGCCGCAAAGTCACGGATGAACTTGCGCAGCGGGTCCCGAGAAAACTTGGCGGCCTCGGCGGCCTGCTCCCCCTCCCAGGCAGCTGTCACAAGGGCCTTCCAGGGGTCGTAGCGTGAGATGGTGCCCACGGGGGTGGGACCCACCCAGTCGGTCAGGCCAGCCCACGGGTCGTAGCGCGACTCGGCAAGCATGCCCCACTCCTGCGGGCGGGCGGGGGGGGGGGTGCGTTTTCAGGCTGTGCGTGTGACTGCAGGACTTGCATCAGCCAAGCAGGCAGTGTGTTGGGAGGTTCATTGGCAGGGGGATGTGTGTCAGGGAGTGACGCGGGTGAGCCGCAAGTCCAGCTGGATACTGGCTACAGGATGGCGCACTACTCCGGGGACGGCGGCCAGCTGGCAGGCAGGGGAGCGTGCTTGATTGTGCAGCAAGTGCAGGTGAACCAAGAAACAGCTGCCGGGGAGGTGCCACTCGCACTGTCACAACCAGCCAGCACGCAGCATAGAAAGGAGGGCCCGCGGGGTAAATTATTAACGAGATTTCCTAGCCCGCAGCATGCCAGGTAGCATGGCCGCACCAACAGCTCCACACAACAGGCAGGCCCCTGCACGGCAGACGGCTGTGCCTGCCCCTCACCTCCAGCAGTGCCGCCTCCTTGAGCAGCGCCCAGACGGGGTCAAAGGAGGAGCCGGCGGTGGTCACAACCTCGCCAGACCGCACGCGCTGCAGGCAGTGGGCATGCAGTGGTTGGATGGGTTTCAAGGGCAGGCGCTCGCGGCACATGCAGAGCAGTGTGAAACTGAGCGCAGCAGAAGCAGAAGCAGCAGCAGCAGCAGCAGCAGCAGCGAGCACCCGGTCCCAGGGTGGGCTGCGGGCCGCAGGCGGGGGGTGGCCGCACAAGGCATGGAGACGGCTTCCCAACGGTTGCGTCCCGCCGGACGGGCTGCTCTTGCTTCTGCCGCCGCTGCCAGCAGGGCGCTCAACGAGCTGCACCCAGGGCTTGGCACGTGGTGCTGCGAGGTTGGGCCAGTAGACACCACCCAACCCCGCAGCAGTTGGGGTATAACTCCAACCTCGGTACATAGAGAGGCGCAACAACCCCCCATGTGCCTCACCTCCAGGAGGCCGTGTGCCATGGCAAATGCGCCGTCGTCGCCGCTGCTCTGCTCTGACACCATGCCACGCAGCTGAGAGGAGCAAGGAGGGAAGGAGGGGGGGGGAAGCAAGGGAGGGAGGGAGGGAGGGATGAGAGGGGCGAGGAGAGTGTTGGAACGCAGTGCTGTGGCAGAGCCGCTTCCTCTGAGAGTTGCCGCTGCCAGGCGCCTGCTTGCCAGGAGGCGGGCACCGAGTGACAGGGAGGCGGGGAGCTAGGGCGCCAGGCAGCCAAACAACCGGGTACCCAGGCAGCCAACAAAGCGAGCCAGACAAAGGCAGGCAGGCAGTCAACAAAGCCAGGCAGTGTGGCAGGCAGGCAGGCAGCCAACAAAGCGAGGCAGGCAGGCAGGCAGTCAACAAAGCCAGGCNAGGCAGGCAGGCAGTCAACAAAGCCAGGCAGTGTGGCAGGCAGGCAGGCAGCCAACAAAGCGAGGCAGGCAGGCAGGCAGTCAACAAAGCCAGGCAGTGTGGCAGGCAGGCAGGCAGCCAACAAAGCCAGGCAGGCAGGCAGGCAGCCAACAGAGCCACGCAGCCAGTGCTCACCAGGCTGCGGGCAAAGTCGTAGCGGGGGGCGCCAGAGGCGGGCACGGCGGCCAGCTGCAGGGTTGGCAGGTCAGGGTGGAGCACAGGGAGTTGAGCAGGCACTTGCGTGCACGCCAGGCAAAGCGGCGCTGCTGCAAGGCTGCTACTGCTGTCGCCCCGGTGCATCAACACATGCAGCCATCTGGGCATGCATGGCATTAGGCATTAGTCTGCGACGGCAGCAGCCTGCAGGCTGCAGCAGCCCCCCAGGCAAAGACCTGGCACTCACCATGACGCGCACAGGGTCGTACCGCGAGTCCTCCTGCAGTAACGGCAGGCAGCCGGGCAGTACAGTGGAGAGTGAGGGATGAATCGGGAAACGAGAGCCGGGGCAGAGCGGCAAGGGAATGCCGGGAGGGAGGCTGCATGCTCTGGCAGGGCACAGTGGCGGGCGGGGAGGCAGGCAGGCTGCAGCAGGAACAGCGAGGCAGGCGAGGCAGATGCTGTGCGAGCAGGGGAGCGCACAGGCACACACAGGACGGCTGCCTGCAATCCGATGCTGCCCTCCCGTGCCACGCTGCGCACCTGCACAGCGGGCGCAGCGGCTGCCTCTGACAGCATGCTCAGCAGCATGTCGTACTTGTTGCTGCTCCTGCCCTTGCTGCCCTCTGCGCTGCCGCTGGTGCTGCCAAGGCCCGCCAGCAGGGGAGCTGCGGGTGCCAGCAGCAGAGAGAGGGCATCCCACTGCGTCTTCTGATCCACCGCTGCCACCACCTGCCGCTCCTGAGAGGCCAGCACGAGCGCTGTGGCAGACACGGCTGCCGCTGCGCTGCGCTGCGCATCGGCGGCCACAGCCACCACGGCAGCTGCCACGACGCGTCCCGTTGCCGCTTGCAGCGTCCGGCCACCGCCCGGCGCGCTGCCAATGGTCAGCATTGCACCGGTGAGGGCAGAGGCGGTTGCAGGGGCAGCCAGGCTGCTGGCTGCTGCTGCCTTGCCGCCAGAACCAAAGCCCTGCAATCAGGGAGCGGCGGGGCACGAGGTTATGAGGGCGGGCAGGCAAGGCCAACCTCCGGCCCAGCTGCACCAAAGTTGCTGAGCGCTACCCTGAGCAAAGGGCTAAGCACAGCCAACAGCCAGCCAGCCAGGCACGCATTCACACTGCGCCAAGGTTGCCTCTGCAAGGAGCGTTACCCTGAGCAAAGGGCTAAGCAACGCCAGCCAGCCAGCCAGGCACGCACTCACACTGCGCAGCAGGCCAAGCACAGTGCCAGGCAGGCAGGCAGGCAGACCACCGAGGCAGAGAGCCCACGCTGCGCAACGCTAAGCTGGAAGGGGTAGGCAGGCAGGCAGGCAGGCAGCCATCCGGCTCACCCTGAACATGCTTGCAGCAGCGGCAAAGAAGCCAGACATGCCGTTGGTGGAGGGGCCCGCCTGGTCCTTGCTGGGCGCCACTGAGGTGGGCGCCACCTCAGAGGGCACCGCCGTGGCCTTGCTGGGCGCCAGCGCCTGCTCCGGCGCCACGTCAGCGGGCGCTGCCTTGCCCTTCCAGGCAGCAATCCAAGCGCGTGCCTCGGCCACGTTTGGTGGCACGCCGCCGCCAACTGAGCCGCTGAACACGGGCAAAGCGGCAGCACCGGCGGTGGAGGCAGCTGCGACAGGCGTGGGCGCCGCTGCGGGCTGCCCGTAGGCTGCGCTCGAGGCTGCCGCTGGCTGGGCAGCTGGGCTGCCCGGCTGCGACCGGATGGCGCCGCCCTCTGGTGCCTCCTCCTCAACGTCTTCAAAAGAGGAGCCAATGACGGGACGCGCTTCAGCCGCCGTGGTCACCAGGGCCGCGGTGGACTCCACAACTGCCAGCTGTGCAACCCGGCCTGCCGCCACCGCTTCCGCCTGCCGCCGCTCCTCAGCCGCAGCAGCCTCCAGGCCGGCCGCCTTGGCACGCTGCTGCTCAGCCTGCGCTGCCGCATGCACGCGTGCTGCCTCCTCTTCGTGTTGCCACCGCTCCTCAGCCGCAGCAGCCTCCAGGCCGGCCGCCTTGGCACGCTGCTGCTCAGCCTGCGCTGCCGCATGCACGCGCGCTGCCTCCTCCTCCTGCTGCCGCCGCTCCTCAGCCGCAGCAGCCTCCAGGCGAGCGGCTGCCACACGTTGCTGCTCTGCCTCTGCGGACGCAGCTGCCACAGCCCTGGCCTCTGCGGCCGCAACCGCCTCGGCCTCTGCCTGCGCGGCTGCAGCTGCGGTGGCGGCAACCTCCGCAGCAGCGGCCTCTGCGGCAGCAGCCGCAGCCTGCGCATGCGCCTCATCAGCAATGGCCCTGGCTGCCGCTGCATCCGTGGTGAACTTGCCCACGCTGCCGCCATCGGCAATCACCTCCATGTCAGCCAGCACAGCAGCCTCGGCCGCCTCCTGCCGCGCCTGCTGTGCCCCCGCTGCGCCTGCTGCGCCTGCTGCGCCCGCCTCTTCCAGCCGCAGCTGCTCCTCCGACACCTGCTGCTTGGCTGCATCGATGCGCCGCTGGGCCTCCGCCTGCAGCCCCTCCCGACTCACAGTGTCCGCAGCGCCAGCAGCGGCGGCCACCGCAGCGCCGGCGGCAGCGGTGGCAAAAGCCGCAGCATCCGCTGGCTTGCCGCCCCCGCTGCTGTTCTCGCCGTCGCTCTCGCTGCCTGCGTCGTAGCTGCCGTCGGCGCTGCCGCCCGCAGTGGACGCTGTGCTGTGCTGTGCATGCTGCGCCTGCCGCCCCCAGAACATGAGCAGGGCGATAATGGTGGCACCTACGACGGCGGCACTGCGCTGGACTTGGGGATCGTTCATGTTCACGCCATTCAGGTTCACTCCGCTCAGGTTCACTCCCGCCACGGCATCAGTCACCTGCAGAGGACGGCGGGCAGGCAGGTGGGCAGGCAGGCAGTGGAGAGGTGGGAGGGGGCAGGCAGGTGGGCAGGCAGTGGGAACACGTGGGAGGGGGCAGGCAGGTGGGCAGGCAGTGGGGACAGGTGGGACGGGGCAGGTGGGCAGGGGGTCACACCCGGCGGACGCGTGGATGCATCTGGTGCTGGGAGCCGGGGACGTGGCAGCAGCACGACGGCCAGGCAGAAACCACGGGCAGGGAGGGGCTGCCTGTAAAGCACCACCGCCACCAGCGATATGCCCGAGCTGTTTGGCACAGCACGCGCTCGTCACAAACGACCGCATGTTCAGGGCTCCCTGTGAGCAGGCTCAACCGTGTCTCTCCCAAAAAGACAAAGGTTAGAAAACCGGCTCACCCGTGCTCCCAGCTGGCTCAGCTGAGCAAGGGCATCCGACACGGGCGAGGGGATGCCTGCCGCCGGTGCAGACGCCCCAGCAGCAGCCAGCGCGCGCGCCGGCAGCTGGGCGGCCACGGCGCTGGCAGGGGGCGCCTGCTGCCCGGCTGCAACCACCTGCTGCGCTGCCATGGCGCCAGCGGCGGCGGCGGTGGCGGCCCCAGGAGCCTGCTCTGCCTCTGCTGCCTGCCGGTCTGTGTAGAACCTGTGAGAAGAAGGGCGGGGCGGCGACAGCAACATGGCAATGGCTGGTCAGTGCACGGCCGCGCAAAGGGCAGCAGGCCAAGATGGGAGGGCCAGAGATGAGAAGTGCAGGGCAGATGCACACACCGATGTGCCCATTGCACCCAGCCAGAGAGCGTTGGCATGCATTCCATGAAAAGGGCAGCACCCAAATGTGTGCGATGCCGCATAGCACGCGCACAGCACAGCGCGTCCACAGCACAGCGGGCAGCACAGCACAGCACAGCTCAGCGCGCAGCACAGCACAGCGGGCAGCACCCACCTGTGGATGGTGCCGTACTGCCGCTGGTTCCAGGGGCCGCGGCTGTACAGCCACTGCTGCGCCGTCCCCGTGCTCTCGTCAATCAGCTCACTGCACAACAGCGGGGCAGGGGCGAGGGGCAGGGGCGACTCAGCAGCAGGAGCAGGGCAGGGCTTTCGATGAGCTTGCTGCACAACATCCGGGCAGGGGCAAGGGATGGGGGGGAAGAGTTGTGATGCAAGAAAAAGCACAGTCCCAGGCAGAGCCTCTGCCTGGCAAGGCTGCAAGCGGCACAGGGATGCACTCTGCGCTGTGACTGCACTTGCGTCCCCGCAGATTGGCAGCGCACAGGCACACCCCTTGCTCTGCGCAGAACACTGCTGCTGCCGCTGCCGCTGCTTCCACCCGCCCGCCTTGCCTGGCATCCGAGCGCTGCGCCACAGGGGGCGGTCCCTGCACCGGCGGCTTGGCCCAGGCAGCGCTGCGGGGCCCCAGGAAGCCCAGGCTGAGGGCTGTCAGGGGCAGCAGCAGGGCAGCCTGCAGGGCAGGGGCAGGGGGGGCATGGCACGTGGCCGGTTTGAGAGCGGGGCGCACGTTCGTGCCAAGCCAGCTTGCGCATCTCAGACCTGCATCTTCCAATCCCTCCCCGTTGCCTGCAAGCCTGCAACCATGCGCCCGTGCCCCTAGGCTGCACAGGTGAAGACTCCCAGATGCCACTTGCAAGCCGGGCGGCCTCACCCGGCCCACGGCACGTGCCAGCCAGGAAGGCGGCGCCTTGGACCGAGGGGGTGGCGGCGGCAGGCTCTGCTTCTCCTGCACACACAATAGAGATAAGCATGTCACCAGCACAGTGTTGGCGCCAACGCAAGCGCTTCAATTCACATCACGCCACAGGGCCTCACCTGGGTGCTGCTTGGCCCGCCCGCCGCCGCCAGTACGCCGCCCGCCCGTCGCCGCTGAGCGCCTGCCCTGGAGCTGCACCGTGCATCTCCAAGCCCTGAAAGCGGCCGCGTGCGCTGGGAAGGCAGCAGACCCGCCTGACGCAGAGGACAGCGCCGCTGCGAGAGCTGCGAGGCCAGCATTGCGTGCTGTCGAACGCCAAGGGCTGCAACTTGTGCTATGCCGACTGCTGACTGTTGCGATCAACCAGGCAGAGGATACCAGGCGCCAAGGCGCTTGAAGGCGTGAGAGGGTCGCTTGTCGCCCCTGGGGCTTGTCGCCCCTTGTGCGCTTTGGAAGACGTCGTGTGGGTCACAATCACCGAGCCGGGGCGGCGACAGCTTCGATCGGTGCGTGCTGGGCGCTGGGAAACAACCCTCATCTTCCCGCCAGGCTGGCGATTGCGCGAGAAAAAGCCAGGCCTGCTGGATAGCTGTTGCTACATGGTAATATTGGCAAGTCAGAAAACCAGCAACCAAAGCGCTTGCTTGCGCAGAGCTTGCCATGCCCTGCCGCCGCCGACTCGCACCTTGCGGCGCCTGCAGCAGGCAACGTTTGCCCCAGTGCAACTCCCATTGACGGCTTGTGGTATGCATGGGCACTGGACTTTGCAACAGTGTTGCCCTTCAAATGTGCAGCCCAGCCAAGGACAACTGACACACAATATTGCCGCCCCACCGCTGGAGCGCCGCGACAGTAGATACACTGCCAGATGGTATGGGGCCCCTTTGCGCCTCCTGAGTCAAGCTTGCTTTGCGCTATTTGCATAACTGTTTCTTTCGCTGGGAACGTCATAATTCCTGCATAACCACAAGCGTGAGCTCCGTTGTATCTGCTCAGTGCAAAGTGCAGACTGGCGAGAGGGGGGCCTGGATGCCGAGCGCGAATCTGGTGCCAACTACATGAGGCCACGCATGCTCCGTGCTCTACTTGAACATCAGCGTAATCAACACGGGACGAGGTCAAGGGCATGTGAAGGGCAGCATGCGCGCCTGCCCTCAGGCCTGGCGCAGAAGAGCATTGGCGCCGCCTCCATGTGACAGCCCTGCTGCTTGCGCCCTGTTTGTAGTGAGAGGCCGTTGAATGCCACGGCTGCAAGATTTGGCACGTGCCAGTGTGCCTTGTCAACCTGTGCACCGCCCCGCTCAACCCCCACAACAAGCGCTGACGTGCGCCCGCTTGCCTTCCCAAGCGGACGCTCTGCCCTGGGCTCGGTTGCCTTCCCAGCCTGCCTCCGCCCCCGAGCACACCTTTGAATGCGCACGCCTCTTGCTTTTGGCAGTAAAAGTGACTGCCTGTCTGAACATGTGTGGGCCTTTTGCCTCCTACAGGCACTTTTCTCAAATTGACGGGAACCACAAGCTGGGTACACAGCGGCGCCCTAGCGTGGCCCGTCAGAGGAACATGAGGCGCACACTTATCAGCACACATTTGCCGTGCGTTGAGCCCTTCAACATCAAATTGTAGTAGCACTGATTGCCTGCACAAGCAGTGGACTGGCCCAGGGCACGCTGACCGGACTTGGGTGGAGTGTCTTTCGGCCAGCAGGTAAGCCTCATGTGGCATTGCATCTGCCGGAATGGTGCAAGAAGACAGCCAATCCAGGGGGCGCGCTCGAGCGGGGAGGGACCAGGTCCCCCGCAATTCTCACATTGTGGCCCTCGCACGAGCGCTCATGACCGCAGCCCATGCTTTTGAAGCTTTGCATGTCTGTGCCAGGCGTTCAGGCGGGAAGGAGGGCGGTTGTGGGTGATAGTCGGCATTTCTGAACCTTGTCCCCGCCGCCGCCGCCGCCGCCACTCCTGCACCGCAGACTATCTGTCGATCCCTTGCAAGCCGTACATGGCGCGCACGCCGCTCCCGCTCCTCCTGGTCCTTGCGCCGCTTCTGGTGCTGCTCCCGCTAGCTCGATGTGACCATGGCATCTACACCGGGCCCGATGCTCTGCACCTCAACCAAAGCTTGCAGCACCCAGGCGCGGCAGGGACCACCAACGGCACAGCTTTGCCCCCCCGTGGCCCATTAATAGCTAATGCCGCCTTGATCACAGGTACGCAGGCAGCCACGTGCTGTCAGGGCTGGGTGTGTTGTGGTGACACGCCTGCAGCAGCCACCGCACCCCACCCTCCCTTCTGATTGCTGCTAGATCCCGCCACACCCGCCGACGCTTGCGCCTTTTTGGACAGCTGACACCGCCCCTGCCCCTGCCCCTCCTCCTACCCCTACCCCTCCCTATGCAGTGGGATGCCTGGCTGCTGCGGTGACCATACTTGTGGGAGGTCTGGTGATGTTCCAGTGCCGGGGGCGGCACCGGCTGGAGGTGGAACGGCAGGAACAGAGGGAGCAGCGGCAGCAGGAGCGGGCGGAGGAGGAGGCGAGGAAAGGTGGGCTGGGCAGGGGACGGGCGGGCAGGGGTGGGAGGGCGGGCTGCCGTCAGGGCGGCAGGGTGGCCCCAGGCAGTCTGCAGCAGAAGTCCGTTTTTGCTTCCCCTTGCACCTGCCCCCACCACCGTGCACATCCCACCCTCCCTGGCTCAAAAGCGGTTCAAAGTGCCTGCCTGCCTGCCAGCCTGCCTGCCTGCACTGTTGCCCCACCTCTCATTTGCTCACCCGCCACCGCCCTGCTCGCCCAACGTGTCCCCACACTCCTGCTCCCCTCCCACCTCCCCGCCGACCCCGCCTGCAGCAAAGGAGGCTTCCGTGCTGCATGAAGTCTTCATCCCGCCCGTGATCTTCCACCCAGATGCTTCTTTCCACCTGGGCACTCTGCACAGCGGGGAACAGGATGGCACCGGTGAGTTCGGCTCCCACGCAACCTTACGGTGCCGCCTGCACCTCAACACGATCCGAAGCGGCAGAGGCAGAGGGGCCGCCCATGCTCTGCTGCAGATGTGCGGGGCACGCTGCGGGTGCCCGGTAGCTGGGAAGCAAACCCGGCGTGGCCCAACCCTCCCTGTGTCAACCCTCCCTGTGTCAACCCTCCCCGTGTCAACCCTCCCCGTGCCCTCCCTCGCCCCCTTCCTCTGGTGCTGCAGAGGCGGATGGTGGGGGCGGCAGGGAGCGCAGCGTGCATGGCCGTACGGTCCTGGTCAAAGCATGTGAGAGCGCGTTCAGCCGGGTAACCCTCTATTGGTCCCCGGCCTCACGTCCCGATGCGGGCACAACAGAAGTGGAGCTGCCAGCTGCTTCTCCAGAAGAGGCTGCCAGGGATGGCCAGGAGCAGCGGCGGCAGCAAGAGATGGAGTGGCTGGAAGCTGAGCGGGCACTCATGCATTCTGAAAGTGGCATCGACGGCACCGCTGGGGTGCCGAATTCGAGCCAGCGAGGCGGCGCCACGTCACCTCGCCAAGCCTGCCAGCTCAGCAAGGGAGAGCTGGATGTGTGAGTGTGCCTCACCCTCTGCCCAACCCTGTTTCTCTCTCTCCCTCGGTCCACACGCTGGCCCGCCAGTCCGCCGGGTGCCTGGCACAGGTGGTCAGCATAGGGCGGGCCCCTGCTGCGCCACCTCCAAACAAACAACACCTCGTTGCTTGCCCCAAGCTGCCAACTGTATTTCGTGCAAATTCCTGTGCGTTTATGTGCATGCCCTCACTCGCCTGTCTGTTCCTCGTTTGCAATCCTTGCATCTTTCACTACATCCACTCCCGCACTCTGCACCCTGCCCATTCATTACATCCTGCCAGCCCTGCGTTTCATTCAAAAGCTCACTACGATGGTGCAGTGCAATGCTGCTTGCTGCTGCACACCGCCCTCACCCACGGGCCGCACAGCCCTATGCTTGCAGGCTTCCCACATGCCTGCAGCAGCTGCTGTGCCTTCCCTCCTTCCTTCCTGTTACACCGTGTACGTCTCAGCAGAGGCGACGGTGCCTGTCCTCTACCTGCACATGGCTCTGCCTTTTGTACTTGCCCTTATGATGACGCCATCCTTCCCTCCCTTTTGGTCACGTGAGGCACATATGTCGACACCTGGCCAGCTTAAGGCTTGTGTGGTGAGCCCCCTGGCTGCAACCCCCTGGCTCAAGGCTGACCTGGCACTTGATGCCTTCCTTCAGCTTGGTTATTACTTGCACTACTCCCTGCTGTTCTTTGAAAAGGAAGAAGAGAAGCTGTGAGCAATTCAATATGGAACGTCGCATAGCCAGGCACACCCGGCGCAAATCCATAGAGCCCTAGAGTGCAAAGCCCTAGAGTGTCAATGCCAGCAGCGGCCGCCTCGCCTGCCAGTGCCGCTCCAGCTGCCAGGCAAAGCGCCGGTGGGCGTCCCCTTTGACAGCCCAGGTGCAAGCAGGTTGAGTGGTCCTGCTGTGCGTGATGGCATGCTGCTGCCGAACCATTGACACTCAGTCCTTCCCCAGCTGCTGCCACTCCCCATGTCTCCCTTTCTCATGCATGTCACATTTACATCGTGAAGCACCGCGCTAGAAGATAAAACAAGCCTATCCACCTGGAATACCTGTGAAAGTACTAGTACAAGACTGACCAAGGCAGCTGGGCTCCTTTGAGTCACCCGGCTGCCTGCTGCGCCCCCAGCGCCTCCACAGCCACGGCAACTGCCGCGTCGTGTGCCGCCTGCGCGTCGTACATCCGCTTGGCATCCGCCACCGCAGCCTCCGCGCTGCCCTCCCCGTAGCGCGCATACTTCTGCAGCGCATAAGTGCGGTGCACCCAGGCCTCTGGCATCCCCTCTGCTGCCAGCAGCTCCCGCACTCGTGCACCCCGCTGCTGCTTGGCCGAATCCTCACGCCGCGCCTCCCGAGCCGCGGCCATCGCCGCCTCCTCGCTGCCACTGCCTTCCAAGACATACATGCTCACTGCATCCACTACGAACATGTAGCTGTCGAACTGCATGCCCTCCGCCGCCAGCAGCTGGCTGATGCGTGAACGCCGCTGCTCCCGCTCACTGCCACGCCGCATCGCTGCCTTGCAAGCTGCTAGCGCCTCCTCCTCGCTGCCCGTGCCGTCCTGCACAAACCAGCGCAGCTGAGCGACGTATTGATGGGCGGGAACATCGTAATCCAGGCCCTCAGCCTGCAACAGCTCCACCATTCGACCGCGACGCTGCTCTTGAAGAGCCGCCGCCTGCTGCGCCTGCCGTGCAGCCTCCATTGCCTCCTCCTCGCTCCCCTCCCCCGCAAAAATGTAGCTCAACACGCCTGCGCAGTTTTCGTGGCGCAGCAGCCCCTCTGCCGCCAGATGTGCACTGATGCGGGCGTGACGCAGCTCCTGCCCCTGTGCTGCAGCAACAGATGCCTCCTCTGCCCGCCGTGCCGCAGCCAGCACTGCCTCCTCGCTGCCCTCCCCAGTGCGCACATACTCCTGCACAGCACTCGTGTAGAAGCGTGTGCCCAGGCCCTCTGCCTGCATGACCTCTAGCATGCGCGCCTTGCGCAGCTCCCTGCCCTCGGCCGCATCTCGCAGCGCCCTAGCTGCAGCCACCACCGCCTCCTCGCTGCCCTCGCCGCTCTCAACGTAGGCAACGAGGCCCGGCACACGGCTGTAGCTAGAGAAGTGCATGACGCTGCCAGCATGCTCCAACAGCCCCTCTGCCTGCAGCAGCTGGGAGACGCGGTCGCGGCGCTGCCCGCGCCCCACCGACTTCTCGTGCTGCTGCTTGATGCCCGCCACTACAGCCTCCAAGCCCAGCTTGGTTCTGCCATCAATGTAGGCCTGAGCTGGCATCGTGTGCATGTGAGACTCAAGCTGCTCTTGGCTGAGTCTGCAGCAGCAGCAGCAGCAGCAGCAGCAGCAGTGGCAGTAAAAGGGACAGGGGAGTCAACAGAGGGGTCATTGGTCATTCTATGCGGCTTCCTGAACTGCTTTATGTTGAACACAGCACGTGAGGTTGTCTCAGAGGGGGGCATGCCCGGTTCGTTGCGGTGCGCCCTGGCAGCCTTGAGGCTGCCACCCCATGGTTTCACGCCTGCGCAGCTGCCCTCGGCCCGACTGCCTGCACCCTCTTCTCTCACCGCTCGCGTAGCTTCTGCCGGCGCTTTGTGCTGAGCTCCACCGCCTGCAGCTGCTCCTTCAGGGCCTTGGCCACGCTTGCAGCGCTGCCCACGCTACGCTGCAGTCAGGTGCAGGGAGGAAGGGGCAGCTGATTCAACAGCAGAGAATAACAAACGACAGCAGCTGGATGCCTCCCGATCGGTGCTCCTCTGCATCTGCACATGCCACCACCACACAGAAACACCGCCTCACGTGGTCAATCACCCCAACAAATCTCCTGTCTCGTGAGGCCGCTCCTGGCTCCATGTGGACATTAAACGTAACTAATCAACTAACTAACTAACTGTGGTGCGGGCGGGACCCACCTTGATGAGCAGACTCTGGCGGGGGTACGCAGGACGGTACGCAGGACGGTTGGTGGGCCGTTACAGCAGGCAGGGCAGCATAGATAGGCCCCTCTGTTCTCTGATCCCTCCCCCCCCCCACCCACCCACCTGCCCCCCACCTTGATGAAAGCCTGCACCGTCTTGTCCTTGCAGTACCGCCGGGAGTCAGGCCCCTCCAGGCCAGCCCTCTCCAGCGCAGCGCACATGTCGTCCCTGCATGAGACCGGTGACAGAGATGGGTGCAGGAGGGCACGTGAGGAGCATGCCATTGGTACCTGCACGTGCAGCAACGTCGCCTCTGTTGAGACGCACACGGTGTGGCAGGAAGGAAGGAAGGAAGGAAGGAAGGAAGCACAGCAGTCGGCTCACCGGCAGCTGACAGCTGGCGTGGGCATGCCCAGGCAATACACAGTTGGCCGCGTAGCCAGCTCTGCTAACTTAGCTTGCAGCAGCCATCTTGACCTGACCTGCTCCTCCTCCTCCTCCGCCTGCAGCTGTTAGAGAGAGTTTGCCATCCTCTCCTCGCTCCCCCTAATCCATCCTCCGCTACCGTGCATGCCACCCTCTCCTTCAACTCCCCGCGCTCGCCCCTGCCCCTGCCCCCCACCCCCCACCTGCGCTGCTCTTCATTCCGGGTGCGTGTCGCCTTGGCCTTATCCGACTTGCCCAGGGCCGCCAGGCGGGCTGCCTGCAGCCCCGCTGTGCAGCCGTGCTTGCGGTGTGCCACGGCCAGCACCTCCAGCTTGTTGTACCTGCAGCAGGGATGGAGTGGGACGGATGTCACACGATGACAAATTGCAGTGTGTGATAGTCGGGAGTGAAGCGCGGACAGGGCACAACAGGGCAGCGCAAGGCACGGCATCGCACAGCGGCAGCGTGCGCAGCTGCGCAGACACAGCGGGGCAAGCTCTTTGGCGGGGCGCTGTTGCGGGTGCGAGTTCTTGTTGGGTGAGAGACAGGGCGGGGCAGGGGGGTGCAGGGTGACATTGAATTGATGACTTCACCAGCCCCTGCTCACATTTTGACAGGCGCCGCGTCGTAGAAGATTGGGTTGGGTCGGGTGGTGAAGTGCAGGCCCTGCAGGGGGCAGCGGGGACATCGGGTGGGCATGGGGGCTGGGGAGAGGCTGCCAACGGTTCATGCAGGCAACGTGCTGAGCAGCACTCCAAAACTCCCAACACTACACCAAAGTAAAAGCACTCTAGAGCGGCATACCAACCCACCCCCCGCACCTGAAACCTTCAACAAATGCACCAGCTACTGCTACAATGACACACTCACACCCACCCTGTCCCATGAGACCGTTGCTGGCTCCGCGACGGAATTGAACTGCAATGATTGATTGAGTGACCAGGCCTCCCCCCGCTCACCCCGTGGTGCTGTAACACCACGGCCCTTACGGCACTCTCAACCCTGTCCCGCACTACCTCCCACCACCAAGCCGAGCACGCACACGCACACGCGCACCATGCCCCTCCTCCCGCTCACCGCCAGGTCTTTCTCAGTGAGTCGGTACTCGTTGGTGGCGGTGCTCTTATTGCAGCGCTCTGCACGGGCGGCGTCTGCCCGGATGGCGCGCTGAACCACGGCGCACGCTGCAGGGCAGGTGGGATGCGGGGAAGGTGGGAGGAGGGCAGGTGAAAAGAGGGCAAGGCAGGGGGCAGGCACGTGGCAGAGATGGTCAGTAATTGGGTGCACAGGAGCAGTTTCCGAGTGCCGTTGCAGCTGAAGGCTGCCGCTGGCTGCTCCACGTCTCAGGGCGGTTCAACAAACCAACAGCAGCAGGGTGGCATTGAGAGAGGAGAGTCCAGCCGCACAGTGCTGGGCACAGCAGGCCAGTTTTGGCAGGAGGAAGTCAGGCAGGCACCTTCTGCCGTGGTGCCCCCGGCGCTGAAGGCGGGGTCGCAGCGCAGCGCCAACTGGTGCCACAGCCCCGCCACGTCAGCAGTGCGTGCGCACAGCGCTGCTGCCAGGCTGGCGGCGTCCCGTGCCACCAGGCTGATGGTGCGCAGGCCGTCCGCCTCCAGCAGCGCGTCTGCGGGTGAGGAGGAGTCAAAGGGCAGGGGTGCGACATTGGTGAGGTCGGGCACAGTTATTGCAGTTCAGGCGGCGCACAGCACTAGTTCGACAGCCCCACCGCGGCCGGAGGGAGAGAGCCGTTAAGGGGCAGGATAGGGATTTGAGAGGCGTGCCACCGGGAGCTGGGTAAGAGCAAGCTGGGGTTTCAGGTGATACAGCTGTCGCTGGCGCTGACAAGCTGTGGTTTCAAGGCGGGCACAACTGCGTGGGGTAAGGAGAGTAGCGCACAGCAGGCTAGGCAGGCAGGCAGGAGTGGGGCAGACCTGCTGGCGGCGAAGAGACCCAACTGTTCTCACACCTCCATGCTATCCTGAGCCAGCACCCAACAGGCAGCAACGGCTGATACCTGCCAATGTGCTCACCGACGAGGGCAGGGCAGGCAAAGAGCAGCGACATCATGTCTCCAGCTGAGCGAGGCACCGCCGGCGGCTGCGGAACGTGAGCAGCTGCTCGTGCCGCCCCAGCCGCGCGGGCACCCTTGGTGCTGCCATGCCGCACAGCGCTTGTGTGCCTCTGCTCCTCCTCTTGCTCGTAACCCTCCTCGTCACTAGACACATGCTGACCAGCTGCTGCGGCCACAACTGGCTCTTCGTCGTCCTCGGAATCGTACTGCCGCCGTGCCCGCCGCCGCCGCTCCGGCGCCTCTTGCTCCTCCTCCTCCTCCAGCTCCTGCTGCGAGCGGCACGGCATGCGAGGTTAATACAGATACTTCCTGCATGTCCAAAGCAGCGAGCAGCGTGTTGGCGGCCTCACCTCGGCCACCCGCTTGCCGGCAAACTGGCCAAATAGCTCCGGCGCCTTGCGCTCGCGCTGCGGCCTCCTGGACATGATTGCGGCGCAGTGCGAGTGTTGTTGGGGCGGCGTGAAGCAGTAGACGATGGACACTCAAACCTGGCCTTGGAAGGGCTCCCATGCAACGGGCAAGACCTTTGTTCTCTGATGCGCCCTGCTTGGGTGCTTCGAAGGTACAATCAGGGTTGGTGCAAACGACAGCAGAGCTAGCCGCGGCCCAACTAACTGGACCCTCCCTTGCTGGCTCCTCCTAGACTTGAAGCAAGCAGCGGTAGAGATAGCGGCAGCGGGCGGTCCCGGCTTGCAGCGCACCCATTCAAAAAGCTGAGGAGGCACAATGCCCGCCAGATGATGTTGTGGGTGAGGCCAAAGGGTCTTCCCATTCTTGCCCACAGCAGCAGCGCCAATGTAGCAGCAACTCGGTGCGGCAGACCTTCAAACTGCATCCCTTGCCACAACCTCGGCGCCACCACCCTCTGCAGCCGGTACCACCACCCTGCCCCACCACTGCTGTCCTCCCCCTGCTCAGGATATGCCCTCTTCGCTGTTCAGCGCCTCGCTCGCACGGTGCGGGTGTTACACAGCCGGCACGCCGGGGCCCCACACGCACAGGTGGGGGCCACTGCTGCTGCATGCACGGCAGGCTTGCTGGAGAGGAGGGAGGTGCTGCGCTGCGCCGCCCGGCGTGCTGTGCTGTGCTGCACGTCGGGCACAGCGCGCACGGCTGCGCACACCCGCTGGTTGTTGGAAGGGACCCGGGCGGGCGGGCCGGGGCCGGGACTACTGCAAGCCCAGCCCGGCCAGCTCGCGCCACGTCATCAGTCCGCCAGCTCAGCTTACGCCACGCGGGCGTCCTTTGCCAGCACCTTCTCCCGCTTCTTCTGCGCCGCCTGGCTCTTGGGGCCCATGATGCCGCCGCCCCAGTTGACGCGGGGGCCGTCGTTGTACATGTTCTACGCACGGGGAGGGTTGAGAGCGGGGGGCCAGGTGAGCAGGGGCATGGGCGGAGGAGAGGAAAGGGGGGAGGGAGACGGGCAGAGTGCCTGCTGTGCTCAGGACGCTCACGTTCCATTGCTGTGGCTGGAAGGTGGACTCCTTCGACTTGCCAAGCTCCCTGCTGCTTCACTGTTACCGCTGCGCCACCTTCAAGCCTGAACCCCACCACCCACCGGCCTGGCCAGCTCACTCTCCCTTACTTCGGTTCTTTTCGATTCAGTTTCACAATGGAACCTCGAACAACTCCCCGGAAACTCGCGCTTGTCTCCTAAGTGCTTCAGAACACATCCCTTACACCGCAAAATGACCTGCTGCACATGCAAGTCACTATAATTGGCACTCTTAATATTTTAATGTATCATGATGCTCACCTTGAACGACTCCACCAGCTTGGCAAACTCGCGCTGGTCCTCGTTCTTCACGGCGGTCAGCGCCAGGGCGGTGGCCGTCTTCTTGTGCACAACAGTGCCCAGCCGCGCCTTGCTCTGCGAGTAGGGGAGGGGTGGCGAGCGGGCGTGGCGGGCAGGGTGAGCAGCGGCTCGATGCCGGGCAGCGGCAGCCCACCAATGCGCGGCACCAGCGGCAGCAGCGCTCGAGGATCATGCGCTCGTAAACCCCGGAGTCCTCAACCGTCTTCCCTTCCTGCCTCGGCCCTCCTGCTCCCACCGCCTGTAGCGGCCCGCCTGGTCCTCCCCCCTGCACCCAGCCGGCCCGCCTGCCTGCCGGCCCGCACCTTGATGATGCAGTAAGGCACGCCCATCTTCTTGCAGAGGGCGGGCAGCCAGATGACGAGCTCAATGGGGTCGACGTCGTGCGCAATCACCACGCACTGCGCCTTGCCGCTCTCCACCAGCTGCGTGATGTGGTTGATGCCGTACTTGACCACCACCTGCGGTACAACGGGGGGCGGTACAACGGGGGCGGTACAAGTGGGGAGAGTGAGGATGGGTTTAAGAAAGGCGTCATGTGGTTGATGCCGTACTTGACCCCCTCCTGCGGGGATACAACAACAGGAGGTGGGGAGAGTGACGATGGGTTTATTAAAGCGTGATGCGGTTATGCCGTCCTTGACCACCACCTGTCTGGAGAGAAACAGGAGGAGAGGAGGGCGTGGAGTCAGAGCTTTTTGAGAGGAGCGGGGTGGCCTGCAGGAGTTGTGTGGGACTGATGTGGGAGCGTGATGAGGTTGAAGCCAAAGACTGCCCCTTGCTGGATGGGGAGGCATCAAGGTGAATGGTTGGCCATGAGCAACATATCAGATAGGGCTGGAACAGAGTAGGCATGTCGATTGTTGGGGGGTGCCCCCTGCTCTCCCTGGCTTGCAGAGTCGAGAGTCTTGGCACCAGATGCACATGCGGTGTGCCGCCGGGCTGCTCCCCCCCTCCTTGCGCTCACAAACCGCTGCCTGCGACAACACTGTGCGAAGCAGCACCTCAGTGCAGGCACCACCCTCTGCCTGCACATTGCTTCCTGACCGCGCAGCTTCAGCAGCCTGACCCGAACGCTCAGCCCTACAAATGCACTCTGTCGTGCTTTGCCCCTGTGAGCCCTCACCTGCCCATCCCCACCCTCGCAGCCCCTACAGCAAACACCAGCAGGCCGGGCCCTCAGCGTCCAGCCGCCAGCCCCTTGCTCCGCTGCCACCCCGCCGGACGCGCCGCCCCTGCGAGTGCCTGCCTGGACCTTCTTGTCCACCCTCCTGCCCCTGACCACATGCCCTTGCACCCCCCAGCGGCCCCTGTCCCGCCCATCCGCTGACTTCTTCTTGTCCACCTTCTGCCCCACCGCAAACATCAGCATTGCTCCCTGCCTCCCTTCCACCCCCACACCAAGGAATTGTGAATACGCACGCCACCCAGCTGTTCCCTATCCCCACACCCACCCACCGGCTTCTTCTTGTCCACCCTCCTACCCCTGCCCA
>JTEE01000217.1:430896-463110 GCA_002896455.3 Chlorella sp. ArM0029B | reverse complement strand
ACCCAGAGCTTTTCAGCTCCAACCCCACCACCACGCATGCGTGGCTTTCCCAGAGTGCATGCACCCGCATTCCTGAGTTTCTTTCTGTTTGTTTCAAAGCCCACAAAGATAAGCTTTCCCTTCACCGTCCCATGAGTCCTGCTGGCTCCGTGGACCCTAAATGTAATTGATTGATTGATTGATTGATTTATTTTGCTCCATGGACGTATCCATGGGGCACTGCTCCATTACTGTGGGCTGATGCACCGGCGGGGGCCAGGGCAGTAAGGCAGAGAGAGGCAACTCCTTTCCCACCCAAGCCATCCTCCACCCCGGCCCTGCATCTGCACCCTTATTGTGGCAAGGAGCACACTGTGCTCGTCAGGGTCAGGCAACGCCCCCTGCCTCCCTCCATCCTCCACCCTCTATCTCCCCCCCCACCCCCACCACCCCACTGCATCTTGCCTGTTCCGCCCACAAACTGACCGGCTTGCCTTTGTGCCTGGTGCGCCTCCTCCCTGCGCCCGGCTGGCAGGGCAGCGTGGTGTCATTTGACGGCGCCCACAGCCCCACCAACCGCACCTCCCGCCCCCTACCCCAGCTTGACATCTCGGGGCTGGCATACAACTGGGGAGGTGAGAGAGTGCTCGTGTGGGCGACGGGCTCCAGCTGCCCTCCAACCAGTTTGTTATCAGCACACCGGCCTGCCGAGCGCCGCCGCCTGCCTGCGGGCACACCCAGTGCGTCGCCAGCTGGATGGCTGTCTGTGGGGTGCAGTGAAGGGGCATTCCTTGCTTTTGGCAGGGTGGCACCCTGCCCCTTCCCTATCCCCTTGTTCCCTGCCTGCGCTCACACTAGCCCATGGCATCCCACCTTTGCCCTCCCTTGCCCAAACGCCCGCTTCTATCAACCCCTCGGTCCCTCTCAGCGAACCCCTGCCTGTGCCTCGGCCCCTTGTTATGTGTCCTTCTCAGGAACACCACCCTGGGACTGGGCATCAGATAGGTGCCCCACAGCCGGGGCCGCCCCCCATCCCCAGCCCCACCTACCAACACCCTGCTTGAAGTTTGACACCGCTGCCCACCCGTCTTGCACGCCTTCCTTGCTTCCCACCTGCAGGCGCCCCCCAATCGGACCGCCTCCGATTCTCCCGCTTCTTCTATCAGCCCCTCACCATCCGACCGGCGGCTGGAGAGCTGGAGGGCAGCCCCGACCTGCGCCAGCCCGCCTTCTCACGCCGCACCGTGCCTTTGATAATGTGGTCAATGTGGCCCCACAACCTGGCAGGTAGGTGTGTGTCTGTGCGTTTGTGTAAGTGTGTGCAAGTGCATGTGGGTTTGCCAGTGTTGTGCGCATGCGCTGGTGGGTGATGCCAGCGCCTGGGTGCACTGAGGGATGCGTGCAGCTGGAGTGCCTGCGCCACCCGCCTGCCCGCCTGCGTGGTGCATCCAACCCGAACCATGGACACTCTCTACCAACATCTCACACTGCCACGTGCAATCAACTAATCAGTTACTTACGGTGCAACTTGCGATTGGCTGCTGCAGAGTTCTTTTGCCACGTGCCTGCCCGGCTGTGGGCGCTGCAGAGGGACGGGGCGCTGAGCGCAGGCGTGACGCTCGTGGTGGGAACGTCGCCAGGTGCGCCCACTGGGCCCATGTGAGCTCTCAACCACGCCTGCAATGCTGTCATGATGCACTCATGGGCTTGAACGAATCAACCCACAGATGAAGCACCATTGCACCACGGGGGCAGCACTGGCTGCCATGAGTGAGCGTTGGGAGTGGCGCAGGCAGCAGGTTGCCCTCTGTTAATCCCCTCTGCAAATGCCCATCTGCCTGCCTGCCAGCACCTGCCATTAACAGACCCCTCTGCAGATGTCCCTCTTCCTGCCTGCCGGCACCTGCCGTTGTATGCCTGCCGCTGCTGCACCCACAGTTGTGGCCTGACCTGCCCCTGCAGGCGAGCGCCTGCCCTCCTTTGTGCCCTTCCTCCTGAAGCCCTTTGCTCCATCATACGAGGTCGTCTCTTTTGCAGAAGTGAGCCATGCAGCTGATTGGCTGTCGTGTATCCCTCGAGCCAGAAGTAGGAGCCCAGGCAGCGAGCGCTGTCACCGCGTGTGCACGCACAGCCGGGCAGCGGCCTGTTGGCGAATAGGTTCGTCATGGCACGCCAGCCCGGCCTGGCATGCAGCCCGCGCCCCGGCAGGCCACGCTAAGGACACAGCACGCCAGGCCGCGGGTGCCCCCTCACCTCCCCCTGCAGTTCTCAGAGCGCCGTGCTATGGTCAGTGCACAGCCATGCTATGGTCACAGCACGCCAGGCCCCGGGTGCCCCCTCGCCTCCCCCTGCAGTTCTCAGAGCGCCACCTGCCCGCCGACGCACCCCACACCAGCGCAGAGGGCACCCCCCAGCGATGCTTCCAGACCGCTCATCTGTGCGCCTTTAGCTACGGGTACTATGCTGGCGCCTACGGGGCTGCCCAGGCGATTGTGCGTCACTACCAGCCGCAGCTGCTGCCTGCAGCTGTGCAGTTTGATGGCGGCGAGGAGGTACTCAAGGTAAGGCAGGCATCATGCGCCCCTGGCTGGCCGGTTAGGCAACTTGAGTCATTGGGGAGGCAAGCCCAGCACCCAAAATCTGTGTCTGCGTGCTGGAGGAGGTGGAGGGAACAAAGGCAGGCGCACAGTTCCCGTGACGGGCCGGTTGCGACACAAGGGAGCCGAATGAGGTGCAGGGTGATGAGGCAGGAGGTGTGCCCACCTGCAGTGCTTCGCGGGGCAGGCCGAGCATGCCGAGTGGCTGTGTGCCCGGCGCCCTCCCTTTGCTGCCCCGTCTTCCAGCTCACACACAAGCTCACTACCACCCCTGCTCATTCATTCACCACCCCCCCCCCCTGTGACTGGCCTGCGCCCTTTGTGCTGTTCTGCACGCTGCTCGCTCCCAGAGACTGGCCTGACCTCCTGCACCTTCCTTCTTTTGTGCCTGTACCTGCACCTGAACCTGAACCTGTGCCTCCCCTGTTGGTCAGGTGCTGATAGAGCGCCGGCGGGGTGGTGTGCGCAGCCTGCTCAACAGCCAACAGCTGGTAGATCAGTGCAACGAAGCCGCCAGCTGGCAGGGCAGGCTGGCACGGGGCGGCATCATCAGACGCGTGCAGTGCAGGTGCGCGCCGACGGGTGCACCAAGGCTGCTGGCAACTGCCCCTCCAGGGCAGTGCTGCTGCAGCTGGTGCTGCTGGTGCTGCTGGTGCTCGCTAAGCGCAGCCTGCGCGGCACAGCTCCCCACTCTTGCTTTCCCTCGTTATCCTCCCTGTGCCTGTGCCTCTCCTGCTGCACTCCCCGTGGCCTGTTCTTCTCCTCCTCTCCCCGCTTCCAACATGACCTGGTCTCCCGAGGCCCCAAGCAGGCTCCCTCCTGCTTCCCCCAGCCCATCCCTCTCCTGCTTCAATTGTATCCACGTGACGTAGTGAGCTGTCCCACCCCCTTCTTGCCCACCCCCATCACATCGCCACTGCAGGCAGTTCACCTTCAACGGCGACGCCCTTGCCAACCTGGCGGCAGTGCGGGCCTCAGATGTGCTTGTGATAGTGCATGGAGCTGGGTGCACCAACTGGCTGTTCATGCGGGAGGGAGGGGCCATGCTGGAGCTCAGGTGGGGTGGGGGCTGAAAGAAGGGANGCAGCTGCTGGGCGGCGCCGACGGCAGCGGGCTGGCGCTGGCGGCTGCCGCGGCCGCCATCTCCAAGCCCGCAGTGGACAGCAGCAACCTTGACTGCCTGGCGCGGCGCACCGACCAGCTTTCTTTTGCAGCGGGGGAGCAGGACCGCTCGTGCCTCATCAAGGTGTGTGGGAATGTGGGACGGCTGTTGAGCGGCAGGGCAGGGCGTGACAGGTGGTGCAGCAGGCTCTCCTTGCCGGCGGGCAGCACAGCCAGACACGACTGCCCAATGCCTGCCCTGCCTGCCCTGGCTGCACCATCTGCGCTGTGCCTGCCCTGCCTGCCCTGCTGCACATTCCTGTTGCCGGCAGAACAAGGACATGCTGCAACAACATGCGGTTTGCGGGGGGTGGGGCAGGTCTGCACATGCCACTGTGCTGCCCACTGCGCTCCAGACACGCTTTCGAATGGTAATCAGACGCGTGTTGTGCCTCTGCCGCGCCCTGCCTGCAGGTGGTGGAGTGCCTCGTAGACTTGGGGGCAGACCTGCACCTGACGGACAATGAGGGGCGCACGGCGCTGCACCTTGGTGCGTCCAGCCGCGTGCTTCCACTGTACCGCCTCGCCTGCCTGCCTGTCTGCCTGCCTGCCTGCCTGGATGTCTGCCTGGGGGGCCGCAATGTGGCACACAAGGGCACACTGTGCACCTGCCCTATCTCGCCCCGCCTGCTCACCTGCTGACCGCTCACCGGACCCTCTCCTTCCTGCCCTGCCCACCTGCCCCTTCCTCCCACAAACCTCATTCATTCATTCATTCATTTACAGCGCCGCAGCAACACAAAAGTGTGCGGCAGATGCGTCATCCCAGCATTATGGAAAAGCGAACCTCCCCCTCTGCCCTTCCCTGCCCCCCTCCGCTCGCACCCGCTGCAGCTGCTGGGTGTGGCGACAAGAGCATGGCTTTGAAGCTGGTGGATCTGGGGACAGACATCAATTGCAAGGACTCTGTGGGAGGTGGGTGGCCACCTGCAGTGTGGTGGGTGGGCTGTGCTGATCATGTGGGGTTTGGGACATGATGTTTCGCTAGACTCCCTTCACTTGTTCTAGTAAGTTGCACCCTGCATTCTTGTGCCCAGGCTTTACCCACACCTTCATCATTGTCTTTGTCGCTTCCAGCCAGGTACAGCCACGCGCCACGTCGCCATGGCCAGCAGAATGGGCACATGTTGCCTCCCTCCGACTGCCCACCTGTCTCCTTCTTCCCTGTGCCTTGTGCTCCCGCTGACCTTCTTTCCCCTGGCTCATACCCTTCCCTTTTTCATGCCCTTATGCTCCCGCCAACCACCCCTTCCTTGGCTCGTTCCCTTCCCCTTTGCAGGTACCGCCATGCACCACGCCGCCATGGCCAACAAAAAAGACATGATGTTTGCCCTGGCCCGCCTGGGCTGCGACTGGCGGGCGCGAGCTGACGGCATCGACGGCGCCACCGCCACCTACGTCCTCTGCGGGCAGCACGGCAAGACGACACGGCAGCAGGTGTGTGTGCTGCGGGTGCGGGTGGGAGGGAGGGAGGGTGTGGAGAGGGGTGCGCGAGGAGGGTGCGGAGAAGGTTTTGTGAGGATTGAGGATGGTTGGCTGGGGATGGCGATGCTGGGCAGGGCATGTGTGGAGAAGGAGCAAGGCGGTGCCAGCAGCTGTGAGAGGCGTCGCTGCAATGGGGGTTCATGCCACTTGCAGAAGCGAGTAGTTTGCAGCAGCCTTGTGCAGAAGCGAGTAGTTTGCAGCAGCCTTGTGCAGAAGCGAGTGGTCTGCAGCAGCCAGTCAAGTCAGCACACAGCTTTGACACAGGCCTTGCCTGTTGAATGCAAGCCAACCCGCGTGTGCCTGCCTGCCCCCCTCTGTGCAGAAGCTTCTGGATGCAAAGCTGAAGCGTGTTGCTCAGGAGGGGTCGGTGGCGCGGGCTGCGGGGCGCAACCCACTGGCCGACGCTCGGGATGACGACAGAGACGACGCGACAGGTGGGGCAGGGGTGGGGCGGTGTTGAGTGGGGCGGAGCACTGTGCACTCCCTGCTTTCGCGTTCCTCAGTGTGAGTCCCAACAGAGATAGAGATGACGGTGTGGTGAGGTGTAGTGTTATTCCAACCTTGAGGCCGACTTTAGAAACAATGAGTATAGGTGGAGGGGGAGGGGTGGGGAGAGGTGGGCAGCAGGTCAGTGTTGGAGTGCAAGCCCCTGGATTGGGGCATTGGAACATGCGCAAGCGTATGCTGTGTGTCTGGGGGTGTGTTGGGGTGCGGTGCTTTTCCAACGCGCTTGCTGGGCACCTGCGTGCCGCTTGGTGGACAGCTGTGTGCCTGTCCCACATGGCAGCTGTGCTTCCAAGTCGCCGTGGCCTGACGCCACCCGCTGCCCCCGCTGCCCCCGCTGCCTCTGCTGCCCCTGCTGTGCAGCTGACATGGAGGCGGAGCAGGCGCTGGCTGATGCCGCCATGGCTGCCCTGCTGGAGGAGGAGGAGACGTGAGTGGGTGGACGGCAGGCAGGGGGCGCCCCTAGGGCTGGGATGGCAGGGGGAGCATGCATAGAAAAGATTTGAGCTTTGATTTTCAAAGAAAGAAGAAGAAGAAAGGTTATGCCGTCCCTCCTTTGGTCGCTGTGGGTGGCTCGTGCAAAGCTCTGGCCTGCCTTGCACACCTGGCCGTGCCTGCATGAGTGTCTAGGACGGTGGAGGTCCAGCCTGGTGGCTGCAGACCCGTGCTGCTGCAAGCTCCGGCCCCTTTCCGGCAACCCACCCCAACCCTGCCCCTCCCTCCCTGCGCTGTGCCTGCCCTGCCATGCTGGTTGCAGTGAGGCGGAGAGCCTGACGCGGCAGAAGTCAGCCAGCAGCAGTGCCAGCAAGAAGAAGAAGCAGAAGGCCAAGGCGAAAGCAAAGAGCAAAGCCGAGGCGGCGGCGGCGGCGGCTGACGCACCATTCGAAGAGGGGGAGGCAGCTGAGCAAGAGGAGGAGGCAGACTCAGAGGTGCCCGCGGCTGTTGCTGCGGACTCGACGCAGCACCAGGCAGGCAGGCAGGGCGCCGCCGCCGCCAGCGAGGCGCCCTCTGCAGCCAGCGAGGCCAAGCAGCAGCAGCAGCAGCAGCAGCAGCAGCAGCGCAAGTCTAAGGCAGCCGCCCCCAAGCAGCAGGCGGAGGCCAGCGCCAGCGCCAGCCCCGACGATGCGATGGCTGCAGTTGAAGCCAGGCCTGTGCCTGCTGTGCACGCTGTGCACGCTGCGCCCGTGGGAGAGCCGTCTGCCGCCAGCAGCAAGGCGGACAGCGCGGCAGAGTCACTCAGCATTGCCTCAGGCAAGTGCCGCCCGCCTTTGGTCCTGGTCTTGAGCCTGGCACCTCCCCCCCCCCAGCATGGCATGCTCATGCTGCGCTGCTTTGCCTGCCTGCTTGGGCGCTCTGCGCAGTCGTTGCTGAGAGATGTTTGCACTTTGCCGAGCGGTGTATGCACTGCCAGGGCTGCTCCCAGCTGGCCCGCTGCCCGCCCCCTGCTGGCATGCTTCCTGGCCTGCTGCTGCCCTGTCCCCGACTACTCCCTGTCGTCTAAGGGGGCAGAGTGTGCGGGGGGGGCTGGGCAGGCACTGTACGCAAGCCATGTTGTTCGTGCCAGAGGCCTGCCTGTCTGCCCGCTTGCACCTGCCCGCCTGCCTGCACTCTGCTACCTAGTTGCCCACCCTGCCTACACCTGCACCCACATGCCTGCCTGCCCTGCATTCCCCGCGACTTGCTTACCACCCGGCGGCCATAGCCCCCGCCCTGAGGTCAATGCTTGCGGCAAATTTAGGCGAACCCTCGCCCCGGCTGCCCACTCAAATCCGCGGCCGCCCCTCTCATAGGACCAGGGCCGCCGCACTGTGCTGCAGCCAGACATTCCCAACACCTTTCTTCTTTACATGTTGTCATACACGTTTGCATACCAGTATTTGTCGTCTTGTGGTAGCCGGACAGCGTGCTGAAACCCCTGCGTTGCCTGGCTCCTGTTTGGGACAGGCCATCCGCCGGGCCCCCACACTCCACGAAGGCACCCGCCAGTTTTTGTTATTATTGATCAACCTAGAAACGGTTGATTCAGCTTTTTAGTTAGCTTAGCTTATTGAACACTCCCCTGCGCCCCACCCAGCCGTGCCTGCCTCCCTGCCCGCCCCCTCACCCACAACCGCCCGCCTCCCTTCCACACTACCTGGTACTGCAGAGCATGAAGCGCTGAGGAACCTTATGTTAGCGCCGTTTGTGATCTGCCGGGTTTCTCAGCTTGCCCCCTGCAGAGCACGAGGTGCCAAGGCAACTCTGCTGATGGTGCCGTTTGTGACACTCGTATGATGCGTTCTGTTCTCAGCCTGCCCCCTGCTGCGCCTGCTGTGCCTGCAGAGCACGAGGTGCTGAGGCAGCAGCTGGAGGACGCTGCCGAGGCTGCCGCCAGGCTGCTGGCCGTGGAGCCGACGGGGGATGAGGGGGAGGCGCAGCTGGAGGGCGCACTGCAGGTGAGGCACAGCAGGCACAGCAGGGAGGGTGCATTGATGATGTGGGTTTGTTTGCTGAGGTGGGAGGAGGGGGAGGCGCAGCTGGAGGGCGCACTGCAGGTGAGGCACAGCAGGCACAGCAGGGAGGGTCTTGCTGGTGAGGTGAGGGGGGAGGCGCAGCAGGCACAGCATGGAGGGTGCATTGATGATGTGGGTCTGTATATTGAGGTGGGAGGCGCAGCTGCAGGTGAGGGGGGCGGGGGGCGGCACAGCAGGCGCAACAGGCACAGCTGGGAGGGTGCCATGCGAGTGATGGGCAGGGCACAGCAGGCACACCTGGAGGGTGCCTGAGGGGCCGGCACAGCAGTTGTAGGTCGACAGACCCGCCGGGGGACGAAGGGTGCGAGCCGATATGGTGTGGAGACAGCAGGCACAGCAGGCACCACAGGGAACCGGGACCTGTGTCAGGTTTGGTGGGTGTTAGCGACAAGGCGGTTGAGGGAGGGAGGCCATGGCCCTTGGGCGGCAGGCTGCAATGCTGGGCGGGGGGAACCGGCGGATTGCAAGGATTCTGCTTTGGGCGAGCACATGCAGGCATGAAGCCTGCATGTTGACAGTCACGCAGCATTCGCCCCAGCCGACCCGCCCCTCTCCCCTGCCCGCTCCTTTCCTGCGCCACCTGGCAGGCACTGGATGACATCATTGAGCGTGCCTCTGCTGGCGGGGTGTCTGCCAAGTATGGGAAGAAAGTGCGGAAGAAGCTGCAGCAGAGCTTGAATGAGCTGCAGGGCATCGAGCCGCCCGAGAGCGCAGCAGCCGTAGCAGCCGCAGCAGCTGCCGCCGCGGCTGAGGTGGCAGCGCAGCGCGCACGGCGGCTGGAGCAGGAGCGTGCTGCAGCTGCGGCGGCAGCCGCAGTGGCCAAGGCTGCTGCAGATGCGCAGCTTGCCCGGCAGGCAGCAGCGTTTGCACGTCAGCAGCAGCAGCAGCAGCAGCAGCAGCAGAATGGTCACTCGGGACACCGGCCCAACGCCACCCCCTCCTCGCCCACTCCCAAGGGCAAGTACGCGCCCCCGGCACTCAAGCCAGCAGCGGCGGCAGCCTCGCCCAAGCCGCCGCCCCCGGGTTTTGCAGCCGGGCAGCAGCAGCAGCAGCAGCAGCGGGGGTCGCAGTCGCCGGCAAAAGCGGCGTACAACCCTATGTCGGCAGCGGCCCAACAGCAGCGCAAGCCTCCGCCGCCCCCCGCAGTGCAGCCGCAGGCGCAGCAGGCGCAGCACGCAATGCCCCGCCCCGCCTGGGGCCACCCAGCGCCGGTGCAGCAGCAGCACGTTGCGTCCCCACGCAGCGCTTCCCTGTCTGTGCTGCCGCCCCCGCCGCCGCCCGTGTCTGCGGCACATCATGTGCAGCATCACGCGCAGCAGGCGCAGCAGTATGCAGCCACTGGCGGCTCCCTGTTCAGCGTCCCGCAGGCGGCAGCGGCAGCAGCAATGGCAGCACCCACCTCTCTGTTTGCCGCCCCAGCCGCAGCAGCAGCGTCACCCGCCGGCCCGCAAGCGCACCAGCACCACCAGCAGCAGCAGCAGCAGATGATGCCGGCGGCAGCACCCACCAGCCTGTTTGAGGCCCCGCCCAACGGTGCTGCCGGCAGCGGCAGCAGCCTGTTCTCCTCTGCTTCGGAGCACCCAGCAGCAGCCCACCCCATGCCCACACACCAGCCCGCCTTTGCCTCTCTGGCTGCCTTCAGCAGCAGCATGGGGCGGGGCGACAGCGGCGGTGGTGGCATGCCGCCCAGCAGCGCTGGCGCCAGCCTGGCGTCTCAGTTTGCTGACCTGGACATTGGAGAGCTGCAGCAGGCGGGCTACGAGAGCTTTGCTGCTGGAGGAGACATGTCGGCTGTATCAGGCAGCCCCGGCGGGCTGCTGAACCGGGACCTAGCTGCCGCTGTGTTTGGGTCCGCCGCAGCCGCCGGCCTGCTGCCGCCAGGCGGGCAGCAGCAGGGGGACCTGGATGGGGGCGCTGAGCTGCTGTCTCGCGACCTGCTGGGCGAGATTGAGGGCACGCTGCTGCCCAGCGCCGGCCAGCCGCCCGCCAGCGGCCCTCTGATGCATCTGGGGGGAGATGTGGGGGTCCCAGGCTCCCTGTTTGGCCCCTCTCCCCCGGGGGCACCCTCCCCAAGCTCGGCCACCCTGAGCTCCTTCCGCTCCCTTTGGTGAGCAGCTTCCTTGCAGCTTCCCAGGTGCTGCCTAGCAACTTCCTGGTAGCTTCCCGGCAGCTTCCTGCCCTCTGACAGCAGGCGCCACCCTCATAGCAAGCCTTGGCGGTGGGCACGCAGCCGGACCTGTGTGCTGGCCCAACAAACTCTTGTCCTCCGCCTCTCCCTCCCGGCCTCTAGCTCTTGGTGCAGCAGCGTTGGCGGCCGCTGCTGCCCCTCCTTGTCCTCCTGGCAGCTGCCTGCCAGCCAGCCGCTGCTGCTGCGGCTGCTCAATGCCTCTCTCTCCCCGCAAACCCAAACCTCGGCTCCGCAGCGCTTGTGCCCCCGTTTGCGGCCTTGTCTCTCTCGCTTGCCTGCCTGCTTGCTTGCTCGACGCCCCACGGTAACGCGCCCTCACCCACCCTCGCTGCTTTCTCTCCCCCTATGTCCCTCCCTCCCTAAGAGTGACCCCTTGCCTGCTGCCATTGTCTGGCTCCTCTCCCCTACCTCTTCAGCTTGTGCTTTTCTCAGGCATCCTCTGCAAGCTTCGTTGTGTGCTCCCAGGTGCCCGGCATGCCCAGCCGCTGTGCAGTCGCAGGATAAGGGGCCCTTTGGGTGCCGCCCCCACCCTCAGGCCCCCACTGTGCCTGCCTGCCAGCGCTGTGCCTGCCCGCCTCCCAACAGTGTCCTCCCTCCCTGCTGCTGGCATTTGATTTAGGACCAGACCGCTCCTCACGCATTTACCAACCCGATTTTCTCAGCTCTGCACCATCCCGCCCGCGCCTGCTTGCCTGCTTGCTTGCGTTTCCCACTGCACCACGTCGCACCAAACGTATGACCGGACTTCTCGAGGCCTGCCTGCCTGACAGCGCCGCCTCACATGTCAACGCAAACAAACGAAGGCACACACGTTTTCTAGGAATAGAGTGGGGAGCAGGGAGTGCTGTTGCCAGCCAAAGTCGCCAGGTGCCGACATGTCGTGGCAGCAGCGCCCGCTACGGCGGGGACATAGAAGGCAGGGCTCCAGGCCCGAGCTTGCAGCGTGCGATCTCTGATGGCTGTCCCGCGTTCGCAGCCCTGCGTGCATTTGAGGGGCCTGACGATAACACGCGCCGGGAGAGGGCGCAGCGAAACATGGGTTGCAACTCCCGGCGCTGCCTGGTGCCGCGGGCTGCAGACAGCTCTACGCGTTGTGATGATTGTCGCCTTCCTGCTGGCTGCGCGACCTGGCTCGGCCGACCAGCAGGTCAGACGGGAGGGCTCCGCCGCTGGCGGCTAATGGCGGCACGTCCCACCAGCGGTGTGCCTGTGTCGCTGAGCGACACTTAGCTCTCTGTCATCTAATTGCCGCAGGACCCTCCGTTCATGAACACGTCTCAACCTGCGGTGCAATTCGAGGCCTCTTGCGTCAGCTACAGCCGCGTCTGCTTTGACCAGGTCGGCGTGCTTAAGCAGGGGGGTGGGTGGGCACCAGCACCGCCGATTACTTTGCATCCTCCCTGCCCCACTTCACCTCCATTGCCGACATGCGCGTCCTGCCCCGCAACCTCCTCTCTGACCACCACCCTCTCCTCCTCTCTATCCATCTCCCACCCCCACCCGCCTCCNCAATCACCCCCCTCCTGCCTGCCCTGCCCCCACAGCACGTGAGAGCCACGCGCAACAGCGAGGCCGTGGCTGCAGCAATGGCGGCGCTAGAGGCGGCAGCGCACAGCGGCAAGCGGGACCAGAATTTGATGGAACTGGCGGTGCAGGCGGCGCGCTCGAGGTGGGCGAAGGTGGGGTTGGCTTGGTTGGTGACTTTTGGGGAAATGGTCAGGGTTTGAATTGGGCAGGGTGTGGGTTGGTGGGCTTAGGCGGTGGATGTGAAGCGGCATGGCCTGAGACTGTGGGGTAGGGTTGCTGGGTGGGGTGGGCTGGCGAGCGGTACGGATTGAGTGGCGTTGTGTGCAGGCAGGCGGCATGTGCACGGGTGGGTGGCGTTGCTTGCAAGAGGTGCCCTGCCCGTGCAGTAGGGTGGGGAGGGAGCGCATGAGGCTGGCGGCGGCACAACTGTGCATCTGCCTGGCGCGCGGTACACTGCTGTGAGCTGCGTCAGAGGGCTGTGTATTGTGGTGATGCGTGTGTGGCTGAGAGGCTTGTGTGCTGCCTCGCAGGTGGCGTGAGCACTGCCTGGCTGCACCCGGTGCCAGCCTGCCTGCCTGGTGTGTCCCACTGCACCCCCTTTTTATTCAATTTGCTGCCCCGTGTGGCCCCCTGCAGGGCGACTGTGGGGGAGATCACGCATGCTCTAGAAAAGGCCTGGGGACGGTACGAGGCGGGAGGTAAGCTGGCAGTACACTGCGCCAGCTGGCAACACCTGGCAGGCTGACGCCCACTCGTGTGCCCTGCCCATTACGGCTCGCCGTGGCTGGCTGGCGTACTGGCACATTGTGCGCCCTGCTGGCTGCTGTTGCTGATGCACCTCCCTGCCCGCCTGCGCGCCTGCCTGCCTGCCTGCCTACCCCCTTTGCCTACCCGCCTACCCGCCTGCCCGCCTGCCCTCCTGCCTACCCGCCTGCCCGCCTACCTGCCTGCCCACCCCCCTGCCTACCCCCCTGCCTGCCTACCCCACCTGCCTGCCTGCCTGCCTGCCTGCCTGCCTGCCTGCCTGCCTGCCCACCTGCTGCCTGCCCGCCTGCCTTCCTCGTGTTGCAGGTGGGATGGCGACAGGCATCTACAACAAGGCGCTTGGTTCTTCTTCTCACGTGAGCACCTCCACAGGCTCCCAAACTGCCCCGCCCTCTCCGCCTGCCTGCCTGCCACCTGCCACCTGCCTGCTTTGTGACCTGGAGGTGCATGCTGGGCAGGCGCGGCAGGCTGCAGAGCTCACCCCCTGCTGGTTGCTCCCCACACACCAAGGAACAAGGTGCATCTCCCCATTTTCTCGTACTCTTCCCCCTTTCACTGAACTCTTCACCTTTCAGTGCACTCCTTCTCCTTTCACTCCCCCAACACTCACAGGCCGAGGTGGAGGCAGTGGAGCAGGCGGTGGCGCGGTTTGAGCGTGAGGCGGGGCGCCGCCCACGCATCCTCGTGGCCAAGATGGGGCAGGACGGGCACGACCGGGGGGCCAAGGTGCTGGCCACAGGGTAAGGCAGGGCGCTGGAGTGCGGCGCGGCTCTGAAGCTGTGGGTGCGCACGTGTTGCCCACAAACTGGGTGACTGCTCGTACGTGTTGCTCACAAACTGAGTAACTGCTCGTCTCTTCTCGTGTCTGCTTTCCTTTCATATTGCTTGCTGCCATACCTCCTGCCAGGCTGGCGGCCTTGGGTGTCGACGGGACATGCCCATTTCAATTGCTATTCTCCTACCCCCCTGAATTCCGCCTCCACTCTTGCCCCTGCCCTCCCCTGCCCTCCCCTCGCCCTCGTGCCAGGCTGGCAGACCTGGGTTTCGATGTGGACATAGGCCCCCTGTTCATGACGCCCCAGGAGGTGGCACGGCACGCGGTGGATGCAGGTGAGCATGTGGGCCGCCAAGGGGAAAGGTGTAAATTTTCGCCGCAACTTGCTGCCCAACCCTGCACGGCACCACTGCGCCTGCTGCTGCCGGCCATGCCACCGCTGCCGCACTCACCAGCGCACATGCTGGCACGTGTGCTTTGCCTGCTCGCTATGACCCGAAGTGCCCGATGCTGCTTGGCATGGCAGCTGTTGACGGCAGCCGGTGCCTGGTCTGACGGCAGAGCTCTACCACTGTCAGCCCGTGTCTTTGTGTCTTCTTCTTGGCACCTTGAGGATATCCTGTGTCGTCCGCCCTCCCTCCCCTCTGCAGACGTGCACGTTGTGGGGGTGTCGAGCCTGGCGGCGGGTCATGGCACTCTGGTGCCAGAGCTGATGGCGGAACTGAAACGGGAGGGGATGGAGCATGTGCTGGTGGTGTGTGGGGGCATCATACCCAAGCAGGTGAGGCAGGGAGCGAGGGTGGGGGCAGACAAGAGGCTGGGCGTTTGCATCGTGTAATGATGAGGTTGCCCATGCAAAGGTGCATGAGCCGGCGGTGCTTGGCGGCTTCTCGCGCTCAAGCAGGCGAGGCAGGGCAGGCAGATGCAGTACAGGGGACGGTGCCTGGGCGAGGGCAGCAGGGGATGGAGCATGTGTTGGTGGTGTGGGGGGGCATCGTACCCAAGCAGGTGGGGGAGGGAGGGAGGGCAGAGCAGGAGGGGTGGATGACTTGGGCTGGGCAAGTGCGGCAGTGGATGGAGCATGTGCTTGTGATGTGTGTGGAGGCGTCTTTACACCTGAGCAAGTGAGGGAGGAGACGCAGGGCAGCCAGGGAAAGAAACGTTGAGTGGAGCGCTACAGTGGGGGGGGCGCTGGAAAGGAGCACCATCCCCAAGCAGGTGAGGCAGGGAAGGTGGTGGGAAGCTGGAAAGGAGCACCATCCTTAAGCAGGTGAGGCAGGGAAGGTGGCGGGAAGCTGGAAAGAGGGCCGCTGGAGAGCATGGGTTGGCCGGGAAAGCCTAGGGTGTTCCCTTTTTGGTGGGTTCCATTTGGCAGGTTCCACACAGCTGCCGTGTTCTTGGGGCCGTCAGCCGCCAGTCACGTCCTCACCCCTCCCTTCCACTTGCTGCCCAACCACCCTCCACATCCCCCAGTGCAATCCCGCTTTACCCATACCCTGCCCGCCCGCCCGCCTGCCCTGCCTGCCTTCTCTCCCTGCAGGACCAGCCGGCGCTGCGGGAGGCTGGAGTGGCCGCTTTCTACACCCCAGGCACGCGGGTGCCGGCAGCCGCGCTGGACATGCTGGGCATGCTGCTGGAAGAGCCTGAGCTGGCGGGCTCGGCTGCCTGAACCGGGGCGTTGAGATTTCAAGTAACACGCTGGACGCTGTGCTGGGCATGCTGAGCATGCTGAGCATGCCCAGCTCTGCTGCCTGGCTCTGCTCCTCGTCGTCAGCCTGATTTCGCTGCTTGCAGGGTCGTTTTTCTCACAGTTCGCTGTATTGTGGGCCTGGCTGCCGGCCGGCACCGGCTGACCCCCAGCTTTGGCAAATTGTTGAGTGCCTGCTGAGGCTGGAAACTTGTTGGGGCAAGCCACCCTGTGTTGATGTGATGTGTATGTATAGACAGCACGACTCCACCCCTGATACCCCTCCATCTTTGTTGATCTACTTCCCAGTCCCCTCTCCTTCCCCCATTGTACCTTTTGTATAACGCGCTGCCGCTATGCTGTCCTCCCGCGCCAACTAACGCCAACCTCACACAGTTGCATTTTTCTGCTACAGCAGCTCTGTACATCAGCACACGCATGTCACCCCATGACTGTGAGACTCCAATCCCATCTGTCACCTACTTCCTTGTGAACAGGGCATCAGTACGCTCTTAATGCATGTCTTTGGTTACACAAGCTTTCAGCGGCCAAGACGGCGGTGGCAGCAGCGGCCGGCGTCAGCCGTGGTGGTTATGGCGGCGGCGGCACTGCTTTTAACCACAACCCTGAGCTGCCTTGAGGTCGTCCCAGCTGACCCTCTTGTGTTTCACGCCAATTGGGCGGTGCCTGGGCCTGTGGAAGCGAGCGAGAGGGCCGCCGGAATTTGTGCGCTCGAGCGGCGGTGGATGAGGGTGTGCAGCTACATCTTCGACCCAACATTACACACGGTCGATCCAACGCAGATCAGGTTGAATAGAGGCCCAGGAGGGGTAGCTGAACTCTGCCAGCAGCGGGAGGAAACACTCCCGCCGCTTGGCTTGCAGACCTCTTGGCGCAGCAGGTGTGCCTGCATTGCACCGCGCGTCTAGAATTGCCGGCGGCAGTCCGAGACGAGGGAGTCCAAGAGTGGAGACCGCGCTCTCGGCGCCCGGACCACGCCACAAGGGCCCTGCAGCTGTCAATTATATATACTGGTTTCTCTTTGTGGCAGCAGACACGCCGGGAGAGCTTGTTAGGCGTGCCGACGAGCCCGCCTCCGCAGAACCCCCAGGTGAGCCGCCAGTGGCACGCTGAAGTGTGGCGGGATGCTCAGACCTTGTCCGGCAGGGGAGCCCGGCACATGCTGCTGGTCTTCGCTCAATGTTGGTTCTCGCGGCAGCGTTGGGCCCATTGCATTTTGCGTAGCATGTCACACGAGAGCGCGCTCACGGTGGGGCCGGCTGCAACCGCGCAGGCGTGACGGGGGCCGCTAGCAGCGGCAGGCGGCAGAGCGGCGGCGGCGCACGGCGGCAGGCCAGCGCGTGCGTGCGCCACAATGTTTCACGCGCCGGTCACAGGCGCGACTGCGCTGCACAGGGCTGCACAGCGCGGGGATGAGGCAGAGGTGGCGTCTCTCTTAGACCAGGTGGGTGCTGGAGGCGACAAGCAGGCCTGGCTCGGGCCGCTGCCGTGCTGGACTGCTCGTCTGGCTGAATGTTGCGTACCAGAAACGGATGTTGTGCCCGGCACAGCAGCAGGTGGATGTAGGCACAGCGTTCATGCAAGGCAGCATTTCTTTGGAGATGAGCTGCAGCCATGGCACTGCCAGCAGCAACAGCAGCAGCGGCAGCAGGACCTGCTGTGTTTGTCCGTAGACACCACACTTGGCTATGCCGTGCCCTGCCCCGTCCTGTGCCCAAAACGCTGCTATGTGGCGCTCGCACACTTGTGGGTGCAGGGGGCGGACCCAACGGCGCGCGACGGCGAGAGCCGCACGCCGCTGCATCATGGCGTGATGAGGGGGCATGTGGGCGTGGTGGATGTGCTTTTGGAGCGTGGCGGGCCGGCGCTGCTGCTGGCTAAAGATATCTTGGGGTGCACGCCCGTGCACCTGGCGGCGGTGCAAAACCAGGTGCGAGGGCAAAGGGCAGGGGGCAGCGAGTGAGGATGCAGCAAGCGCTGGCGGTTCTGCCTGCCGTGGGCCTGCATGCACATGTGCTGGTTGCTGGATGCATGCTGCTTGCCTCGTGCAGGCCGATTTGTTGTTTGCTGGCAGCGGGAGCTGCAATTCCCATTGCACTGGTGCTACCAACACGCACACCAAGCCCTGTGTTCTGTGGCTGCTTCGTGAGCATCTCTCCTCCAGCACCCAGCTGCCAGCCGCCCCGCTGGCAGGCACACACAGGCCGCCGCGTGACACCCACCTGGTATGACCCCACCCCACCCCACCCACGCACGTGTGTCAGCTGCAGGTCACCCTGATCATCCGTCTGGTGGAGGCGCTGCTGGCGGATGAGGCAGGGCGCACACCGCTGCACGAGGTTGCGCGCCGACGCTGCATGCAGGTGCGGCAGCACGCGGGGGGGCCAGGGCAGGCGTGCGGGACAGGGCAGCGCACTCTGGGGGGGCCTGGCATGGCATGGCAGCTTGGGTGCCGTGCTGAACGGGGCTGCTTGCTGCTGGGTGTGTGGAGCAAGAGGGGCGAGCCGCGCGCAGCATTGGGTAGCGGGCGTGCTTGCGTCGCACGGTCCTCTGCCCCCCCACCTTGCAGCCGTTGAGCTGCGGCCTGCCTTTCAGTGCCACTGTTCAAGACCCACATCTGTTCCTGCACCTCCTGATTCTGCCCCCCAGGATTTCATGGGCTTCCTGCACCTGGGCTGGGAGAGCGCGACGTTTGAGGATGACGGGCTGGCAAAGCCGCTGGCCGAGCTGTCCCCGCAGTGGGCCGCGGTTGCACGGGTGAGGCGGGCATTGGTGCGGGGCACGCTTTGTGTGCCGCCACGTGCAGGGGAGGGGAACCATGCAGGGGAGGGGAACCATGCAGGGGAGGGGAACCATGCAGGGGAGGGGCACCGTGCAGGGAAGGGGCACCGTGCAGGGGAGGGGCACCATCCATCGAAGGGGCACCGCGCGCCGCAGCGTGTTGGGAGAGCAGACACAAGGTGTACCATGCGGCGTGTGCACGAGACTTGTGCTAGACATGTGCTGTAGAGGAGAGGCTGCTGGGGCGGAGCCCAACGGTGCAATCCTCACGCCCTCCTGACGCCTGCCTGCCGCCCACTTGTTTAACGCAGGTGGTCGACCTGGCGCGGCCAGGGCTGCCAGCTGTGCAGCGCGTGCTGGGCTGGCACCCGCTGCACGTTGCAGCCATGTCGGGTGAGCAGCCGAGTGCAGTCTAGTTGTTAGTCGTTGGCAGTCGTTGAGGCAGAGGGCCGCCTGTTGTTGCCACCTGCCTCTGCTGCCGTTCCTGCCACGTGTTGCCGCCGCTGCTGGCCTCGCTGTGGCCACAGTGGCCTGGGCACTCGAGCCGCCTGGTTGTTGTGAATGTTTGGTGTTTGTATGCTTTTCCCCTTGTCACGCCGTCCTGCTGCACATCCCCCAGCTCACCCGCCGGCGCTTATGCTTCTTTTCAAGCCACTGCTGAATGCGGTGCTTACATCTTGTGTGCTGTGTGCTGTGTCCCTACCGTCACCAGGCAACATTGAGCTCATCCGCCTGCTGGTGCACCAGTTCAAGTGTGACCTCAGGGTCAAATCCATGAACTCCTGGACCCCCCTGCACTACGCCGCCGCATATGACCAGGTAAGCCATGCAGCATGCATGCATGGGACCAAAGAGTTGCTGCTGTGCTGGCTTTCGCCACACAACAGTGCCGATGGGATTGGCTCTTGCGTGCATGCACAGCTGCAGTCAGCACACAGCAGAGGTGAGCTTTGGGGGAGGTGCAGCAGGTTCTGAGCACTTCTGCACTGCTGTCGCAAATGGCCACGATTGCGGCGCAGCAGTGTGCACAACAGCAACCATGTGTTGAACGAGGTGGGCCAGGCAAGCTGCCGCAAGTGGCAGCTTGGCGGCAACGTAACACTTCTGACCCCGCGTGCAGCTGAACCGCCCCCTGTCCCTCCCGCACCCCTCGCCCACCGCCGCCCTGTCAGCCCTATTCCTCATGCCAGCCCGTGCCCTATTCCTCATGCCAGCCCGTGCCCTATTCCTCACGCCTGCCCGCGCAGGTGGCGGCCATAGAGGCGCTTGTGTCCCTGGGGTGTGAGGTGGTGGTGCAAGACGCTGTGGGCTCCACGCCCATTCATGTGGCGGCGGGGGAGGGGCACGTGAATGCGATACGGGAGCTTGTGCGGCTGGGGTGCAGCTCGCAAGGTGCGGTGGGCTGGCGGCGGACGCCCTGTTAGAGGAGATGTTGTTGTTGGGGGCTGTGCGGCGGGGGTGTAGCAGATATAGCAGCTGTGGCAGGCAGGCAGGCAGGCTGCTGCGGGCTCCTGGGAGACCATTGGCCAGGCGGTGCAGGCAGGCAGGCAGGCATGCCATGCCATCGCTGCTGCTTGCATAGCTATGTGCGTGACCTTGCCGTTCATTCATCGTCATCCCTGGGGTGCAGTCACGGACCGAGACGGGTGCACGCCGCTGTACTGTGCGGCGGCATGGAACCGAATCGAGGCGGTGCGAGTGCTGGAGCAGCTGCACTGCCCCTCCAGCCTGCGCAGCCTAGAGGGGCGCACCGCGGTGCATGTGGCTGCAGAGCAGGTAGGCGGGGGAGGGAGTTGAGGTTGTGAAGATCCTGGGGTGGGTTGTTGGGAGGACTGCGAAACGGGTTGCAGCTGTGCAACGGGGATGCAAGCTGCTTTCACGGGGCGGGCAGGTGCCGCGGTGCACGTGGCGGCAGAGCAGGTAGGCCGAGGAGGAGGGTGGTACTGGGGAAATCCTGGGGTGGGGTGTTGGGAGGACTGCGGCACGGGTTGCAGATGTGCACCGGAAATGCAAGCTGCTTCTGCTGCGGGCGGGCAAGCACACCGGGTGGCCGCTGTGCCAGCAGGGCATGTGAGCAGGCGCGTCACCTCTGCTTACCCCGCTGCTTGCCAGCAGCCGCCACCCCACCCCTTGGGACCTGCCGGGATGCAGTGCTGCCAGGCGAGCCAAAAGTGCGGCATCACTTTACCCCCCACTTTGCTCTCACACTTGCCTCCCTGCCGCTCCCGCTATTTGACGTGCCCCATTGGCAGGGCTGGGTGGAGTTGATAGAGGTTCTAGTGCGGGAGCTGGGCAATCAGGTCGACTCGAGAGACAACTACCAGTTCACTCCCCTGCACTCGGCCGCCAATGGCGGCCACGTGGCGGCCATCGCCAGGCTGGCAGACCTGAAGCACGACCTTAACGCAAAGGACTACCTTGGACGCACGCCGCTGCACTATGCGGCCATGCACGGGCGCTGCGGGGCGCTGGGGGAGCTGGCGGCACGGGGGGCGGACCTGGGGCAGCGAGACTTGAGGGGAGGGTACACAGGTGCGGGGAGCAGGAAGCGGGGTGCGGGGAGCGTGGGGTGGGGGCGGGCGGCTGGGGGTCTGTGCAGCGGGCAGGGCAGACCTGGTCGCGATGGGGGATGCACATCTGCTGTTGGAGATCGTGAAAGGCTGCCTATGTGCTGAATCCTCTCTTCACCCCTCTTGCTCAACCCTTCCCACTCGCCCCACCTGCAGCGCTCCATTTAGCGGCGGACGCGGGGCAGTGCGACTCGGTGTCACGACTGGTCGCGCTGGGGGCACCCGTGGACACGCCCAGCAACAAGGGGCTCACGCCGCTGGCGCTGGCACTCATGAAGGTGCGCACATCACACCCTCTCTTGCAGCCTGGTCTGCCGAGTATGAAATGCTCTGCCAGAGCAAGAGGTTTTGTGGTGCTCTCGAGGCATGTGCCACATCAGTTGACCAGAGGAGGACCGATGCAATTCATGTGTGGGCTGCATGCTCTTGACACATGTGGGCTCTGCTTCCTCCGAGCTGACCAACAGCAGCAATGGCGCCCCGCCGGGTGCCCCGCCAGCGTTAAGACGGTCGCTTAGCTGCGGGCTGAATATTGCCTGGAAACAACACTCCAGTTGCAACAGCTGCTGATGACAGATGCACGTCTCCACTTACATGAATGGACATGTGCAGGGCCCCGCCAACATCGAGGCGATTGCGTTGCTGGTGGAGCTGGGTGCTGACGTGGAGGCCACCCTGGCACAGCGCAGCCTGGAGACGCCGCTACACATTGCGGCGCGCTCGGGGCGGGCCGACGTCATAGACAGGCTGCTCAGCTGCCCGCAGGCAAGTGGGGGCGTGTGGGGTGGTGAGTGGGCAGGTGGCTGGCTAGCGTGCAGAGTGGGGGCTTTGTGGGTTGAGGCGTCAAGTAGTGGGGTTTCCGTGCAGTCAGAGGGGCAGGCGGGGCGTGGCAGGGTTGTTTGGGAGGTTGAGCATCACAGGCAGGCAGGCAGGTTGCTGCTGCATTTGGCAGCAGGCAAGGAGGCGCAGGGGCGCGTGGGGAGTGCGCGAGCAGTGACAGAGCGGGGCAAATCATTGAGGCTGCCAGGGCAGGGGCGCGGGGGGTATGAACGCAAGGTCGTGTTTGACATTTGGAACCACCCGTGTGCCGCATGTGTCGTCCCATACGGCGCTCCTTGAGGCATGGCACGACAGCTTGTGCAAACAAATTGGTATGCAGTGCATCCAGGGCCCTGTCCCCACGTACTGCTGACGCCCCATTCTTGACGTGTCTGGACTTGTGTGCAGATTAGCGTGACGTGCCGCACCAAGGACGGCTCCACGGCGTTGCACTACGCAGCCGCCTTTGGGCAGACGCATGTGCTGGCGCCGCTGGTGGCCGCGGGGTGCCCGGTAGACAGCAGGGACAACGCGCTCAACACGCCGCTGCACCTGGCAGCAGGTGGGCGGGCGGGTGGCTGATTGGTGGTTGTTTCTCTTTGGGCGGAAGCAGGTGGGGAGGCAAAATCATTCACCCTGCGCCGCTGGGCGGGCTGGGCGGTGGGCGGGCTGGGTGGCTGGTTGGTGGTTGGTTCTGTGTGGGCGGAAGGAAGGGGGAGGCAAAATCATTCAGCCTACACCGCTGCACCTGGCAGCAGGTGGGCGGGCAGGGCGGTGGGCGGGCGGAGGTTTCTCTGGGGGAAAGCTGGCCAGAGAGGCGGGAAGGGGCGGATGGGGATATGCTCACCACACGCTGCCGTACCTGGTAGGAGGCCAGAAGGGCAGCGGCCTACACAGGGCGTGCCACCCATTCTGCACACCACCAGCGCCGACTTTGTGTTCATCTTGCGCGTCCGCGTCCCCCCAACCTGTGCAGGCTGCGGCTTTCTGGACACCGTGGCGGCGCTTGTGGAGCTGGGTGCCGACGTGAACTGCCGGGACATCACAGACTGCACACCCCTTCAGAACGCGGCACACGGCACCTACTCTGCCCTCGCCTCTGTGCCCGCCACAACCTCCGCCTCGGCGACGAGCACAGCGGGCCCGCCTGCCGCCACAGCCACCGGCTATGCGCGCCTCAACCCGCCGCACCAGCCCCAGCTGACGCCGGCCCAGCAGGCTGCGCAGGCGGCCATCAGTGCCAGCGGCAGCACAACGGTGAAGCGGGACGGCTTGGTGCCGGTGCGGACGGGGCTGGCGTGGGCGCCCCTGGGCGGCGGTACCGCGGGTACTGCAGGCGTGGGGGTGGACCCCCTGCTCACCACCGCCAGCTCGCTCTGGGGGGCCAGCAGCTTCTCTGCAACTCTCGACTTTGGCGCTCTGGGGGGCACCGGGGCCTCTGGCAGCGCTGCTGCCGGCAGCAGCAGTGCCTCTGGGCAGGACTTGTGGTCAACTTGGCGCTCCCTTGGGCTCACCAAGCTTCTGAAAAAAGCGTACAACCAGCAGCAGCGGCGGCAGACCGGCGGCGCTGGCAGCAGCGCCGCCGCGGCCAGCGGCTCGGCGGCGCAGGTGCAGCTGCAGCAGACGCAGCAGACGGTGCAGGCGGCGCTTGCACAGATGCAGGCAGCGCTGGCACGCAGCCAGGAGGTACTGCAGCAGCAGCTGCTGCTGCAGCTGCAGGTACCACCGCCCGGGGGCTCTGGTGAGGTGGGCACCAGCTCCGACCCGCTGCTGCTTGAAGCACGAGCCAGTTTCGATGCTGGGGCGGCCTCTAGCAGCGCCGCCGCCCTTGCCGGGCTTGGCGCTGGCGCAGGCGCCATTGTGNGGGAGAAGGGAGGGAGGGAGGGAGGGGATTTTGTGGAGCAGCTGAGGTGACTCTGGAGGGAGGGAGGGGGCTTTGCTAGAGCAGTTGGCTGCTGCCTGCAGGCAGCAGGCCCCAGGCTTGGCTGGCTAGGCACAGTGGGCGATTTGCGTCGTGCATGAGCAGCGTGCAGGCAGTACTTACGCCCAGTGCAGCACGCATCAGACTCAGACTGTAGATTCTAGCAGCCAGGGCCTGCTCCAGCGCTGCCGACACGTGGCACACCTGTTCATTTGACATCATTTGACGTCATTCACACCAACCCTGCAGGCCCTATCAGTTTGGCTCCTTGGCCAAGGCGTGGGTGGAGAACCAATTTCCAGCGGTGGGTGGGGTTGGGTGAGGTGCGATCCACATGCTGTGCATGCTGTGTGTGCCGCGAGGTGCTCCATCCAACGCACTGCAGCTGCCGAGGAAACAGGGGACAGCTCTGCTCAAGCCAAAACTGTGCTCAGTGCTCGGCGCTGGTGGTGCCCATGGGCTTGCGATGTCCCTTCCCCCGCAGATTGGAGATGGGATTGAGCACAAGGTGCACCATTATGCTCTCAACATCGAGGTGCGGCACGCTGTGCTGCGCTGAGCTGGCCTGGGTGCAAGCCGTTGGGGCAGGAGCAGTTGCAGAACACATGTTTGCTGCCACACACTGTGCTGGCCCGGATCCGGGCCTGCCACGGGGCAACCGCCATGTGCCCGCACAGACGCCAATGTCTGATGCGCCGTGCTGGCACCCTGGGCTGCTGTACCGCAGGACCCTGAGCTGTACCGCCCCAGCCAGCTGGAGGCGGAGCATCCTGTACCGCCCGAGAACCGGCGGTACGAGCGGGACCTGCGGGACAGGTGGGCACACCAGACTTGGAGCCCTATGACTTGGAGCCCTATGTTGTTTAATCGCCACTTCTTCGCTTCCAAGTGCTGGCCCGCTGCTGCCTCTGTGCCGTAGGGACCTGTGATCTCCTCGCCTTGACCTCACCCTGCCCCTCCCTCCCCTTCCCTGCCTGCCTGCAGGCACGTGCGGCTGCCATTCGAGGCGCTGCGAGACATGCTGCTGCGCGTGGCTGCAGCGGGGCGCTCACGCAGGGCCTACTTGCAGCAGCGCAGCAGGGGAGAGGCGCTTGCAGAGCTGTTGCCCGGCGGGGTGCTGCGCCCGGCAGAGCCGCTGCCTGCCAGCCTGAAAGGCCCCGCCCGCAGCGCCCCATCAGCAGCAGGGCCAACCCCTGGTCCCCACTCTGCAGCAGCGTGGGTGACGAGGCAGCCGGCAGGGTACCTGGGCGCGATGCTGGTGCTGGCGGTGGGTGCTGCGCTGGTGTGGCGCTGGCAACAAGGGGCACACCCCCTGCGGGCCAACCACCACAGCTGATGGTGTGAGCTACATGCAACTTCATTCGTTCTCTTTCTATTTGCCTTCTCACAAAGACGCAGTCGTTCTCAATAAAAGGGTAGTCGCAGCCTGCCCTTCTGCGCATATAAGCTGCTCCTGTTCGTCCGTTGCCTGGCTGGCCAGGAGTTACAAGGGGCGGCAGCAGCAAGGCGTCAGAAGGGACCAGGAATGGCACATAGGGTGGGACGCCGAACAGGAGGCAGTCGCATCTGTGTTCGTCAAAAATTTACAGCAGCATGACTGGAAGCAAGTACAGGGTGTGCCAGGCAGCGCCTGCTGCGCACGCCAATGAAGGGACGCAGCCACAAGGCGCCAACCAGCAAGCACAGGCGGCACGTGCCGACTACCGTGCTCAGGCGCGCTGTTAGCTGGGTACACGGTATGCATGGCGACATCGCCAGGTCAGCAGGGCGCCAGGTCAGCAGGGCGCCACGTCAGCTCATCCCAGCAGCAGGAAGATGAGGATGATGAGGGTGAGGATGAGGAAGCCGACGATGGCCAGCTGCCCCTTGGCCCCCGCCTTTTGCAACACATAGTCGATCTTCTTCTGCGGCACACATCAACACGACAAGGGGGGCAGGCAGGCGGGCAGGGCGGGTGGGTGAGGCATTGATTGCACATCAGTTTGACAGCAAAGGGGGATGTCAGTGGCAGGGCCAGGCAGGCAGGCAGGCAGGGCGGGTAGGTGAGGCATCGATCGGACATCAATGGGGATATCAAGGGCAGCGCCAGACGGGCAGGAAGAGAAGCAGGCAGGGCCAGGCAGGCGGGCAGGCAGGGCGAAGGGTGGGGCACCGATTGGACAGTAGAGGGGATGCCAAGGCAGGGGGGCGGACAGGCGTCAACGTGCACCTCCAAAACAGGGTGGTGCATGTGTGCGCGTGCATAGCAACATGCAATCAAGGTGGTGCGACATGGTGGGACCGCCAGGGGGGCGTCACCAAGCGCAAGCTGTTCCCCAGCACAGCCACAGCACAGCACCGCAGAGCAGAGCAGAGCAGAACAGCGTGCCCATGTCTGCCCAGGGCGCCCAAACAGGCTGGCAGGCGTGCTCAGATGCGCCCCGCAGGCAGGCAGGCAGGCAGGCAGGCACGCATGGCGAGCCCCCCCCCACCTGTGCTGCCTGTAACCGCGTGGAGGTCCCCTCAATCTCCGTGTCCAGCTCCTCCAGCAGCTGCCCCTGCACAACACAGAGGCGTGAGTAGTTGTAAAAAACCACAAGGTAGTTGCAAGTTTTAGCCAACATTCGTCGTGGCAGGCATACCAATGGTGATATGGCGGTGTCCGGCTCGACCAGTGGTCGGTCGTGCACAGCACATGGGTGCGGTTTGCGTGTGCTGGTAGGTCACTTGATGTGTGGCATACCACTGTCGATACCTCAGCGTCCAGAGCAACCAGCAGCCCTGCCCACAACGCGTGCAACAGCAACTGTCCCCACTTGCCCAACTCCTTTGTCCGCATTCACAACCCCTGTGCCGGTACAACCCTCCCGAAAACCTCGTCTCAAATTGGACCCAAGACCAGTCCCAGGCCCGCCTGCAAGCGCACATCCTGACTCGTCTCCTGCCCCTCCCTTGCCCTCACTTCAAGGCCATCCCACCACCAGTTCCCGGCCCACCTGCAGGTGCAGCTCCTGCCCCATCTCCTTGCCCCTCTCCTTGCCCCTCCCCTCCCCTCCCCTCATCACAAGTCGGACCCAAACCTCAGAATCAGCTTGCCTGCAGGTGCAGCTCCTGCCCCATCTCCTTGCCCAGCTCCCCAATGCGGACCACGTGGTGGCTCAGGTGGTCCAAATCCTCATCCTGCCGCCTGCACACATCAACGAAGGATGGATCTAAGACAGATGCTATATGGACATAGTTACTGGCCCCGTGCTGGCTCAGCTGAACACGGTCCATTTCCTGTCGCTGCAACAGCAGCGACTGTACAAACAACGATGGATTACGGAGGCGCTGCCTGGTGGCTCAGAGTGGAGGAAGGAGCTGGAGGGGCATATCGAAGCAGAGGGGCTCAAAGGCGCGGTGCGAGGGAGGCCGGCAATCGTTGTGTGTTGCCTGCATGCGGCACGCTGCCATCCGGAACTCAGGCAGTTGCCTGCCTCTTGCAGGCCACGCTGCTCAGCCAAGTCACCTGATTAACCGTGCCAAACACGAAACACGATGCAGCCACACAATGCTTCTGCCATGGTTGGACCCACCTGCGCACCCACCTGCTCACCCACCCACTGCAATAGGGTTCTGAGTGCGCCCTAAACTCTGTCCCTATACCCCAACACCCTCCGTGCTCCCACCCACTCACTGCATGAGAAGCTGCTGCCGGTCGCCCTCCCCCCTTATGAACCGCTCATTCTCGTCGTGCACCGCCGCATTCAGCCGTCCCTCCGCACCGCCGCCGCCGCCGCCGTCGGCCACGCCGCCGCCGCCGCCGCTGGCGCCCGCCGCCAGCCCTGACGTCACGCTGCTGAGCTGGCGCCGTGTGGACATCACCCACTTGCGCCGGTCCGACAGCTCTGCCTGGCTGAGGTTGAAGCGCTGCGGGTTGCGCTCTGCGGCATCCACCGACTTGTCTATTTCTGCCACCATGTATTCCAGGCTGGACGCCTCCTCCTCCAGCTGCACAGGCGGAAGAAAGGAAGAAGGAGGTTGCAGCCCCAGGGCGTGGGGTTGAGGAGAACCGACCGGAAAATGAAGCCAAAGGCACCAGTCAGCTACCACAGCTGCACAGGCGGGGAGCCACAGAGGCCGTGGCGGCGAGGGGGAGAGGTGGGAGGAGATGGGTTCAGGCAGGTGGAGAGTTCAGGAATGGCGGGCAGGCGGGCCATCACATATAAATGCCTGTATGTGCTGTGCTGTCCAAAGCGTGGGAGGTTGAGTTGGTGGCCAAGCAGGGTGGAGGGGTGGGCAGGATGAGCTGGGCACGGGAAGGCGGGCACAGTGGGTGCTCCAGAGTACGGGCGAAGGGCAGAAGCAGTGACACTACGCAGCAGCATGTATGGAGAAGACATTGTAGTGTGGCTGCAAGCTGGAGCAGGGCTGCAATGATGCGGCGGGTGCCCACCCACTCCCAGCCCACCTCTGCTGCTAGCGCCCGCTTCTCTGCATTGTTGCGCGGCAAGTTCTGCCACTTGCTGAACTTAAATTGCACGGATCGCAGCTGTGGGGCACGGGCAGGAGTGGAGCGGGGTGTTTGTTAAGCGAGCAGGCAGCGGCCGCAACTGGCGGCGGCAGCGGCGGCGGCGGCGGCGGGGGTACACAGCGCGCGCGAGTCCCCGTTTCTTCCGCACCGTCTCGGCAATCTCATCCTTCACAATGTAGTATGGATCACGCTGCGCCATGGTCCTGGCCCCGCCCTCGAGAACTGCCGCGGTTGACCGCAGGCGCTGTCTGTTACAGCAGCGGAGTGCGGGCAGTGCTGATTGTCTCGGCGGATCTGGGGCAGCGGCACAGAAACTCGGCTTCAGGTGGGCGGCGTGCGGTGCTGTGTTTGCAAAACACAGCACGTCGATTCACTCCAGCACCTTTGCAGCGATCAGCGGCGATCAGCGCCAACCCACACTTTCCGCTACATAGACAGCACATCGTCAGTGCCCAACAATGGCGGCAACTTGTGTCGCAGCTCTGCGCTGCCCAAACGCAGCGCCTGTGAGCGTAGGCCACCGCAGACTGCGCACAGCAGGATTGGGAACTGATTACAGGCAGAGCAGCAGACGGCTGCAGCCTGTTGCCCGCAGTAGCCGCAGCGCGGGCGGCACTGCCGCAGGCGGCAGCGGCAGTAGCAGCAGCGCTGGCGGCGGCGGCGGAGGCGTGATTGTGCTCCCGGGCTTCTTCCTCACGTCACGGCAGTACACCTCCATTGTGGCCGACCTGCAGCGAAAGGGCTTTGATGCAGGTGCGTCCTGCACGGCGCCCAGCTGACCGGGCAAGCCGCAAGTCTGGTTCCTGGCAAATCAAGAACAACGTTTAAACAAAGACCCCGTGTGCGCCCTGTTGTTCGCTGGCTGGAAGGTGTGTGCCCTTTGGCAACACATGACAAACGGAGCGCTTGCCAGCTCCGTGCCAAGGCACCTGATAACCTTCTCCCCCCGCTACCCGCTGCAGCGGTGATGCACGCAACGCTGTCCGACTGGCTGCCCATCCTGAGGGGGGGCAGCTTCGAGTGGTACGTCAGCAGGCTGGACAGGTTGATTGGGGAGATGTACGCCAAGTAAGCACAGTCGGGGGCCGGTTCTTGCACAAGCACGGGATAGGGTTGGGCCCGGTCCTGTCAACCGGGGCAGCCGGTAGGGTGGGCACGGATGGGGAGGGCAGGTGTGCATGCCACGCAATGCCGATGCTTCTGTGAGCAGGCACCGTTGGCCCACGACTGCCCTCACCTCTGCTTCTGCTGCAGCTGCTGCTGCCGCCTGAGCACACTCCCATGCCGTTCCATTGCATCTTGCGCCTGCCGCCGCAGGCACGGACGAGTGGCGCTTGTGGGGCACAGCGCCGGCGGCTGGATTGCTCGCCTGCTTCTGGGCAAAGAACCCTACCAGGGTGGGTGGGTGGGTGCGAGGGAAAGCGGGTGGGCGGCGACCTCTGTTGGGGTGCCCGCAGGATGCCTGCACCCTCGGTGGATGCACTCTGCTGCCTGCCACCTGCCGCAGCCTGCTCCTGCATTTGCAGGCGCTCCCGCCTCCTCACCACTCCGGCCATTCAATGGAGGAGGAGGACTGCAGGTGTCCCCTCTAGGACCGCTCATTACCCACTGCTGGCACCGCAGCTCCCCTGGCATCCCTCCCACAGTTGGGACCCCCACCCGCATCTGGGCAGAGGCCTCTGTGGCGCCATTCAGGCACCAACCCCGTCCACTCTCTGCTCCGGGCCCCCTCCCCTCTGTGCTTTGCAGGCGTGCGGTACGGGCGTTGCGAGCGGGTGCACACGCTGCTGACGCTGGGCACACCGCACCAGAGCACAGAGCAGTACCCTTTGGGCAAACCAACGGTGATGAGCGGGAGCCAGCTGTCTGCCGCCGTTTTGTGTGTGTAAAGGCAGGGAGTTGATAGGGAGCTCGCTTGCTTGCTTCATGATTTGGTACCAGTCGGTTACAACCTGGCACCACCCGTGATGTGCCAAGCTGTGCCAACCAACCAGGGTTTTGCAAGTTCTGTGGCAGCGGGTGGTGTGCCCGACAACACACAGACAGGTGGCCCCTGCTGCTGGGGCGGCTCTTTAGCCAGAGGACAAGACCCTTTGCTGCCACCCAGCTGCAATGCCGCCTCCCATGGCCCTCCCGCACCGCACGTCTGCACAGCTTTGCTTTTGAGCCCCCCCACCTCGGCAAAAACACACTGTCTTGGGCTGGTACATACCCCCTCTTACCAACACTGCTCCCGTACTGCGCTGCAGGAGTCTCTGGTGGGCCCCCACCTGGCAGCGGCGCCAGCTGGCGTCAGGGGCAGCAGCCTGCAGTTTGCAAACTTCTTTTACCCTGATGTTGCCAGCTTGGGAGGTGACGTGCGGGTGGTGTGTGCCTGCGGGGACGCCATTCGTGGGCGGCCGCTGTGGGGCAGCAACACCAGCGGCGGCAGCGGCGGCAGCGACAGCGACGGCTATGCAAGCAGGCGCGAGGACAGCAGCTTGGAGCCGGGCAAGGTCCAGCCAGCAAGCAGCCGGTGGGATGCTTACATGGCGTATGAAGGGTACAAGGTGGGCAGGGAGGGGCGGGGCCTTGGGTGGTTGGGCGGGGCTGCAGGCAGCTGAGGCATGCTGGCGGGCAGAGGGGCACTGGGCAGTGAGGTTGTGCACGCAGCGCCCTGCCTGCCACTCTAACCACTGCTGCTGCCCAGAGGGCTGTCCAGAATGCGCCTGCCCCCTGTGGACCAGAATGCGCCTGCCCCCTGTGGACGCTAGCCTGCTGCATCTCTGCCCACCTCCTGCCTGCCTTGCACGCTTCTCTCTGCATACAGAGCGGCTGCGGGCGTGGCGACGTAGATGGCGACGGCGTGACGCCGCTGTGCATCGCCCATCTTCCGGGTGCCGAGTCTCTCGTGCTTCCCGGGGTGTGGCACATCCCTCGGAGGGGCCACCTGTGGTATGGAGATGAGGCCGTGCAGCAGCAGTGGCTGCCGTACATTCACGAGCAGCAGGGCAGCCCAGCAGGGCGAGCATGACGTGCGCGCTGTGCACGCGTTGAAGCTTACTTTCTGCGAGCCGAGCGCCAGACTTGCGGCCATTTGTACTAGACCCCTGTGTACCCCTGTGTGCCTCTTCCCCAGTTTTCAAGCCGCCGCCGCCGGTTGTTGTACAGTTGTTTCGCTGGCAGCATGCCTGCCTGACGCCAGTTTTCTTTGCTGCATGACTGCTGCTCCTAGCCTCCTGCTTCTGCCGAACTTGCGACCCTGCTCAAACTTAACCCACCATCCTGCACATGACACATCACTGTTTTGGTTCGCTTACTATTGATGCCTACGTTTGACCAGCTGCTGGGCCGTACCAATGAACAAATTGTAAGGTAGCATCTGGGCATGTGCCCGTCAACCATCAATCGATTGCTTTTCAATTCGACGGGGTGACAGCAGGTTTCATGGGACAGGATGTTGTATGAACTTTAAACCTTGAAGTGCCGGTTGCCTGCCAGCGGGCGATGGTGCGTGCTACGGCCCTGGGTTGCGTCGACTTTAGGAATGTCGGTAGACGGCCGTTTGATGCTGCTGACCCTTTCGACATCTAGTTTTTGTGCGTCCAAGACAACGCCTCTGCCCCGCTACAGCAGGCTTGCAGGGGTGGCGGGTGTAAAAGGGAGACGGCGGCACAGGGGTGGCGGCACAACATTGACATCACGCTTAGTCAGCATGCTAGCCGCTGAGGGCTCCAAGTCCCACACCAGTTCTCTGTATTTTGCCCTGTTGCCTGTCCCGCTGCTGTGGCTTGCCGGCCGGTCCAACCATGAGCGGGCAGCTGACCCCCGCCAATGGCGGCCTTGCAGCCGACCCAATGCCTCCCGCCTCACCCGGCGGAGGATCAAAGCGTGTTGTCATCATCGGCGGCGGCCCCGCAGGGCTAAATTCGGCAATCGCCCTGGCGCGCGCGGGCTGCAGCGTGCAGGCGCGTTTTGGTCGGGCTTTACAGTGGCTGGGAGCGCCCTGCGTGTGAACAAGGATGTTGCGCTCGCACCCAAGCCGTGCGAAGCCCGCAGGACGTAGTGCATGCTCCCTGCATTATCACCGCCTCGAGGGCGCAGCGGCGGGACCAACGTCTTTCACACCACGGGATACCATGCCTGTACCCACTACTCTCTACTCACCCGCAGGTGTTTGAGAGGCGAGAGCACCCGAGTAAGATCAGCAGCGATGCCGAGGACCGCGCATTTGTTGTGTCGCTGAACATGCGCGGCCGGGCCGCCGTGGAGCAGGCAAGCCGCCCAGCCGTGCCTGCACGCCCCTGCACTCGTGTGCCTGGCCAGCTCAGCTGCACCGTGCTATGCGCCTGCCCACAATCTGCAGGCGTGCCTGCCAGGGCTTTGGCTGCCCTGTGCACTCCCTGTGCACCAGCCCTCCCGTCCTTCCCCCCCCCACCCCCATAAACAC
>JTEE01000217.1:398863-430821 GCA_002896455.3 Chlorella sp. ArM0029B | reverse complement strand
TCCCACCTTCCCTTCCCCCGCCTGCCCTCTCGCCTGCCCTGCCCTTGTGAATGCATAGGCTGGCTTTGACCTGGAAGCGTTTGAGCGCCCCAACTCTGGTGAGCCTGTGTGCAAATCTTGCCGATCGTCCCAAGCAAGGGCTGGCCAGATTCCTTAGGTCATATGCTCAGGGAAGTGCCTGGGAAGCTGTGGCACGACAGCTCGGCCCATTCTGTCATCAAACCAAACAGATGCCTTGCAAAAGTGAGGCAGTCAATTGGAGCCTTGTCGTCAATTGCAGTGGCAGTGCAGGCGATGACGGGTACCTGCCAGGCACAGTGTTCCACACACACTGCACTGCCGAGCCAGCAGAGAGGTTCTTGCTCAGTCTTCCTGAGTCATACTACAACTTGATGAGGTGCCCGCTGGCCTCCCTCCAGGCGTGGTGGCAATGGGCTCAATCCAACGCATGAGCACCGGGATCTTCAAGAAGCAGACGACTCAGGTGGGTGGGCGTGCACCCTTCCCTCTGTGACCCTGTCTCAACAGCGCCCCGCCCCCGGCCTGGCTCAAGGCAGCTCAGGCAACGGCAAACGCTGCATTCTGTTGCTGTCTCCTTCTGAAACCCATGTGGGCCCAGAAGAAGAAATTATAGCCCGAGGGCGTGGTGTTAAGGAAACCGACAGGAAAAGAGGCACCAGCTACCATCCATGTGGGCCCAGCAGCGTACTTTAGTTGCTGGTGTCACCAATGATGAGCACACTGCTATGCGCGCATTTAATGCAACTTCCCCGAGCGCTCTTGCTGGGTGCAGGGCAGGGCCATCCCCTACCGCGCCCTGCTGGGCGACCGCATGTCGTGGGTGCGCCTTATGATGGAACAGGCAAGCGGGGAACGGGTGGGTGGGTAGTGGATAGGCGCTGTGTGTGTGCTTTAGTGTGTGCATGTGGGGCGGTAGGTCTGAGCTACGTTCAGGGGCAGGTGTGCACGGTGTTAAGTGGTTTTGGTGGGGGCAATGGGTCATGGGTTTAGTGGGTGCCTGTGTGCACCAGGCCTCGTGCCAGGGGCAGCCAAGTGCAGCCCAAGGGGTGGGGGAGGGTACCTCGCGCCAGTACACGAGCAGCGGCAGCTGCCTGTGCATCTTGGACTTCTGGATAGCTGCGTGCTTCCTGCTTACTCCGCTGCGCCCTCTTCGCTTGGCGGTGCCTCCTCTCATGCTGGAGGTCGGTATGGGGGCTGGACTACATCGCCAATGCCCCGTGCATGTGGAGGGGATGAGTGGGTCATGCCTTGAAACTCACCAGCAAGGCGCCCCCCCCCACTGCTGCAGGTGGAGGGCATGGGCCTGGACATCACCTTCACCTTCAACGCAGCCTGCGAGGCGCTCGACCTGCAGGCAAGTGCACGGGCATCACTGCCTCAATGGGAGCAGTCAAGCGCATGCGCAGCAAAAAAAATCATTGGGCTGTTTGGGGGCCTTGCCAGGACGGCGCCTGCATGTAAGCATGAGTGTGGTGGCACCCTCAGAGCGGATGGCAGCAGGGATGCGTGCTTCCTTGCAACTGAACTGAATTGAGCCCGCCTGATCTGCTTGATTTGCTTGATTTCCTTGATCTCCCTGCTCGCCCACAGGGCCGCACGGTGGCCATTCGGCAGGGCAAGGGGCCGGCGCAGGTGGTGCCTTTTGATCTCCTGGTGGGGGCTGACGGAGCGTACAGCCAGGTGGGCCTGTGGCACACACCAGCAGGCACATGAGGCACCCTGAGCTACAGCCGCCATGTGGTGCTGTGCCTGCACAAGCCCCAAGGCTGCCAGCCGTTGGCAGCAGTTGGTTGTCTGCATCAGCCAAAGCACAACTGGCCAGCTGCGCTGTGCCTGCTCACCCAGGACTGCCTTGCCTGCCTGCCTGCGCTGTGCCTGCTGGAGCCCAGCCCCCCAGTGGCACATCTCCCAGGTCCCTGTCTATACCCCCACCCCCCAACCGGCTCGCTCCCTCCGTCTGCGGCTGGGCTGTCGACCTTCTGCTGGCGCCCCACTCTCGCTGGCTGCCCTCGCTTTTCCCCAGATGCGGCGGCATGCCTCACATCGCGCGCAGCATGCATCCCTCTGCTTCGACCCTCACCCAACAACCCACCCACCCGCACATACACGCCACTGCCTGCAGGTGCGCACCTGCCTGGCCCAGGCACTGCCACCGGGCCAGCTCAGCGTCAAGATTGAGCCCAGCCCTCGCCTGTACAAAGTCATCCGAGGACTGCCGGCAGACGGTGAGGGCTCTTCAAGGCCAGCAGGTGGCAGGCAGCAAAGGCACGGCGGGTGGTGGGACTCCCCGGGAACCCCCGGGGTACGTATGCAGGGCTAGAGCTAGATGCGCATGTAAGCGCATGGCCGGGCAGTGTTCGTCTCTAGGGTTGGAAACCATGAATCAATGAGTGACAGGCCACCCCTGGAAGCCTGGCTCCACTCCCATTGCGTCCCACTTCTTCATCTCTCCGTGACCGTGCTTGCAGAGTTTGGCGACAGAAAGCAAGTCTGCCTGTTCCAGCCCACCAACCCGGGCAGCGGCCCCTACCGGTGCGCCTCGCTGCCCGCCAGTCTCACCCGCCCACTGCTCCTTGCTGCTGCAGCAGCTGTACTGCTGCTGTGTGCAGCTGAGTGCAGCAGCTGCAATCCGACAGGCTTGGGCTGCAGTGTCCCAACATTTCCTTTAGGCAGCACCTCAAGAAGCTTCCTTTCCTTGCCCTACTGGATGCCTGTCGTAGCTCAGCTGGCAGCTTGACGCCGCCCCTGTCCACCAATTTTTCAGGGGTTCATTTGTCATGGTGGTCCCGCGCTACGAGGACGGCAAGCGGTGCGGCACGCTGCGCATGCTGGGCGAAGCGTGGGAGGGGCTGCACACCCCCGACGACTACGCCGCCCTCCTCACCACACGCTTCCCCCAGTTCCCCGCAGCCTGCGTGCCCGCGGTGCGTTGAGTGGGGTCTGCACAGGGGCGGAAGAGAAGCCTGGCGGGCAAATGCAGCAAAAGGCAAGCGCATGCTTGCACCGCATGGTGAGCGTGACTGCTCGTCTCCCCTTGCATGTCACTGGGAACGGCACCGCTGTCTCAAGTGCCCCGCAGGCGGCGGCACAGCTGGCGGCCAACGAAACGTATGTGGCAGGCACGCGCGTTGCTACCTCCCAGTTCCACGGCCCCAGGGGTGAGAGGGTGTGCAGGGGCCGCTTGCCAGGCAGCATAGAATGGAGGGCCCGCAGAGAAATGTCATTTGTGTTGATTTGTGAAACCTTGATGGGTGGGAACAGGCAGCACGGTATGCTAGTGCAGCAGCGAGAGCAGAGTGCAACTACTGCTGTAGCACAACAACAAAGCCGTGCAGAGGCAGGCAGCCTCGTTCTCCAGCTAACTTGCACCACCGGCCCCCTGCTGTGTGCGCAGTGGTGCTGATCGGCGACGCTGCGCACGCTGTGCTGCCCATGACGGGCCAGGGCTTCAACTCGGCTCTGCAGGATGCGGTGCTGCTGGCACAGGTACCGGGGAGGGACAGGGAGCAGCAAGTTGCAGAGGTTTCGTGATGGGCAAGGCTGAGTGGCACCGATGGCTGCAGGAGGGGTCTGCTGCCGCACTGAGATTGGCTCTGGGAGGTACGTGCCGCCTCACCAGCGGGCCATCAGAACCCTGTTGCTGCCGCTGATCGAGCGCCCGCTATCCCTCCACACTCCCAACTACCACGCAGCTGCTGGAGCGCCACGGCGGTGACCTGGCGGCAGTGCCCCCCGCCTTCACCGCCGCCCGCAAGGCGGAGACAGACGCCCTGGGGTGGCTGGACCGCCAGGGGCACATCAGGTGCGGTGCTGCCCCTGGGCAGAAGCTGGGGAGGCACTGTGTGCGGCAAGCTTGCTCTGATTGGTGCCACATTACGCGTCTGTGCTGGGCTGTGGGGCAGTGGTGGCTCCAGCTTGGCACTGGCAAAGTGAGCCCAACTGGTTGGATCCAAGGGGCCTCAACTGTTATATAAATTCAGAGTGACGCTCTGAGGGACAATTTGCGCGGGGACTGGCTGAGGGAGAGCGTGCATGTGCAACCTGCCGGCCTCCAGCCTGGGAGCAGCCCTCAAACCAGTCCAGTGGATATTCTCTGTCCCTGCAGGTCCGGCGCGGACTGCGGGCCCTGGCACCCGGTGTACCTGCTGTCGAACGCTGAGCGTGCTGTGCGGCGCGCGCTGGGCGCACTGACCCGGGGCGCAGTCAAACCTTTCAGCTCAACACCACTGTATGAGACAGCCATGCCCTACTCTCAGGTGGGACGGGACAGCAATGGCTCTACTTATCATAATTAGGCTGGGCCCGGCTGGTCGGCCGTCCCTCGGGTCCCTGCTGCGCTGGGCTGGCTCGCCGCTCTTCGAGGGCCGGCGCCCGCTGTGGTGTGCCCCTCAGCCCACGCTCCTGTCCCGAGCAGCCCTGGCGCACGGTTCGCCTGCCCTCTGGCCCCGCAGGTCAAGCGCCGAGTGCTGGCAGAGGATGTGGCAGCAGTGGGGGCAATCCTGGGGTCTGCTGCAGCGGCAGCGCTGTGGCTGGTGGCGAGCTGAGCCTGAAGGCAGCCTCAGGCCGGCGGTAGTGCGTTGAGGCGAGGACTGACGAAGGTGCCGGCTGTGAGAGGTGTGTGTGCACAGGATTACCACCAAACTCGTTGTCATGCTTGCCGATGTGCTCCGGTGTCGCTCTATTGTATGTGAGATGTGGTTTACTGTACATACGGGGAAAAAGCGTGTGGTGCTCAAGCGCCCGCCAACTTGTTGTTTTGACAGTTTGAACAGTTTGAACAGTTTGGCAGTTTGAAACGGGCACAGGGGCAGGCCTTGCTTAGGGGCAGGGCAGGTCACTTGCAAATGCTACAGGTGGGGAGGGAGTGGGACTGCCTGACAAGGTGGGAGAGGCACAGCAGGGAGCTATTGACGTGCCGTTGCTGCCCAGCACCAAACTGGGCAGAGAGAAACTGAAGGCACTTGCTGAAGGAAGAGTCAGCTGCGCAGTAACCCACACACTCGCCGCCGCTGACTCAGCACGCACACAACTGGCAGTCTCCTCCTCTTCTTTCACTCCCTTGGCGTTGGCCTTCTGCATCGAATTGTGTTCGTCTCAGGTCGCAATGAGCACGGCGGTCTCCGATGCACCCGGCGGGCTTGCAGCTGATCCAATGCCTCCCGCTGCACTCCATGCCACTAAACGTGTGGTGATAATTGGCTGCGGCCCCGCTGGGCTGACGGCCGCCCTCCTCCTGGCACGCGCGGGCCAGCGCTGCAGCGTGCAGGCGCGTTGGTCGGGAGGTTTTGAGGCACGTGGCTTCAGGGCGTTTTCAAAACCGAGTGCATGCAGGCACAGCGGTTGCCACGGCTCCTGCCCTTGTGGTCGAGCCCCGCCCTCTCACCGCCTCGGCAGCGATGAGCGGGCGCACAGTGTGCCAGAATGTTCACATGATGAGCTTCCCTTGCAGGTATTTGAGAGGTGGCAGCCTTGTTCAACTCTCTGAAACTCTGCAGGTGTTTGTGAAGCGGCAGCACCCAGAGAAGATCAGCAGCGAGGCAGAGGACCGTGCATTTGTGGTGGCGATCAACACCCGCGGGCGAGCCTCCCTGGAGCAGGTGAGCTGCTGACAGAATCATATCACGATGCTGCCCTTGGTGTGTTGCGGCGCTGAATGCGAGTATCAATAGGATGCTGCCCTCAAGGCAAATGGTGAGTTGCTGCGCTCCCGTGACTGACTGCTGCGCTAGGGGGTGGCAGCGCCGGCACAGCGGTGACTACAGTCAGCTGGTGTGCATACATGCCTGCGTCAATTTCAGCTCCAACCCCACCACCACGCATGCATGGCTTTCACAGAGTGCATGCACCCGCATTCCTGAGTTTCTTTCTGTTTGTTTCAAAGCCCACAAAGATAAGCTTTCCCTTCTCCGTCCCATGAGTCCTGCTGGCTCCGTGGACCCTAAATGTAATTGATTGATTGATTGATTGAATTGTCAATGCTGTGCTCAGATGCAGCGTCGGCATGCGCCTCGTGCCTGCCTCTGCTTGACGGCACGTGCTTGCATGTCTGTCCCTGCCTGTCCCCTGCAGGCGGGCTTCGACCTTGAAAAGTTTGAGCGCCCAAACTCTGGTTAGTGGGTCGAGGTGCCAGCCAAAGGGTCGGTAGGCTAGCAGCGCTGCCAACCCAACCTGAAGTAGGGAGGGGAGGAGGCACCCCAGGCAGGTGTGCGCCCGCCAGGGGCGAGGAGGGACAGGGCACGCAGCACCTGTGCCACTGCACAACATTGTGGGCTGCCGAACCAATCGCAGTTCTTTCGGACAGGAGACGATAATTGGGTGGGTGCAAGATGTGCTCTTCGTCCCTAATCTGATCTCGCCGCTCTCCTTTGGGAGAAGTTTAAAAAGGGCATCTGGCGGACGACCTCCGATTCCTGCTCTGCATCTGCACTGTCAGTGGAGCAGGTGGGAGAACCTGTAACAGGCATCAACATTGCCAGCTCAGCAGTCGCACTGCACCGGTGTGCCTGCTGGTCTCCCCTGCTGTGCCCGCTGGGCCCACCGCTGGCGCTCCGGCGGGGGTGCTGCGTGCCCGTCCAACTTGATTGAATCTCCTCCCCCTTCCTTCCTGCCAGGGGTGGTGCACCTGGCCTCCTACCGGCGAACCACAAACGGGCTGTTCAAGCAGAAGACACAGGTGGGAGCGCTGCCAGCTGTTCAGGGCAGGGCTGGGGCCCCATGGGGGGGCAGGGGAGAGGCGGGGGATGAGGGATTTGGGTGCAAGACCGTTACGGTGATGGAACAGGGCGCTGCGCTAGGATGGGCAGGGCATGACAAGCGCACGGCTCACATCACACTGTTGTGCCGCAGCTTGGAAAAGGTACGCAGGGAGGCAGGGCAGATGCGCAGATGCCCTGCTTTCGGCTGAGCGCGAGCATGTCAGCAGCCACTCTTCTGATATATCCTGCCGCATGTCTGCAGTCGCGCCCCTACGCCTACCGCGCCCTGCTGGGCGACCGCATGTCGTGGGTGCGCCTCATGATGGAGCAGGCAAGTGGGGGGTGGGTGGGTGGGGATGGGCGTGTCTGCAAATCTGTCTGGGCGGTCAGTTGGGTGGGTGTGAGTGGGCAGGTGAAGGGGTGAGCTCAACCAGAGCGTGTGGCTGTGTGGAAGGTGTTTGAGGCACGTATGGGTGTGCTGCATGCAAGCAGAGGGCCTTCAACACGGTTGCCTGCAGCAGCTGACAAACGACCCACACTCGCAGCTGTATACACATCTCACACTTCTCAGCTTGCCATTCAGTAGCAGCTGCTGTGTCCTTGGGCCCTCCCGCTGTGCTGCCGCCACGCGCCCCCCGCTCCCCATGCAGGCGGAAGTGATGAGTGAGCCATGCCATGTCCTGTCCCCTCGCCACCGCCCCTGCACTGCTTCAGGTGGAGGGCATGGGCCTGGACATCACCTTCACCTTCAACGCAGCCTGCCAGGCGCTCGACCTGCAGGCAAGCACATCTGGCAGGGACTGCCGCCTCCCCCCGTGCTGCTTGCTTGCGACGCCTTGTGAGGCTGGCGCCAGCTCAAACACTGGCACGAGGCAGCGTGCTGAAGGGCGCCTCAGACATATCTATTTAGGGGCGGTCACAGCCCGGATCCGGCCTGCCACCTGCTGCTTCACACCCGCCGCTGCAGGGCCGCACCGTGGCCATCCGGCAGGGCAAGGGACCGGCGCAGGTGGTGCCTTTTGATCTCCTGGTGGGGGCTGACGGAGCATACAGCCAGGTGGGCCTGTGGCACACACAGAACACGAATGTGTGTGCATCTGGGGTTAAAGACAGCCCCGGCCCGTGTTGGCGGCACGGTGGGTAAACTGTGACGCCTGCAACATGCAGGACCCCCAAATCTGCCTGCCACCATAATGAGCAGCTCCCGCTGGTCTGTGTGCACACGCTGGGCAGCAGAAGCAGGATGGACACAATCATGCCAAATCTTTGACTGGGACAATGGGACAGTGTGCTGCCCCCACTGCCTGCAGGTGCGCACCTGCTTGGCCCAGGCGCTGCCGCTGGGCCAGCTCGCTGTGACTGTGCAGTCCAGCCCGCGGCTGTACAAGGTCATTCGAGGACTGCCGACAGAAGGTGAGGGGGCACCGCTGGGCCTGGGGCACGTCGGTCATAAGGGAGCCTGCTTATGGATGGATGCAAGTGGGGTGGTTTCATTGTGCGGGCATAAGCGCGTCGGCTGGTGTGTATGGCGTCACTTGCTGGCCCACTCCCTGCCCACGCTCACATGCGCACACGTGTGTGCCAGCTGCACATGCTCGCACCATCCGTATGCCCATGCGCCTCTGCCACCCCACCGTCGGCTTGCAGAGTTTGGCAGTGCCAACGAGGTCAAGACCATTGTGGCATCTGGCTCAAGCCTGAAAGACAGCCGCTTCGTGTGAGTCAGGGCTGTTCTAGCTGTCCTAATGCTTGGTGCAGCACCACCGCCACCTGTCCACAAGGAAGGCAAGAGCTGCCGCCGTTGCTGTTTCCGTGTCCCTCCTCTCTGTAATCGACTGGCGCAGCAAGTGCCAGAGCTGCCAGGGTTGGTGCCACCCTTGCTGTGCCGCAACTTGACGCAGGCCTCACACCCTGAAACTGCCAATCAATGTGACCAATCTTGAATGGCCACATATTGCAATATGTGCCCATCCAAGAAAAGAGCACTCAGCCAACAGCATAACTCTGCCACCTATCCCAGCATATAGGGGCGCGTTTGTCATGGTGGTCCCGCGCTACGAGGACGGCAAGCGGTGCGGCACGCTGCGCATGCTGGGCGAAGCGTGGGAGGACCTGCACACCCCTGACGACTACGCCGCCCTCCTCGCCACACGCTTCCCGCAGTTCCCCGCAGCCTGCGTGCCCGCGGTGCGCTCTTGCAGCCATGGGGTGCAGCGCACAGGCCCCGTGAAGGGGCGCCCTCCCCATCCCTGGCTTGGATCACGCACAGGGGGGCATTGCACCATGGCTGGGGGTGCTGGGTGGCTGCATTTTTACATTGATCAACTCAACATGGTATGAGATGAGGATGGCAGCGCTGCTGCAACTACATTAGCTGTGACTGTCTTACTTGTGCAGGTGGCAAGGCAGCTGGCTGGGAGCGAGCTGTACGCGGCAGGCACGCGCGTCACAGCCTCGCAGTTCCACGGGCCCGGGGGTGAGTGGGCGGGCGGGCTTTTGCGCTACTCTGCGTGCCGCATGCTGCCTTCTGCCCCTGCCCCTGCCCCTGCTGCGGCCCCTGGGTGTTAATGTGGGTGTGGCTTGGGGCGGGTTGGATTGGATTGGGTTGAGCCGCTGCCACTCGGCCGACCGGCAGGGATTGATGGGCTGGTTGGGAGCGTTGTGTGTCTGGTCAGCAAGGGGCAGCAAGCGCGTGCAGGGAGCTGCTGGGACATGACTGCAGCCACGCGTCGCTAAGCGCTTGCGAGCACTCGGCACCGGCACAACTTGAGTCGAGTGGACCCGCCTTTGATGCGCGTGTTGCTGCCTTCCTGCCCACTGTTGGTATGCAGTGGTGCTGATTGGTGATGCTGCGCACGCTGTGCTGCCTCTGACGGGCAGCGGGATGAACTCGGCTCTGGAGGATGCGGCAATGCTGGGGCAGGTATCTGTCAGTAGCTGGGGCAGGAGGCCAAGCTGTTGGGCAACTTTTGGCCAGTGCTGTCGTCCTCCCGTCACCTGCCCTCCCTTCTCCTGCCCTGTCCCGCCCTGCCGTGCACTGCCTCACAAACCTGGAAGTGCAAGCTGAACTGGCACACAGTGGCGCCCTTTCGTTCCCCAGCATTTTCACCTCTTCTCCACCCTCCTAACTACCACGCAGCTGCTGGAGCGCCACGGCGGTGACCTGGCGGCAGTGCCCCCCGCCTTCACCGCTGCCCGCAAGGCAGACGCAGATGCGCTGAGCTGGCTGGACAAGGCGGTACACACCAGGCAGGCAGGCAGCCTGCTGGGACATGGGGTTTCAGCGGCTGGGAGATGGTATACCGACAGTCCAACACTCAAGGCACGGCTGCCAGCTTGGCATAACCTGCCAGCTGGCATGCGCCTGCACCAATGCCTCACACCTGCACTGCCTGCCCCTTCAAACGGTGGAAAAAAGTGCAACGCCCCACCCTGCACTGCCTTGCCCCTACAGGGTGGGCTCAGACGGGCTCTGGCGGCCCACGTACCTGCTGGCAAGCATGGAGCACAGCGTGCGTGACGTGCTGTGCACGCTGACTGGTGGCAGGGTGCGCCCCCACAACGTCCTGCTGCTGCACGAAACCTGCATGCCCTTCTCTCAGGTGGGCGGAACTGGGCAGGTGTGGTGTGTTGCACCGTCATTCTGACGGCTGGGTGGGGTGGCAGGGGGCATAGCCCCCCCATGCAAGTGATGCTTTGCCATCCCAAACTTGTCTGGGTTGAAGATGAAGATATACACCCATATACCGATGAGTTGTCGAATGCAGGCACAAGTGGCGGACGATGTCTGTTCTCTTGTGTGCGCCCACAGCTTGCCCTGCACGCCCACCGGGTGCTGCCCCTTGCTGTGTGTGACACCCCCACCTGCTCGCTCACATCGAGCAATTTTCGCCCCATCGGGTGGCTTCTTTACTTGAACTCGACTATTACTGCATGCAGATCAAGCGCCGCATGCAGGCAGAGGATGCTGTGGCGGTGGGGGCCATCCTGGGGGCGGCTGCAGCGGCCGCGGCAGCACTGAGGTGGCTGCTGCCAGGCTAGGCTTGATGGGTGCGGTTGATTCAGACGAGAATGGCTGGACACAAGAGCTTGAAACAAGGGGCATCGGTATGATGGCCACACAGCACCCCGCAGGAGTTGTCTAATGCATCGTGTTGATGCAAAACCACCACAGCTGCACATGCGGACTGGCTCATAGCTGTTCAATCTGCATGCTTGCATTGCCTGCCTTAATTCTGCTGAGTGATCTTGCATTGTGTTGAAAAGAAGAGCATGGTGCCTTGTTAAACCACGAGTCACTCTAGAGCAATGGCACGGGGGTAGAGCAGGGGCAGCATTCAGCAACGAGGAGGTGGCGGCAGATGCGCTCGCACACAGCCTCCACATCAGCCTCGCTCAGCTGCGCCCACACCACTGCCTCCTCGTCTCCCGCCAGTAGGGAAGCAAGCTCAGGAGGGACAGCTGGCGGCTGCCGCTGCCGCTGCTGCTGCTGCTGCTGCTGCCCCTGCTGCTGCTGTTGCCCCTGCTGCTGCTCCAGCTTTTGCCCCTGCTGCTGCTCCTGCTGCTGCTGCTGCTGCCGAGCTAGTGACGTTGCCTCCCTTCCTGCTGCCGCCGCCGCTGTCACCATCCCCTTGCCCTCAGAGTCAGCTGCCGTACCATGCACAGCAGGCGACAGCGCTGCTGGCACCGCAGCAGCCGCCGCAGCAGTCTCTACCGACCTGGGAAGTGGCGGCGCTCCAGCCCCAGCACCAGCTTCCTCTCGAATGTGGTTGGGTGGCATTTTGAAGCCATCCGTGTCGCTGGCAGTGCCTTGCCCCGCCGGCGCAGCCCGCCTGGCCAGCCCCATCACTGCCGCCATCTTGGCGTGCTGCAGGCGCTCGTTGCCAGCCCTCAGCTCCAGCCTGGAAGCAGGGGCCGTGGCTGGGCGGCCTGCCTGCTGAAACCGGTTCTGCAGGCCTCGCTTGGCAGTGCCTGCAGTGCCTCTGCCGGTGCCGCCGCCGCTGCCGCCGGTGGTTCTGCGGCGCTGCAGCCTGCGCATCTCCTGCAGCAGCAGATGGGGGCCTATGCCCCCCACCAGGTGGCGCCCGGGCGGCGGCGGCGGCACCGCCTCTGCTGACCGCCTCCCGCTGACCTGCTGCTGCTCGGAGGCAACACCTGCACGGTCATTCCAGGCTGGGCGAGAGTGGGGCGCGCTGCTGCTGCCACCGCCAACGCGCTGCAGCGGCATTGGCACTCTGGTTTGCATAGAATGCTCACCGCCGCCCTCAGCATGCCGCAGCTGCTGCCGCCGTCCTGCAGCGGCAAACGCTGCTGCTACGGCTTGCTTGCGCTGTTCTGGGCTGCCGTGGGCAGACCCCTGATCCTCATCGGCGCAGCCAGGCTCGGCAGCGATGCCTGGCAGGGCTGGCACCCGCAGCACACCGTAGGGCGAGGCGTGGTCGCCGTCACAGCCGCCCTCGCTGCCGCCAGGCGACACGGCCCAGGGAGCTGCCTCCTCAAACCGTCCTCGTCCGGCTGCCGGGGGCAGGCGGGCAGCCAGCCCCTGCGCCTGCGCTGCTGCTGTGCGGCGTGGCGTTGTGGCCACCGCAGCCTGCCTGGATCCTGGCGCAGGGTGTGACTGCTGAGCCGCGGCTGGGTACTGCGCCGTGCCACTCCCCTGCCTGCTCCCCGACTTGGCCCCCACAAACAGCAGGCCCTGCACCACGTCTGCCAGCAGCTGTTGCTGCGCCGCCAGCTGGCGGGACTGCCCCTGCACCGCGGTGGCCAGCACGCTGCCCTGCTGCTGCATCTGCTCTGCAAGCACCTCCAGCCGGTCCGGCAAGGAGTGCTGCTGCTGCTGCTGCTGCTGCTGGGGCTGCTGCGCCCGGGACGGCGCCAGGACGGGGCGCAGGGGCGGTCGCACCCCCAGCTCGACGCAGCGGCGTGCCAACTCCATGGCTGCCTCCAGTCGGCGGTCATGTACCGTGCTGTGCGCAGGGCTGCAGATGGGCGCGCATTCAGCAGCGGCAGACGTCCGCTCCACGCGGTGCCACACAAAATTGGCGGTGGCGGCGGCGGCGGCGGGGGCAACGCCGTCGGGAGCCCTGCAGGCGGGCGGAGCGCACAGCGGTCATTGTTATAACTCGCTAAGCGCGGTGCGGCAAATCCAGACCGCCCCAGGAGGCCCAGGCCCTCACCAGCTGCCATCCGCAGCGTACTTGACCGGCGAATAGGCTTGCGGCTGCATGTCGGCTGTTGCTGCGAAACGTATCGGGGCTGCGCGAGCGACAAAAACAAGCGGTCAAAACAACCCTGCTGTGCCGTGCTGGGAGTCCCAAGTGGGACCCTTCAAAATTGCAGGGTTGGTACCAGATAGATGATAAATCATTACCCCTGCTATGGGTGCCTTGCCTGCGCCAAATTGTACCCATAGCATGGGGCGGGTGCACTATGGTCACCCCCCTCACCAGCCAAATCAGACTGCCACCGCGGTGCACCATCAACCCTCGAACCACCATTGCCAGAACTGCTGTTGTTACAAGTTGCAAAGCAAGAAACGGTGAAGGCGCGGCAGCAGCACTGCAGGCAGAAAACTCAGGGCCGGCGGAGGCAGGCAGAAAAGGGAACATGGGCAGAATCGGAGTAAAGAACAGCGGCGCCAGGGTTGGCAGGGGGGCGACACGGTTGCATGAGAAAGGATGCGTGCGAAATGAGAGAGGCGCTACAGATAAAGCGATTGAGAAAATTGAGGCGGGCAGACAGCCAGAGGTGCCAGGTGGCACGGACGAGTTTTGGGAGCAATGGCCAAGGCAGGCAGGGTAAGCGTCATGGCACCCAGGGAGGGGTGCTGCCCAGGGCGGGGCGCACGTGGGCGTGCGGGCGCCAGCTCAGGCGCAAGGTTCGGCACTCAGCCATACAATACATACAACGTGTGCCAAATCAAAGATGTCAAATCCAGCAGCTGTCCCGGCACAAGGGGACAGGGTGCATCCCACAGGCGGTGCGGGCGCTGCCCAGCGCTGCCCAGGGTCGCAGAGCCCCTACTGCTTGTCTGCTGCCTGGCTGCGTGGCGTGACGTACAGCGCACGCCCCACAGCATACACCGTGCCGCCCGGGCGGTCTGCCACCTCAGCCGCTGTCCAGATCTGTGGGCAGGGCAGGCGTGCCAGGGGGAGGCTGTTAGGTAGTGACTGATGTGTAGCTGGTCGTGTGGGGCAAAGACATGGTTGTGAGCGTCGCTCCCACAGACGCACAGGCAGGGGTGGCAATCTGCCGAGGCCTTCTTGGGCATGCGGGCAGGGAGGCGGTGCTGGGCGGTCGAGTGCAGGGAGCATGGGGAGCGGGTGGCGGGGCACAGCGTTTACGCCTGCGCACACACAGCCTTGCTTCTTGCTTGACAGACAGCAGGCGACCTCCTCTGCCTGCCCACATGCGCCCGATCCTCCACCCGCTAGCAGTGTTCGGGCCCCCTGAACGCCCCGCCCTGAGGTAGGCTCCCTCACCTTGCGCCCCTCCACCTTTTCCACCCATGCACTGCACACCACGTCCGAGTTGGAGGGCATGGGCCGCTTGTAGTCAACCTGTGTAGTAGAGCAGGCAGGGTGGAGGCATGGAGGGCGGGGAAGGGCTTGTAAGCACGTGCGGGCCACCGCCGCCCACTCTGACTCGCAATCACAACTGTGCACCAACCTCCCTCTGCCTCTGCCATGCGTGTGTGTGCACCGTAAGGTGTGCAGTCTATGCGCTGCACCCCTGCAAATCCTGCCTAACATGCCCCCGCCCCCCAACCCACGCGCCGTCGCCCCATGCCGTCCCCGCCCACGCGGCCGATCGCACCTCGAGGCGTGCAGTGAAGGCGCTCCCCTCTCCTAGCTCCCCCAACTTCTTCAGCTCGTACACCAGCCCCCCAGTCGTCTCATCAATCATGGCTGCAGGCATTGCCAGGAACGGTGGCATCACAGGGGAAGCATTGGTTGACTCTGTTGAGAACGGCGGACACACCGACTCTTGACTGCACTGACCGCCGACAGACGTGCAGCTGCCGCACCCCGCTTCAAGTGGGTGCCACCAACCGTGGCTACATCACAGGTAGATAGGCAGCAGGCGGCATGGTTGGGGTGGGTGCACAGCAGCTGGCCCAGGCTTCTCAGGGGCCCATTCAACACGAGTAGGTTGGCTGGGGGCGCTCAAACCACATTGGTGCGCCTGATCCAAAGTGGTACCAGCCAGTTTGGAGTGAGGAAGGGCCCGCCTGGCTCTTCCCTCCCTCCCATTGCTCCTCACCCCTTCATCCCCTGCCCCGCCCGCCGGCCAGCTTGTGAACGCACCAGAGGTGAAGCCACCATGCACGATTGTTGGGTGCCCACACACGTCCAGGCCGACGCTCATGAGGGTGTGGAACGTCTTTTGGTTGGGGTTCCACAGGGACAGCAGGTCGCGGATGAGGTCCTGGCGCAAGAGGCCCAGGAACTGCAGGCAGTGAGGGAGGGGCGGGGCGGGCACAGGCAGCGGGGAGTGCAGGCTGCAAATCACGGTGTCGAACGCAGAGAGAAGATAAAAAGCTGGGGAGGGGGCGCGGGAGGGGAGACTCCCAAAGCAAGCACGAGGTCCGAAAAATGTGCCACCCGCACCTGTGCACATTCACATTCTTTCTTCACGCCCTGCCCTCTCCACAAGGCGCACCCCCTGCTTCAATATCCCCTCACCTTGCCGGGCCATAGCCCCACCCCCTGGATTAAGCTTCGCCTGAAAGTTACAACCGATCAACGGCAGAGCTCAGCAGGGCATGGGCAGACCCCGTTGACCACCCCTCTCTCCAACAGCAGAGCTCAGCAGGCTCAGCAGGGTTTGGGGCCACCCTGACCCCACCTCCTTCACCTCCGCCCTTTTGACCCACCCAAGTCGTCTGTCCTACAGCACCCTGGCTTCATTCAAACCTTGACACATGAAATGGAGGGCGGCTCCTCAACTCATGGTAGCTGACTGGTGCCTTTGGCCTCATTTCCTGTTGTTTCCTCAACACCACGCCCTCGGGCTGTAATACCCTCTTTCGAAATTCAATGCAAAAAAAATTCCGGCCATAATCCCTCTTCTTCGGCTCCTCAACTCACCAGGTGGTCTGGGTCCACTCCATTCACCTCCCCAGGCTCCGGCGCCTTGCTCATGGCGCCGCACGTCAGCAGAGTCTCCATGCCCGGCTGTCCCAGAAGCTCCTGCAAGGGTGGGCAAGCGGGGCGGGCGGGGTGGGGGGCGGTGCCGAGGTGTCAGCTGACGTGGAATGCCGGCACAGCATCAGCATCGCATCAACGGGCTTGGGGGTCGCCATGGGAATGCGAGCAGAGGGGATTGCTGACTGGCACAGGTTGGGATGCTGTGTCAAGGGTGCAGGCAGGAGGCCTACACTCATGTTCAGCAAATGTAGAGAAAGCAGCACTGGAAACAAAGCGAATCGGCATTGGAGAGATGTGCAGCGGCGGATGACAAGTGGCTGGCGAAAACAACACGAGAGCGGCGGGCACCGGGGCGGGCATGGGTCTGCTGGGTGGGATGCGTGCCGTTGAAGGCGACGGGACAGCAGACGGCTTCAGGGAGCTCAGCTGCTTCAGCAGCAACATTAAGATGCAAGCAAGGAGTTGTGCAAAGCAGGTCACGCACCACCGCCAAAGCCCACGCCAGCTGGTTCACCCGCGCTGGCGCCCATCGTTGCCACCGCCGCTTGCCTGGTGTGCGTCACCCCCGCCCCACAACCCGCAGCCTCCGCCCCTCACCTTCACCCAGTCCAGTTTCTTGAGCCGGTCCAGGTCATACAGCTGTCCCTTTGCGCCGCGGGTGTATAGCTCGGAGCCGCCATTGGCGGAGGCGCCGTCGTTGCCGTAGCTGCCGCCCGCCGCCGCCAGGGCCTTCTCAGATTTGATGCGGTCTATTTGCGACAGCGGACGCTGGTCTCCCAAGGGGGGAAGGGTGCCTGGCATATCCTCACGCTCCTCTTCGGGGATGACTGATTGCGAAAGTTGTGCCGACACCGTTGAGAGGGCACGGTTGGAGCGCTCCGAAGGCTGGAGAGAACGCCGTGCAGTCAGGTTCCGAGCGCAGAGGGCAGCCTGCGCAATGGAGGCCATTTTGGGGACGTTGGAACGCTGCTGGCGTGGAATGGGGCAGGCAAGGGCAGCTCGTGATCACGGTTTCATAACCGCATGACGTCATTGCACCCATTTCTGCAGTCCTCCTGTTGTTTCAGTCCGCGTTTCACCTCTGCAACTTCCTCCGCGTGCCCGACCCTTGCCGCCCGCCACCGTCCCCCGGCCACCACTCCCAGGCCGCGCCTGCCTTCGACCCAAAGAGATTTCGCATAGCACAAGCAACATACGAAGCAGTGCAGGTCGCAGAGCGCTCTACAAGAACTTCTGACCAGGCACTCAGGCGCCGCTGCCGCCGCTGCCGCCCCCCGCTGGCGCATTTCAGCATGTCGGAGCCCACTTCTCAGCCCAATGCTGTGATGGAGTATGTGATGCAGAACAAGCTGAAGTCGATCCTGTACACCTGGGGAGCCGGCATCACCGGTTCCCTGGTGAGCCGCACTCCCCTGCAACGTTGCTCTCTGCTACGTCGGGCTGTGGGTGGGGCAGACTGGGCATGCGTGATGGCACCGGAAGAAGCGCTGCAAACAGGCGCCCGCACTGGAAAGGGGAGCAAAGGGTGCAGCGCTTGGGTGGAAGCGGTGTGGAAAGTGGCACGCCGCGGCCTGGTTGTCAGCGCGCCTCCCACCCCGACGGCTCGGGCCGCGGCTACCTTGCGCACCGCATTTCGTCAAGGCATGGCCCTCTCCTCACCCTGCAGGCTTACGAGTGGAGCAAGCCCACCCCTGCCTCTTTGAAGCTGCTGCACGCGCGGGTATACGCGCAGGTAAGAGCTGGACGGGGACCAGGAAATGAGGATTGTACAGCTGTTCTGGGTAGGGTGCACCCCGCTGGGCTGAGCTGTTCCGGGGATGGTGTAGCCTACTGCGCGGAACCCCTCTGCTGCAACGCCAACTGGACACAACCTGTGCTCGAACCTCACTTCACCGTGGATTGCCCAGGCGCAGTGTGGGGCCCACCTTGCGCTGGCCCCGCTCCTGCCCTAAGCCTGTCCCCCCCAACCGCTCCCGCTGCACCCAACCTGCATGCCTCACTAGCCCCGCATCCCCCAAACCGCACCCCACACCTCCCCCGCCGCGCCCGCCGTGCTGCAGGCCATCACTCTGGCCGCCCTCGGCGCCGTGGCCGCCGTGGAGCTGTATGCAGCCGAGCACAACCCAGAGACGGTGAAGAAGGAGGACAAGCACGGGTACTGAGGCTGAGCACCGGTCCCGGAGCGTCGCCGCACGCCAGCCAGCCTGTGCCCAGCACATGAGCTCTGTGGGGACGGCAAGTGCCACGAGTCAGGGCGCGTGCGCCCACACCTGCCTGCCCTGCCGCCCTGCCCATGCGTAACCGTGTAGCAGCCTCGAATTCACGCTGATTCATTCATGTCAAGGCGGCTTGCACGCCTACTTCCGTATTCAACCCAAGGCTGTACGAGCGCCATGTGTATACGCACCGCCTGTGCCCACGCGGGGAGCACACACATGCCGTTCCCTAGTGTGGGCCCATCCGCTGTCCCTCCCCTGCCGTTGCCCTCCCTTGCTCATCCCTCACACTCCCTGCTGTTGCTTGCATGCATGATGTTTGCATGCAGCAGCCTCTCCTTGCCTGCATAGCACTGTTTCCACATCCATACTGCTCCCCTCTCCCACCTGCTACGTCTCGTTCTTTTCCCTGGTCCTACATTTTACAGTAATCTCCTTGTGACAAACGCACCCTGTAAAGAAGATCAACGTGCCACAGCCCTGCGCTTTCCTGTTACAGCAGAGTGTTGGTGTGGAGCCGATGGGCTGTGCCCCCCTGCGCTTTCCTGTTACAGCACAGTGTTGGTGTGGAGCCGATGAAGCTGGGGGAGTGGCATTACCGGCAAGCTGACAACCAAGGTTACAAGGCAGGGTACATACAACGGATGTGTGAGTGCACTAGAGGCAGGGCAGCAGGGGGCATTGGCAAGAAGAAATAAATTTGATGAAAGAATACAGGGGTCTCTCACACTCTCAGTGTCTCTAGCTGGGGCTGGGGCCTACCATGGCCACGGAGCACCCCGTGGGGATCGCGCCCCGACACGGCTGCCAGGCGTCCGCCTGCGGCATGGTTTGGCTACCTAGGCCGTGCCGTCAATGGGGTGGCAGCAGCTGCAGGGCCCAGGTCGGGGCACGTCATCGGGCAGGCGGCTGCCGTTCCCGCGTGCAGCAAAGCTGCGTGACAGCATGCGGTCCACATACAGAATGCCCCTCAAGTGGTCGCACTCGTGCTGCAGGATGCGCGCCTGCCAGCCGTTGGCCTGGAACCGCAGCGGACGCCCCTCGGCAGTCAGCCCCTCCACCTCTACAGACAGGTAGCGCTCCACCAGGGCCTGCCCAGGCAGGGGAGGGAGAAGGGGGCGGGTTGAGGAGGAGGGGAGGGAGGGAGGGGGAGTGGACGGGGGCGCAAGAGGGGGCACCTGCGCCTCCACTGACGGAGGTAGCGCTCCCGCAGGCTTGCCCAGGCAGGGCATTGGGGACACACAGGGGATGTGGATGGGGGGAGGGAAGAGGGGGTATGTGAACCTGCGCAGGACGTCCGTCGGCAGCTTGGACGTCCGAAGAATGGGGGCTTTAGACGAAGAACTGTTGACACTGCCCCACCCGCACCTGCTTGCCTCAATCACCCCAACAAATCTTTATCTCATGAGACCGTTCCTGGTTCCATATGGACATCAAATGTAACTAACTAACTAGGAAGCCCTTCACCGGAGCCTGCCCAGGCATGGGAGGCAGGGAGAAGGGCGGCGGCAGGCTGGCGATGGGGGCAGGGAACAGGGGATGCGAGGGGCCCACCACCACCCCACCCCGCCCACCTGGTAGCCCGGCACCGAGAGGCAGCCTTCGAAGAAGCGGGCGCCGGCGTCCGACAGGGGCGTGAGGCGCGGGTTGACGATGACCAGCGGCTCAAAGGGCGCACGCTGCTGCATATCCGCCACCCCGTCTGGCAGCATGTCGACATACTCTGGCTTGTCTTCTAAAACGATGACCTGGCAGGCAGGGCAGACGGTGGGGGGCGGACATCAGGGGGAGGCGGGTCAAGGAGGAGGGAGAGAAGTGACGAGGCAGCAACGTGGCGGCCTCTTGTGTGCGTGCCAAACTCAGAGCTGCAAGAGGCGTGGTTGAATGGCAGAGTATGCAGGGGAGGAGGGAGGGAGGGCGGCAGATGGGGCCGGAGGTGGGGGAGGTGGCATGCCCGGGCATGCAGGCTTGACGTCTTGGCATGGTGCCATGCCCCAGCTGTGGTGAGCAGGCAGCTTGTGTAAGGCAGCGTCGGAAAGCGGTGCAATAAACTGCACATGCCTTCTGGAACTGTGAACCGGTGAGGAGAGTGCTGGACAGGGAGAGGGAAGCAAGAGGCTCCGGGAGGGAGGGTCGGGTGAGGAGGAGGGGCCAGGGTGCTTCCAGAGTAGAGCTGGGTGAGCATGCCAAAGGGGACACCCTGCCTGCCCACTCAGCACAGGGCACCCCGACTGGCCGCACCTGCAACCCCACGCCAATCTGCGGCGCCGCCAAGCCCACACCTGCGCAGCACAGCAGCAGGGGCTCACAGCTTGAGTGGGGTTTGCGGGGGGCAGCAGCCAGCCTGCCTGCCTGCAAAGAAGACACAGCAGCAGCGGGCACTGGCAGGAATGGCAGGGCAGCGGGCACCACCCGACTTGGAATGCTACCAATTCCTCCCCCATTCACCGGGTGCAGCTCGCATCGTGTTGATCATCGTCTCCACCAGATCCTGCAGGTGCTCTGTGTCCAGCATGCTGGCGGGCACCTCCTCTGCAGGCTGAAGAGCATGAGCAGGCGGAGGGGAGGACAGGGAGGCGGACGGAGCGGGACGGTGGGGATCGGCATGGATGCCTGCACGGCCGCGCTGCTGCATGGTGCAGGTGTGCATAGCCCAGGGTCATTGCAATTGTTGTCGTGATTGCAATGCACGCAATGAGTACGCTCAAGGCAGCGCACCTGCCGCAACACCACAGCACCGGCCTTTGTGATGTCGGCAGCTGCGTGCGTCATGTGCGCCGCAAGTTCCCAGGCTTTCGTGCGTTTGCCGCGCCTGCTGCTGATGATGCCGCCAATCCGGCTGGGCGGCTCTTCTGCTGCAACCCGGTTCGAAAGGGCGGGGCAACAGGAGAGGGCGCGAGAGCCACTGCTGGCTGCGGCTCGCTGAAGCAGTGTTGGGAGCAGGGTGCGGACAAGAGCCAACGCCATTGCGCTCAAAACAAGCGGAGATGAACAACGTGAACGCCGTCTTATGCGATGAGCCGCCAGCGTGGCTGCGTCTCTGAGGCCGACCCTTCCGGTCTAGCTATTAGCATTCCGAATTGCAGTCCCGAGGCGCAACAATATCATCTGTCGCAGCAGAGTGCCGAGAGTTGGAGTTTCGCTCACAGCCATGTCGGCAGTTGCGAGGGCAGGCAGCAGTGCCAAGGAGCAGGTGGCCGCCCTGCTGATAAGCTTGGGCGAGGAAGTGACATGGGCAGAGGAGGCGCAGGCGTCGCACGGCAGCCAATTGGCGGCGGCGCAGCACCGTGCCGCCGCGGTCGCACCTGCCGCGGTCGTCCCACTCGGGACGCCGTGCAGCACCGGACAGCATGAAGAGCTGGCGAGGCTGCGGCGTGAACGCGACACAGCGGTAGCCCAGGAGCAGGCGGTGCTGCGCCGCGAGCGGGATGCTGCATTGGCCGAAGCGGCGCAGCAGCGGGGCCAGGCGGCCGCGGCAGCACGCGAGCTGGCAGCACTGCGCGAGGCACACGCTGTGGCGACGCTGCGTGCGGAGCAGGCAGCAGCGCTGGCAGCTTCTGGGCTGGCAGCCAAGGCAGAGTCCCTGGAGCGCGCCCAGGCCGCCAATGCACAGCTGGCGGCCACCGTGCAGCAGCAGCGCCTGCGCCTGCAGGCCCTGGAAACCAAGCAAGCAGTGCTGCTCGAGTGCTACCAGGCCCTCGAGGCTGAGCACCTGCACCAGCAGCAGCACCAGCAGTGGGGCCCTGGCTGGGGGCGGGCGCCCCGCAGCGTGCAGCTCGGGCAGGCAGTGCTGCCCGCTCGCCTCCCAGCGGGCACGGGCGCAGCGCATGGAGTGGGCAGTGAGGACGGCGAGCCCAGCGGGCTCACCCTGGCAGCCTGGCGCGGCGGCGACAGCAGCGGCTGTGGGCTCAGGCGGGGCCTGCTTGCTGGCTGTGAGGCGCCGACCGCCTCGCACCTGTCTCTGGCGCTGCGCTGTGCTGAGCTGGAGAGCCAGGTGGAGCAGCAGCGCCAGCTGGCAGAGGCAGCACAGCGCGGCGCGGCCGCCGCCGAGGAGCAGGCCGCGGGCCTGCGGCTGCTGCTGGCCAGGCAGGCGGGTGCCGGGGTGGACGGCGGTGCGACGCAGGGGCTGGGGCAGCGGCTGGAGGCTGCCTGCCAGCAGGTGGAGCAGGCGCGGGGGGTGCAGGCGGAGCTGCACCGCCGCCTCATGCAGGCAAGGGGGCTGTGGGAGCTGTGGCACATGTGGGTGCTGTGGGTGCTGTGGGTGCTTTGGATGCTGTGGGTGCTGTGGCAGCTGTGAGTGGGTGGGGAGGGACTGGGCCAGCGGTGGCGTGTGCCCCACCACTGAAGGGGTGCGGCACCGCAGGGCACCTCGCAGTGAAGCACTGTTGATGCCAACACTGTGGAACCGTGGGCCAGTGTTGGTACCCCTTGAAGCGCCGCCCCTCGCACCACACAAACCACCACCACCACCACCACCACCACCACCACCACCACCACCACCACCACCACCACCACCACACAAACCGCATTCGCCGCGTCGGGCCCCTCCATGCCACTGCTCCAGAAGGAAGAAGAGCTGCAGGAGGCGCTGGCGGGCAAGGCTCAGCTGCAGCGGGATGTGCAGCTGATGATGGCGGCCAGGGGGGCGCTCACCGCGCTCAAGGCCAGCCTGCAGCAGGCGGCAGGCAAGGGGGCTGGCGCGCCTGCACCCACGGCTGCCTTCTGAGCCCCCCCGGGGGTGTGCCATGTGCAGCCACGGGCATTCCTACAGCTTCGCAATGATGAGCTTACATGAAACGAGAGTGTTGCGGCTGCAAGCGAGAGCAGGCGCACTGTGTGCAGCCCACAGAAAGTGTGTGCAATTCGAAGGGTATTGCTGTTTTATTTGTACTTTATTAAGTGTTGCTATGTAATGCAACACAAGATGCCACAAGATGCCACATGTCTCCCTGCCCAAAGCTGAAAGCGTCCCGGCTCTCGGAGACTCATCGGGGGGGTGCACTCAATGGGTTCTGCTCTGGCTGGACTGGCTGCTGGCGGCAGTCTCTGCACACGGGGGAAGCAACATAGTGGGGCACAGCAGTACACGGTCAGACTTGGCACACAGTGGGGCAGGGGAGGAGAGCGGCACGCCCACTGTGCCACACATCCGGCAAAGCATGCTGCTGCATGGGGTTGCTGCTGTACTGTGCTGCGCTGTGCTGCGCTGTGCTGTGCTGCGCTGTGCTGCGCTGCGCTGCGCTGCACTGTGCTGCGCTGTGCTGTGCTGCGCTGTGCTGCACACGGCCACCCACCCACCCGCCACCCTCCCACTCACCGGCAGGCTGCTCCTGATACACCCCCCCAATCTGCTGCGCCATGCGTTCCTGCACAACAATTGCCGTAGGTTGCTCAGTCATGCCTGAGCACGTGCAACCCCTCGGCCAGAGCAGTGCAAGCAGTACCAGAAGCAGCGGTGCTGCACAGGGGGCAGCAGCGGCGGTGGCCTGCCAGCAGTGACGGCAGCAGTCCACCAGGTGGGCAGTCGTGTAGAGTCGGGCATGTTGGCATCAGCAGGGGCTGGCTCCCCCTGAACTTGGAAAGATGCCAACATGTAAAGTATTGATTGAGCAAAGCCGGCCCGAGACTGGGCCGCAACCCGTTGTTCCTCCCCCTTTGACCATCGACTCACCGCAATCTGGCGTGACATGAGGCGCAGGTGCTGCGGCTCCAGGCAGGGCTGCACTCCGCAGCAGCTGCTGCACACAATGCAGGCGTCCCCCGCCTCGGGATCATCCAGCAGGGTGAGCGAGATGGGGTGCAGGCCGGGCACCTGAACGGGGGCGGGGGCGGGGGCAGCAGGCAGGGCCGCACGTCAGCCCTTGCAACGGGTGGGGAGCTCTGGCAGCCGGCAGGTGCAGGCGGTTGGCTGCACGCACAGCCCTTGCAATGTGGTGCCAACGCATGCTGGAAGGCACACCAGTGCCCACACCACCCCCGGCCACAGCCCCGATGCTGCTGCCTGGGTGGCACAGCAACTGCACGGGTTCTCATGCCTGCCTGCCTGCCTGCCTGCCTGCCTGCCTGGCGTCCCAGCCAGCCATCCCAGCCCAGCCCAGCCCAGCCCAGCCCAGCCCGCCTCACCTTCCACTCCAGCACCGCCAGCCCAAAGGCGAGGGTCTGCAGGTTGAGAGGGCCGCCGGGCAGGCCTGGGACCTCCGCTGCCGGCGCCTCCCCGCCCAGAAGCAGTGTGCCGTCCTTGTCGATACACAGCACGCAGGCCTTGCCCCCGGGCATCGTCTCAGCTGTCACGCCCTCACGTAACAGTGCATCAGGCATGCGCATCGTGCGGGGGGGTGCACCGCGTGCTGCCCAGTCAGCAAGGAAAGCAGCTGCTGCTGCGCGGCTGGCGGGGTCCAGCAGCACGCGGGCCTCACGGCTGAGGTGCGCAGCAGGGCCCGGGTGGGGCGCATCCGAGTGCCAGAAGCTGAGCAGGGAAGTGAGCGCTGGAGCTACGGCAGGCGGCACAGCCCCGCCACATACCTCCAGCACACGCAGCACCGCGTCGCCTGCCTGCGTGGCTATCACGAGCATTGCAGTTTGCAGCTGCTTCTGCGCTATGATGTGTGCGGCAACGCCTGCTGCCCCCTGCCCCTGCTGCCGCTCCGCCAGCGCTGCCTCCACTGCCTCCATGCGGGAGAGGAAGGCGGGTTGGGCCAACAGCTGCACTGCTGCCTGCTGCCCAGCTGCTGCCATGTCTGCCGCAGCTGCCATGCTACTGGGACCTGCAGTGATTCGAGTTTGGGCAACTGGTGAGGATGAGGGGAAGCGAATTGAGGGGCAGGGTCACCCAGGCTGAGGGGCTGAGGGGCTGGTCGGCGACGTCGCCGCAGCTGGCAGGCGGGAAGGCGGCGGCAGCCTGCGCGACAACTCCTTTAGCTAACAACCGGTTTCAGACGCATGGTGCCAGCAGATTATGGCTACCTCTTGCCGCTTCTGTCACTGGGCACGCGAGGTTCTGCGGGGCCGAAAATGAGGCTGGAGAGTACCCCAACCTGACGCTATGCTGGCACTAGATTGCCCAGCAACAAGAGCGCACGCTCTTGAGACACGCAGCCCGAGAAACTCACCCTCTTGAGCTGGGCGCAGGTACGAAACCTCCAAAGTGCAAGCTATGCGAACGAAGATGTTAATTTCGCGCCCGGAGTGCGTTCTGTTCCGCTTTTGTGCGGACAAAGTTGGACCCGATTAAATCAGCTGCCCTGCCCCCGGGCAGCTGGGCTGTCTCCTCTGGCGGCAGTAATGCTGGCATCATCTCGGGTTCCAAGCCTTATGCTCCTGACAGCTTCCAGTGCATAAGGATGCCGTGCATGCGTGTGGGACGGTGGTGCATGGGCTTAGGACCTGGGGGTGCACACCACGGGTGGGTGAGGGCGTGCAGTGCGGGGACATCAGGGAGGCTTGCATGCATTGTCAGGGCGGGCTGGGACGAGGAGGTGCCTGTTTGAGGGGCGAAACCTGTACTTGAGCTGGGGTTGCACTCCTCAGGGGAGCGTGTGATCTCATGCGGTAGTCCCCACATCGGCATAGCATAGCAGTTGGTGCCAACTGCCAGCAGGAGGGGTCGCTGGCATTGGCGCGTCCCAGTGTGCCGCTGCCGCCATCTGCACCTCGTGCCCGGAGCTAGATTCGTTCTTGATACTCTCTAGGACTCTGTTCCACATCGAGGAGCCGCCCCCCTTGGCGTGTATGTGGCCTGCATACAGAGGGTCCTGGCTCCGCTGCATCAGGAGACCTTTGCTGGCTCCGCCCTGGACTTGAAACGTGATTGCATGATTGAATGCATGCACATGCATGCAACTCTACTGTCCCAGCAACGGCGGGTGCTGCCAGGGCCGTGTGGGGCTCGTGCCCTGTGGATCTGAAGTGGAGGCTGCCACCACCCACTGGCTGACTGACTGGTGGACTGAGTGTGGGTCACACGTCATGTACAGCACAAACCTGTGCTGCTCAATGAATCATCCAAGCACAAGAAATGAATGAAACACTGAGATGCGAGCACCGCTGGCAATGGGGCCACGAGGGTGGCAGGAGGACAGCTCTGAGTGCACGCTATGGCGCACGCAGCATGCCGCCGGGCCAGCTCACAGGGGCTGAGCCACCCTCCAATGGACGACCTCACTTCCACATTTATTGTGGAAGACTCAATAGCTTGGCCTGATGCGGTGCATGCAGACTGTTGACGCCTGCAGATTGTTGACGCCAATGTCAGAAACCAGCTTCCATGAACGGAATGCATGGCCTGGGAGGGGTCGACTGTGAGCTCCGACAGTACAGGTCTGTTCTGGCTGCAGTACAGAAGAAGATGGCCATCTGCACGGTGTTGCACCAGCCCGTGCCAGTGAAGTTGAGTGTCCATTTGCGATATTTGTGGAGCGATGCCGTAGCAATAATGCGCTCACGCACGCCCCCGAGGAGCTCGGAAAGCGAATTGGGGCCGGAGCCAAGGAACCCCGCCACGGCAAGCCTCGGACCCGCATGGGCTGAATGCTACCCGCAATGGCATCCCAAGCTGACGAGGGCAGCGGAGGAGGGCGGTGCTGAGCTGCTGGCTGCAGCGCTGGCGGCGGGCGACAGCAGAGACGGGCAGATTGTCTACCGCAGCGGCAGGTACAGCCGCAACCTGCACACTGATGCTCGCTTGCCGGATGGCACAAGGGCAGACCACCTGCCGCACAGCCCCTTCCCCCAGCACAGCTTGTTCGGCATCCTGCCATTTGCTGTGTGGCACGGCCACACGGAGGTGGTTCGGGGCCTGCTGGCGACGGGCGTGGACGTGCGTGCCACGGCCCTGGTGAGCTGGGGGCGGCGCATGAGGCGGGGGCACTGCTTGCTGAGCAGAGTTGCAGGCGGTTGCCAAGCCGCTCTCGCCAGCCCCCAGCAAAGCCTTGTTTTTTTGTGTGTGTGTGCCCACCGCCTGCGTGTGCCCTCATGGCATGGGTGTGCCCGCCCGCCCTGCCGCAGGTTCACACAGAGTCCTACCCACGGCAGTGGGCCAGCACGGGCCTAGGGTTGTGCCACGAAACAGCTGCCCTGCCGCGCGGCCGTGGAGAGGGCAGCCTGCCAGATGGGCACACACACTACGTGCGGGTCACGGCGCTGCAAGTCGCCATGTACAAGGCAAGCAGCTGCACGCCTGGCGGCAGGCGGACTGCCGTCAGCACTGCCGCGCCTGGCATGCCATGTGCTCACTGGACCTCGCAGCTTCTCCACTCAGCATGTGGCCTCTGTGCAGCGGGTGACGTGTCATGTGCTGCCCCTGCCTGCAGCGCGACAGCGTCGCTGCCCAGCTGCTGTTGGAGGCGGGCGCTGAGCTGGCGCACCCAAACCTGCTAGACATCATCAAGCCCCTGCCAGGCTCCCTGTTTGCCAGCAAGGTGTGTATTGGGCGGGGTGGTGGGCTGCCTGCCAGCCTTGCAGCATGGCAGTGGTGCCGATGCCGATGGCCTGGGGGCGGTGCCGACAGCTGCACCGGCGGCTGCCCTGCACGCTGCCCCCAGACGGCCTGCTGGGCTTGGCTGGCTGTTGCAGGCTGGTGAGTTGCGGGCCTCGACTGCAACACACCCAGACGGTTGGAGGTGTTGCGGGTAACAAGCAGTGCTGATCCAATTCTTTCCCTGCAGGCCGGCAGCTGGAGCCCGGCGGCGCACTTCTGCTTCCCGCCCACCTTCCAGGCAGCTGCCGCTGAGCTGCTGCGCATTGGGCGCAAGCACGGCGGAGTGAGGGCAGCGGGGCAGGCCAAGTGGCCCTTTGACTGTGGCATGCTCACCGTCCTGCTGCTGCCGGCGCTGGCTCGGGATGCGGCCGACTGGCTGTGAGTGGGTGGCTATGGGGCACATGCTCGTGTGTGCCTGTGCCTGTGCCTGTGCCTGTGCCTGTGCCGTGCAGCCCTGTTGCAGGGTGCTGGCCGCTTGCAGCTGATTGCTGACAGCATAGCATGGTGCCGAGCAGCCATGCCCGCGTATGTGTACACATTTGGGCAGGCAGGCAGGCTGGCAGGCAGGCAGATGCCCGTTTGGCAATGGCAGAATGCCTGCCAGGGAGGGCCCTCCTGTGTGCCCGGTGCTCGCCTCAACCCCTCCTTGTGTGAGCTGCCTGCCTGCCTGCCTGCAGGGAGGTGCCCAGCCAGGCGGAGTGGGCCTCTGGAGACAGCGTCCTGCACTGGGAGGGCGCATCCTCAAGCGGCTCCTCATCCTACCAACTTGGAGAGGAGGGTGCCTGACCCTTTCGTTGGTGGATGGATGGATGCCTGGCTGCATTGCAAGGCACAGCAGCAAGCCTGGCATGGCCCGCTGTGCGCACACTGGCAGCAGCTCCAACAGGGGGCCCTCCGTCGGACCAAACTAAAAACATACATGACTGAGCCCCATTTGCCAGGAGCAGGGGGCGCGTTCTGGCATGGCCCGGCCCGGCACGGTGGGTGGTCTGCACTGGGGTCGTGCCGGGCGATGATCACCTGGCTCACCCCACCCCACCCACCCACAGAAACACCGGTTGCAGTGGGCCACTCTGCCCCCCCCCAGCCACCCTGGCAGCAGCTGCACAAGCCGCTGAAGTCCAGCCGCAGCTCTTTCTATTTGCCATCTTTCTTTTTGCGTACTCGACTTATTTCAAAGCAGCTGAGGCCCCATGTCGGCATCCCGCAGTTTACAGTGCTTTAGGCTGGGAGGATCCCTGCCGGAAGGATCGCTGCTTGCCTGCACACCCACAAAGTTGTATCTGTCTCACCTACCTCGGTTGCTCAGTACATGTATGCTTTTATTGCCCTGTGATCCACAATTTGCCATGCAAGCCGTGGCCGGACTGCCACCACCCTGTTCCGCACCCTGCCCTTCCAGCTTGTACCACAAGGCTGACCTGTCGCGCCCTGGTGCAATCTTCAGTGCCAGGATCAAATGTATACACCTATTGTAAGCGTATCGCCGGCCTGGCGGGTCACTGGATTGTTTCGGGGGCCTCCTTATAGCATCGTGAAGACAGGTAGAGAGTTAGAATACTGGCGTAGCAAAGGGTGACATACGCAACGCAGAGCGGCAGAGTGAGGTAGGGAGGGCAGAACAGAGCAGGGTCAGGATGTGGAGCGGAGCACGGGGTAACAGAGAGAGTCAGCAGGAGCCAAGCACAGGCGCTGCCTCGCTTATGGTCTGAGCAGGTTTCTAGGAATGAGACTCGCCCTGCTCCCCCAGCCAGAGGGGCATTCCCAGGGGGGCAGGGGCATTGAGGCGGCAAGAAAGCGGCGCACGCAGAGGAGCGCTGGCCGCACATGGCTCAGAGCCGTCCTGCCCGTCCTGAGTGCGCTGGCCAGCGGTGACTGCGGTGCAACACTAGCCTTTGCTGGCTCCCGCCTGGACTTGAAATGCAATTGATTGCCTGATTGACTAGCGGGCGGGTGGGCGCCGGCGGTCACCCCTTGAAGTCTCCGTCAAAGCCGGCAAAGCCTGCCAGCTTGAACACGTTGTAGTAAGGCTTCTTCTCAACCTACACATCACGCGGCGGGAGAAGAGGCGGGCGTGGCTGTGTTGTGCACCGAGGCTGCTGCGCGTGGTGCATGTGCACATGCGGGCCCCCACACAGTCTAACGGTTCGGCTGTGCCAGCTGTTGACATCCACTGGACAGAGGAACCAGCGCCCACACCTCTCCCGTCGGCACATGCCTCGCAACCCCAGCCCAGCCCATCGTGCTGCCGACACCTCAAACCCCAGCCGCCACGAGGTGCACTCCAGTCCACCCCTGGTCATCCAACGAAACGCCTGCCCCATACAGCACACCAACCACCCCGCCTGCGCCCGGCCGCAATGCCACCCAGCCAGCCCACCTTGCTGCACCAGTTCCAGGCAGACGTGAGGCGGCCGTCGATGCAGCTGCCGGCGTCGAAAAAGTTGTCGGCGCCGCTGCCGTCGAAAGCGTGGCGGAAGAAGTCGAGCAGGATTGCCTTGCGGCACGGCTCCACCCCGCCAAACGCGGCCTGCACATAATCTGCCACCTGCGGGGGTCGAGGGCGGGGGAGAGGGGCCAGGGCGTAAGGGTGGGCCGCGCAGGGGGCACATGGGTGGAGGGCGAAGCTCGTCGTGTGAATGGCAGAGGCTCGAGGCGGGCGCAGCGGCGAGCCTCCAAGTGCCGCTGCGGCTCCGCCCCACTGCCTAGACCAGAGGCAGGCGTGCTGCGCTGCCCAGAAGCAAGGGTGATGGGCAGCGATGCCCACAAGTAGAACTAGTAGCGTGCTGGCGCCAGCGCCAGCACCACCACGGGCGCACACCGCAGCAGCAGCAGGTGCGCCCGAAAACGCCTGCCCACGACATCACCCCTCCCACCAGCCTTCCCACATAACATGCAACCACCGTCCCCCTCAACTCCACCCTCCCTCCACCCTTGCTAACATTCCCGCCCCTCGGCCCCGACGCCGGCAGGCAGGCAGGCACCTGCGGGTCACGGCACAGCTTGGGCAGCTCATCCAGCACCGAAACCACGGGGTTCAGGATGCGGGGCACCTGCGGGCGGGCAGGCGGGCAGGCGGGCGGCACCGAGGCTTTCACAGAAGGACAGTGTGGAGGTCAAGACGCCAGGCACTGCCAGCCTTAAGGGGTGCCCCGGGGTGAAGGGGACCTGCAGGCGGGCAGCGACAAAGAGATGTTGACATGTGCCAACCGACTTGTCGACAGCGCAGAGGACAAGCTGCCAGGCAGTGCCAGGCGCCGCGGGGTGCAGGATGCGGGCAGGGGCAGGGACCGCAGGGATGCCGGCCAAAGTCAAGGATGGAACGCAGGCACCAGGGGCCAGCCCAGTGGGCCAAACGAGCAAGCATCGACCGCAGGCAGGCATGTCCAGAAGGAGCTGTGGCGCACCGCAGGCATGCGCGGCGGGCAGGGGCTGATCGCAGGGGCAGGTGGGTGGGAGCCAGAGCCGCAGGTGCAGAAAGCGCAGGCAGGCGCAGCTCCCCTGGGCAGAGGCCAGAGGCAGGCGTGGGAGAAGCACAGGGAGGAGTCCAGGCCAGGACAGGTGCAGGGTGCTGCCCACCCGCCCACTTGACAGTCAACTCACGTCAAACCTCTGCCTGCCACCCGTCCCTACGGTGAGAGGCAGGGCAACACACCCTTCTTGCAACCAGCTAACAAAAAGCACACATCGACTTTACTCAGCACCCACCCACGCGCCCACCTGCGTGTACTTGTCGATGAACATGAGGGCGTTGGGCACGTTGTGGTCCCCCAGGTGAACCACGCTGCTGCCCACCCACCCGCCAATGCGCCGCTGGCAGCGACCCAGGATGGCCTGCATCACACGCCCCACTGCAGGCGGGCAGAGGGTGTGCCGCAGGGTGCGCGTGTGCTTGCCGTGAGGATGGTGGGCAGCAGGTGCGGCTAAGCACGGGTCAGAGGGCAGCAAGCGAGGCGGCACAGGAGCCAGCAGGCGTGCCTTGCAGTGGAATGGTCCAGCCCCCGGACCACCTCTATGAGTGTGGCCAGCCGCTGATACGGCGCCGCCCTCACCATGCCATGCAGAGCAATGCAGGGCCATGCAGAGCAATGCAGGGCCATGCAGAGCAATGCAGGGCATCCCCACTTTGCCCAGTCACCCTGCACCACGCGACACATCGCCCCCACTTGCCCCCAAGCAACCACGCACCGCCCGCCCCGCACGCACCCTGCACCACTCGACACATCGCCCCCAATTACCCCTAGGCAACCCCGCACCGCCCACCCGCACGCACCCTGCGGCGCTGACTGCACGCGGTTCAGCCCCTGCCCCGTGTTCTGCAGGTGGTACCGATTGCGCTCGTGCAGCAGATCGGAGTCAGCCAGGTACCACAGCTTGAACATCTGCAGGGGTGGGTGGGGCG
>JTEE01000217.1:354228-378322 GCA_002896455.3 Chlorella sp. ArM0029B | reverse complement strand
GGCCTAGGTGGGGCCGCGCTGGCGCTGTTGCAGCAGCAGCGGCAGCAACAGCTGATTGCTGCTCTGGATGCTGCAAAGAACCAGCTGCTGCTGCAGCACCAGCAGCATGGCATGGCCCAGCAGCAACACCAGCAGCAGCAGCAGCAGCAGCACGGCATGGCGCAGCAGCAGCAGCACCACCCGCAGGCGCGCCAGGTGTGCAAGTACTTCCTGCATGGCTTCTGCAGAGAGGTGAGCAGGGTGCCTGCTGTGGCTGATGCTGTGCCTGATGCCCTGATGCTGTGCCTGCTGCTGTGCCTGCTGCCCTGATGCTGTGGCTGACGCTGTGCCTGTTGCCACGCTGTGCCTGCTGTCCTTGTGCGAGCACGTGAAGCAAGGTCCCCAGGCTTGCTGCCGTTCTCTGGGAGGGGCATCTGACGCACGAGCATGGCCCTGAAGTGCATATAGCCTGCAACGGTCCTGCCCTGGCACATTCACTCTGCTTGGGGTTCCATGTTTACACAGCACTGCAAGAAGTCCGTGAACCCCTCACACTGGCGCATGCTCCACTGCCTGCTGCCCTCCCCTTCCCCTCTCCCGCCTGTGCAGGGCGAGGCCTGCCGTTTTGCGCACATCATCCACGGCAGCACACCCGACACACAGCAGCAGCAGCAGCGCTTGCTGGGCCTGCAACGCCTGAGCGGCGGTGCACAGCATCTGTTGCAGCAGCAGGCACAGCAGCAGGCACAGCAGCAGGCGCAGCAGCAGGCTGGCGCGGGCGGGGTGCTGTCGTTTGGTGCGCCAGGCGCCGCCGCCTTTGCAGGCGGGGGCGCGCCTGGCAGCGCTGGCGGCTCTCGAGCAGCCACCCCGGACGTTCGGCTGGGGGTTGGAGCCGCGGCAGCGGGCAGCGGGCCTCCCGGGGGCGCGGGCGGCGCTGGTGGCAGCGGCTTTTCGGTCACCGCCCCCGCCTTCAGCCCGCGCGATCCGCGGGGCAGCGCAGGCAGCATGGTCGGAGGGTTCCCACCCAGCACAGCCTCCCTGCCCGCCTTTGCCGCCCTGGCGGGCGCTATGTCCCTGGAGGGCTATGGGACGGGAGGGGGCCACTATGGCGGCAGCCGGCCCGGCAGCGCTGCCAACTCAAGTGAGAGCGCCTGGGGCGCACGCTTGCTACCTGTGTGTACAGCAATTGCAGTTTTTCCTGTTTGACGATCGCCGATGATAAGTCCACGTTGACCACGTCAATTGGTACAAGTCGAGTGCTTTGCCACCTCCTGCGCTGCGCTGTGCCCTGTCGTGCCGGTGCCGCTGGTGCGATGCCCTGCTCAAGCTTGCTGCTCCCCATGTTGCCGCCCTCTCCCACTGCTTCCCCCCCGCCAGAATGCTCTTGCCTCCAGCCATCCTGGTCTCTGACTCCGCCTGTATCTCAGCGAGGCATGCTCCCGCTCGCCCCACCTCCCACCACCTGCCTGCTTGTTGCCCTGCACCGCGCCCCACCTCACCTCGCCCGCACGCCCGCACCCCGCACCCCCTGCAGCCTTTGCCACCCCGCGGGAGGACCTGCGCCCGCCTGCTGAGCTGGAGAGCTTTGAGGATGCCCACGACACACAGCCGGCCTCGAGCGGCGGCGACAGCGCAGCGCACTACCGCCGGCGCGGCGGGCAGGGAGAGGGGGAGGGGGCAGACACATTTTTGGATGCGTTTGGCGAAGGGGAGGATCGGCAGGAGGAGAGCAGCGGCGCCTACCGCGCCCGCCACTCCCAAGCCACGCACTACCGCCAGCACCAGCAGCAGCAGCAGCAGCGCTCCCACTACCCCTCCTTCCACTCCTACCAAGGGTACAGCGGCGACTACGGCGGCCGCGGCGGCGGCGGCGGGCGAGCCGCGGAGGCGGCGCCAGCCGGCGACCGGGAGTTGGATGGGTATGAGGCGGTGGGGTCGGCTGGGCAGCAGGACTCTTATGGCCTGCCTTCCGAGGCCTCCCTCTTCCAAGATCTGCCCGACTTCTTGAAGGACACAACGGATGAGTGATGAGCTGGCAGGTGCCCAGATGAGCTGGCGCTGAGCTGGCGCTGGCGCTGTGTGCCCCACAGCAGCCCAGTATGCCCCAAAGCCAGAGGAGCACAAAGTCACACAGGAACCCAAATTCTGTCCATCTGATGGCAAAGGGCCGTGCAGCCGCGCACGCCGTACCGCACATATCTAGCACCACAGCTTGCTGTCGCACACAGCGCAGCCAAACATGGGGGCCGACCGAACAGTGGCGGCGCCTCAGCATTCGACCCGACTTTTCCACACAACGGTGCTCTCCTGTCCTTCCGCTCTGCTCCCTTTCGGAATGTTCCTGCTCTCAGCTGCATGCAACCTTACTTCATATCTACTCGTTTCACAACATGCACAAACTGAACACAAACATCAGCAGCGGCGTGGTCCAACAGAGGGCTGGCAGGATCGTTAAGAGAGGGGTGGGGCCAGGGAGGCACATTGCTGCCAGCTCAGCACTGGTGCCTCCTCTGCCAGCCTTTGGCAGGCAGATATGCCAGGCTGTGCCATGGCTAGCGGGGTATGGCGGGTGGACCAGTGATCCGATATGTGCATTGGAGAGACTTTGGGGTTAGGATGACAGGGGCAGGTGCACAAGCAGGAGCAGAGATTGAGCCAGCCCCTGCCGCGCCTTGCTGGCAGCAAGGCTGTGCTTGCCTGCCCCCTCAAAAGGTTGCCCACGTCCTCAGAGGCTATCATAGGCTCTCTCTGAGTCTTCTCTGCTCAGTTCAGGCCGGTTGCCTTGGGTGCCGGGGTGGTGTGGCCCCCGCCCTCCTCCTCCATCCAAGACACGAGGCCAGCCATGCCCAGGCCTGCCAGCGTCAGCGCCTGCAGGGGGGAAGGGGAGGGTCCACGCTTTGAACTGTTGTACTGGCAACATTGTATTGGAAAGGGAGCCGCCTGGTGCATCCCACCCCGTGCTCGTGGTATTGGAAAGAAGGGACGCCCGAACGTTGTTTTCAGCTGGCGCCCGCAGCTCGAGCGGCCCTGTCGATGCTGGACCCTCCATCCATCACGGCTGGCACCCTCTGCCCACCAACCTGGGCAAAGACGCGGCTATGGATCAGCTTCATCTGCAGGGCAGAAAGGGGTAGTAGTTGCAGGCAAGGCCTGCCGGTCGCCGGCCAGGTGGCAGGGAGCGAGGGCCAGGCCTGGCACCAAAGCTGGGCAGCAGCAGGGCAGCGGGTGGCTCTGGTGCCACCATGACAGTGTGTGCACGCAAGCACTCCAGGTTGCAGGGTCCCCAAGGGGCAGTCAGCTGGCAGGCAGGCCTTGTGTGCCTGCGTAAGATCACCTGCGTGGGGATGGGGCGGCTCCACTGGTAGGCCAGAGACCCCGTCACCCCGAGAGCCCAGAAGCCGACTGCACCACCCAGGGACCAGGGGGAGGGGCAGGTTCAAGGACAGCTCGGCGTGATGATGGGAAGCTGAGCAGGCGCTGCGAGGGGAGCAGAGCTCATGCGACAGGGTGGGGTGTGAGGGTGCCATGCAGTTGCAGCAAAGAAACAGGAAATGTGCGATGCGGGCACTGGCTGCACAGATGAAAACCAAACACACACAATAAACGGGGCCAGATGAAAATCAAACACACACAATAAACGGGGCTGAGCACGCACGCCAGCGCCACAGAGGAGCTGGGCGGCGCCTGGCATCACTGCTGGGGTGACCAAGACACACCGCAGACCACAGCAGGAGCTGCCGTCTGGACAGCAAGGCATTGCTGCCAGTACGGTCAGCGGCGGTCTGTGGTCTGAAGTGGCAGGTAGGGCAGGTCTGGCTGGCGGCAGCCAGGCCCTGCCCGCTCAGTAGCGGTTGACTTCGGGTTGCATCCTGCCTCGGCGCCCTCAGGCGTCAGTCAGGCTTCCCACCCACCACCTCTTGCAGCGTTCACAACGGGCCCCCCGCCTGTGTTGTCTTTACATTTTGGGGGCCACCCTCCACTGGCCTCACTCACACACGGATTTGAGCTTGTTCTGCACCACCCAGCGACGGAAGTCCTCGGTGGCACCCATTGCTTGGGATGGGGTGGTGGAAGAGGCAAGTGGATGCGCGTGTGCAGGGGTTCCTGCACGCGCGGAGAGGAAGCAGGGGCTTGACAAATAAACAAGGCGCCTCCACCAACGCCAGCGCCCGGCGTGCACTTTTACTTCTGTGCCTGGCAAGCTTGTGGGTGCCTTGGACGGCCCTCTGGCTGACGCTTGGTCGACTACGCCGCCCCCAAGGCGCCCAGCTACCCGCCAATAGCCGAGGCCCCGCAGGAGAGTCCTCCTGAGGCCCAGCACTCTTTTTCGCGGGCACCCTTGTTATAGGAGGTGCGCGCTGACCTGGGAGCTCGCACTTGACTGCGTATGGTGATTGGGTGATGCAGCGCTCGCAGAGAATGACTGACATACTTAGAACCGCTGAGCTGGCTGGAGGACACAACTCCAAACCCTGCCGATCAACGGCCTTTGGCTGCGCAACCCCCGAAACACGTCTCCTATCCTTTCACCCTGCTGGGAGTCAGCTTTGCCGCCCTAACGATACTCACCGGCCAAGGTGCTGCCTCCGCAGGTGACTGAGCGCTCTTCACCAGCACATGCACATCTCATGCCTGTTCGCTGCCTTCGTTTCTCACAAACCCTCCTGGTCTCCTTCTCCTGCGCCCGCCACTGCCGCCCAACCTGCCGCCCGCTCACCCTTCACCGCCGCCGCACCCTCTCTTCCCACCCGGTTGTGGTTCAGTTTCACTTCTCGGCAAAGAGAAAATTTTAGCAGTCACATTGTGGCCAGGCCGTGTTGTAAACAATGCGATCGCCAGTCCTGCGACAGCTTGGCCGCACGGCCAGCGGTAGGAAGCGACCCTACGGCGGCCCAGTGCCGCACGTGCTTGCGAGCTCACCGCTTCCCCACCTCTGCACAACCTGGCCCCTTCCCCCCCACCCCCTACACACAGGCACATGTCGTCTGCTGGGCAGCCCCCGCTTCTACTCTTGGACGGTGGCATCGGGCATCTGTTGAAAGCCAGGCTGCCGGAGGAGCTGGTTCCTGGGCTGCACTTTGACCAGCGGTTTGTGGCTGGGTCTCTGGCCAACGATGTGGCGCCAGATGCGGTGCAGAGTGTGCACGCCGCCTATTTACAGACAGGCAAGTCTCCTTCCTGCCGCGACAAACAAAGAACGCCCCGGGGGCTGGGGGGGTAGGAGGTGTAGTGGGTGGGTGGGTTGGTGTGAAAGTGAGGAAGTTGTTGAGGTCAATCAAAGGGAAGAAGGTAGGGGGGGAGGGAGGGTTGTGGCAAGGAGTGAGGCGTGGCAGCTGCAAACGGATGCTATTGCACAGGCCCTGGCGGCAGCTGAGCTTTTTTGCATGCGTGCCCTCCTGAGGCTGCAGGCGTGGATGTGATCACCACAAATACATTTTCGTGCACACAATGGTCCCTGGCACGGGTGGGCCAGGCGGATCTACAGGTAGGTGGGTGGGCGGGGCGCAAGGGTGGAAAGGCGAGGAGGCAAAGGGCGCAAGGGTGGATGGGGCCCGCCCCGGCAGTGGCTTTGCCTACCTCTCTGCACAGCGGCGTGCTCCATCTCGCCCCCACACCACAACCCCGGTCCTCGTAACTGTCACCGGCAAACAAGGCTTGCCCCTGGCGTGTCGGCGTCATTCCCCCCTGCCCCTCTGTGCTGCGCACTGCCGTGCACCGCAGGCGTGCCCCCGAAACTCCCACGCCCCGTCCCACCATCCAACAGGTGCCGCCCCTTGGCATCTACACTGCACCACATGGCACCCAGGCGCACACTGTGCCCTGGCCGCCCCACTTGACCTGCTACCTCTCCCACCTCTTCACCATAGGAGGAGCTGGTGACTGCAGCCGGGCGCCTGGCGCGCACGGCGGCCAACGAGGCAGGGGCAGGCAGGGGCGGCGGGCAGCAGGTTCTGGTGGCAGGTGGGCCGCCCCTCTGGCAGTGGGGAGAGTGCAACGTTTGGCATGCTGGTCTGGGAAGAGAGCAGGGGCAGGCAAGGCGGGTTGTCTGGTGCCCACGCCCCAGGCCCGGCTGGTTGGTGGGATGCCGGCCTTGGGGATGAATGACACACAGGGGTGGGAGCAGGTGGTGCAGCCGAGGCAGCACAAGCTGTGCCGCTCCTGTTGGCTTCCCGCCCTGGCGCCTGCGCCCTGCCGCACCCCACATAGCCCCCACACCTCGCCCGTGCCCTGGGCCACCCTGGCCGCCACCCATGCTGCGCTGTGCAGGCAGCCTGCCGCCGCTGCGGGAAAGCTACCAGGCCTCTGGGCTGGCCGCTTTTGAGGAGATGCAGCCGGAGTATCACTTGATGGCTGGTGGGTGGCAGGAGGCAGGGGGTGGTCGTAGAGGCAGGGCAGCAAGGCTGGCGAGGGGTGCCAGGGCGTGCGTGGGCGGATGCATGCGGTAGGGAGTGGTGGGATGTTGTAGAGGAGGTGAAGTTGGCACACAGCCTGTCATTACAGTGCGCGGCCAGTGGAGCAGGACTGGCTAGGAAGTGTGGGCGGCTGGGGGGGCGTTGCCGTGTGTGTGCTCACGTGCTCACCTTTGAGTCACCGGCAGGACTGCCTCTCACAACCCGCGCGCCCTGTCACCCCCGTCCTCCCTCCGCTGCCCTGTTGCCCACCCTCCCTGCAGGGCTTCTCAAGCCCCACGTCGACCTGCTGCTGTGCGAAACGCTGGCAACCGTGACTGAAGGCGTGGCTGCAGGGTCTGCCGCCTCTGCCAGTGGGTTGCCCTGGTGGATCAGCTGGACGGTGGAGGACAGCCAGAGGGGGCTGCTGAGGAGCGGGGAGCTGGTGCAGGCAAGGCGGGGCCGGGCAGTGGGAGTGGGGTGGGCAAGCAAGCAAGTTGCAGCGGGGGCGTGACACCCCACGGCAGGGAGGGAGGAAGGAAGGGTGGGCACGGCACGGCGCGGGAGGGGCAGCATGGGGAGCCGCTAACCTGCATGCTGCCTTCCGCATGTCACCCGCGTGCTGTGCACCCCTCCTTGCCGTGCTGGCCCCGGGAGCAGGACGCGGTGGCGGCGGTGGCGGAGCTTCCAGGGCTGGAGGCGATCCTGGTCAACTGCTGCTCCCCACAGGTGCAAGCGGCTTGCCGGAGGCGTGTGGCAACACCCTCCGCCACTGCTGCGTGGCCTCTGGCGCATGCCCGGTGGCATGGTCTGCTGGCTGTGCTGGCCTGCTGGCCTGCTCCTGCCTGCCTGCCTGCCTGCCTGCCTGCCTGTGGGTCCATACTGCCCCTGTGAATTGTGACTCGTGGCAAGCATTGCGTTGGCGGTTGCAGGCGGTGGAGGCGGCGCTGCCCATCCTGGCGGCAGCGGCACCACCTGGTGTCCGCATCGGAGGCTACGCCAATGGCTTCAAAACCACCACTACGGGTGAGGGCTGTCGAGGCGTGGGCGCGTTGCGTGCGCCACGCTGTTTGTGTTAGCAAAGCAGGCCGTGACTGGCCACGCCCTCATGATGCCGCTGCCGCCCGTGTGTTGCTGCCGCAGAGTGGCTGGCGGGCGGCAGCAGCTCGAGTGCGGCTGAAGCAGCGCTCCCACCACCCGAGGAGTATGACTCAGGCAAGGCTGCCTTCCCAGCCGTGTTTGTCCTAGCATGCTGTGCATGCTCTGTGTGCCAGTGACCCTGCTATGTGGCTGCCTTCCCAGCTGTGCTCTCCTAACATGCCGTGCATGCTCTGTGTGCCAATCACCCTGCACAGCCGTCTATACTTTACCTAGTATGCCGTACATGCTCTGTGCGCCAACCACCCTGCCATGTGCCTGTGCAGCCAGCACCCCGGCCCCACCCTTGCTTGCACCGGCAGCATGCGGCCTTCTCCTGCGACACGCCTCACCCTGCCATTCCCCCGCCTCTCAACGGCTGTACACCCTGCAGACGGCTTGATACTGCCACAGGCTTATGCCACCCACGCCCAGCGCTGGGTTGCAGCAGGGGCCAGCGTGGTGGGCGGCTGCTGCGGCGTGGGCCCAGAGCACATTGCTATGCTGCGGCAGCAGCTGCGAGGTGCCGACACCTCTAAGCTTGTCGGCTGAGGTGGCAGCCAGCGTTCACATGGATGGCGCCGGCTAAATGAGAAGCAAAGAGACACGAGCTTGGCATGCAAGGTTGTAGAGTAAAATGTGAAAGAATGATTGTGCGGATACACCTCTTTTTGAATTCCACATTATTGTTCACAAAGTGCCCGTGCGCTGCACCAGTGTAAGCCGCTGCCCTGCTGTGCTGCCACCGGCTTTCACGCCAGGACTGGGCACCGTGGATGCACTGCCGCCGGCTGTGTTACCCTCGCACAGCTCCCCCAAGCTACAGCGCTCCACAAGCCCATTTGCAGCACGCCATATGCTGCCCACTGCCTTCTCACAGGCTGCACGATCCCAAAGCCGATGGCTCTGGCTGCACCTCTCCGGCACAGGCGGCTTTTGAATCTTGTGCCCACAAAGAGTTCACAGCTTGTGATACTCTGGATCATCTTTGACGCCATTCTGCAGACAAGCGGCGAGCAGGAGAAGTGGTTATGGGGCACAGGCAAAGCGGGCGTATGCAGGCAGCTGAGCGGGTGAGTGCCGAACACAACCCACGGCTGTCTTGCACGCATTGCGTCATGCCCTGCTGCGCTTTACCTCCTGCCAGATCTCACCTCCTTGAACAGCCCGTCAATCTGCTCCCCCATGCCATCAAAACGCTTCTTCAGCCAGCCCTGGAGGCAGGAGGCAGAGGGAGAGAAGTGGGCATAGGAGCAGGCAGTCCAGCCGAGGGTGGTGGGGTGGCATGTACAAGCAGCAGGTCAGGCTGTGGGCGCACTGTGCAGTGCCGCAGGGCTCCCATCTTGCCTAGGTGCAACTTGAAGTGTTGGCCAACGCACGAAGGCCCGCACAAGCAATTTGAATACACCATTGTGCGTGAGAATCCAACCTCATGTCCCACCGAACACAAACCTGGAGCTCACGCCAGCTCGCCTACACTGCCCACCTCACCCATGCCCACGCCAACCCACAAACGTGCCCTCCACCCACCCGCAGAGTGTCTATGTTGTCGATCCACCGGTTGGCAGAATCGCAGCCCAGCTTGGCGGTCTTCTCTGCAGAGGACGACAGACGGGTGGGCAGGGGTGCCAGTGCAAGTCAGTTGCCACGCCAGCATGAGCAGCCCCTCCGGCCAGCAATGCACCGCGCCCCACCTGGCAGAGCCGAGGCCATGTCCAGCAGCACCACAAGGCTCTCTGTTGCCGGCACTCACTGAGGTTGTCGTATCTGTCCGGGTCGTTCCCAGCATAGGCCGCCAGCTCCTCTTGCTGCTGCTGCACCGCCGCCTGCAGCTGCTGCATCTGCTGCATCAGCTGCTGCCGCTCGTCCTGCAGGCAGGGCAACACAAGCGGGAGCAGCGCAGGCATGTAAAGGCGCACAGGAGGTTGGCACGCATTCAGACTTACAAACGGGGCTGCTGCAGGTAAAGGTGCAGGCCAACTATGCGGCATGGCAGCCCTGAGCAGCAACAAAGGGAACCTGCAACCCACCCAAGCAGGCAAGGGCGCACACCAACAGCAGCGGCCGGCATGGTTGCGCCCCATCGGGCAAGCAGGCCACACGCAGCACACACTCACGCTGTCCTCCTTGCCCACTCTGCTCTGCTCCAACTGGCTCTGCAGCGCCGCTCGCTCCACTTGTCGTTCCTGCTCCGATGCACAAGCAAGGGCAGGAGGCACGCATCAAGGAAAATGAGGGGGGCAGTAGGTCAGCAAGTGCGTGCACAAGGGGTCATGCAACTGGGCACGCATCCATGGGATACGCGTGACCGCTGCCTCTGCGTCGGCAGGCGCCCTACTGCTGCCGCCCCTTCAGGCCGTCTTGCACTGTTGGGCTGCGATGAGGAGGCAGGACAGCAGGGCAGGCATGCCACGAGGCCGGGGTGTTGCTTTGGCTGGTGAAACCAAAGCTGCCACCTGCTGCGTCAGCATGCTTTTCACCACTACTCACAGCTCCACTGCAGGGACATGGATTGGACAAGCTAAACCACAGAACGTGTTCTCACCTTCAGCCGCCCCTCCAGCTGCTGCACTTGTACCTCCAGCTTCACCGCCGCTTCGCTGGGGAAGGACCTGCCAGGTGGCAAACGGGCACACGGGCAGGTCAGGCAGGCAGGCGGGTGACAGGGTGTGTCGGCTCTCGCGCCTAGCTGGGCTTGCTGCAGCTGCGCCAGCCTTGCAGGGTGCCAGGCCAGCGTGCCGCGATCAAGCATAACCGGCAGCGCGCCGCCCCTGCCTCTCTCGCTGGCTAGCGGTCGCTGCCAGGCTGGCGCTCACCAAAAGTAATTAGATATCCCAATCTTCTCCATATGTACCATGTCGTCATCCACCAGGCTCTGCCTCGAGAGAAAGGGGGGTGACAACAAGGGCGTAGGAAGCAAAGTCGCCAGGCAAGAAGGCAGGCTGCTCAATGAAAGTTTGTGCACTTTGGTCCCTTGTGTCTGCTCAGGCATCTTCCCACCCGCACAGCACCCAACTGGTTACATTGCACCGAAAGAGCATCACCCAGGCAGCAACACGTTCCTGCAGGTGCACCATCCACATAGGCCCAGCACCCAAGCAGCATCGCCGCACTCCTGGAGGCGGCAACACCCAGATAACCCAGATAGCATCGGGGCACAGCGCGGTGGCAGCACCCACCTGCAGCACATCCTTAATTGTCTGCTGCACCACACCCCGCTTGGCGCCAATCTTCTCAATGTCCTGCGCACACGACAGGGCGCACTTTCCGGCGTCAGCAACGTCAGCTGATGGGGGCGCACAAAGTGCCATGCGCGCAGCCATGCTGTGCCCCCTCCCGCCCAACCTGCCCAAGTGCCTACTTGCCTTGAGCACAAACACGTCCTTGGACTCGTGGAATATGTCAAGGATGGTCTGCCGCTTCTCCTCCAGCGACATCCCCTTGCGCTTTGCCCTGGCAGTCGGGCAAGGAGGCGGGAGACGGCAGGGGGCAGTGAGGCGGCAACAAGGCTGGCGCAGCTGGGATCGCGATGCCCGCCCGCCACACTCCCTCCGGCACCTATGCGGCAGCCTCACATGGCTGCGGTCTCTCGCTGGGCGCGCCGGGTGTCGCGGCAAAATTCGAGAGAGGCGGGGGTCGAGTTCCAATCCGTGAACAGTCGGTACCAGCTTGGCAGTTGATCGGAAAAGAGGATAGGTGCGTGGCTGACGGCGGCTGCCTATTTGTCCTCCTCCTTCGTATGTGCTTCGTGTGCTGCGGTGCGCTTTGCGAAGACTCTCGTGTTGTGGCAGGGGCTGGCTGTTTCGCGATCACTTGAAGCGTCTATTTCCGTGAGCCGCGCCGTTCGATTGTGCACCGGTCAGCGTCCTGCACCCTCCTTTGCGCCTGTTTCGCGGGCTCCCCAGGAGGGGTCCAGCATCATGACAGGTGCCCGGAAGGCCGGGGCGCGCCCTCCAAGAGGCATTGAGACGCCTGCCGACAAGTTGCTGTCGCCGCCCCGCCGCCGCCCAGCAGGCGGCAGTGCCGAGTCTGTTGTTGCCTCATCCACGTCGGCTTGGTGAGGCGCGCATGCGCTCCCACAGCCGCAAAGGATGCAACGGCGACGCAAAGCTGCCCTAACCATTGGGGCAGTGCTGCCCCACGAGCTGCTGGCTAAGCTGGCAGAAAGTGGGGAGCTGGTGGGACAAGGGCAGGATGTGCGGTTGGCACACGCAGCAGAGCCAGCAGGCGAGGCAGCTCTGGCCGCTGAGCAGTCTTTCCCTCAGAGCAGTCTTTCCCTCCCGGAAGGCGTGGGCGGCAGCGAAAGTGACATGCACCAGCCAGCCAATGCGGAGCGGGAGGGTGCGAGTCACGGCAACGAGCAAGCGGAGCCTACCCAGGCACGGCCCTCCATGGTGCCAGCGCTGCAGATGGGCGCAGTCCTGGCTGCCTCAGGAGAGGCGCTGCCCGCATACACATCGCTGGCCCGTCAGCAGCTGCAACAGCGCTTGAAAGCAGCCATAACGGCCGGCACCCGCCCCGCCTCCGCGACACCTGGTGGGCGCTCCGTAGCGGATGCGCCGCTGCACCTGCGGCCGCGGCGAACGCCGCAGCTTGCAGGCAATTCCACCGCAAATCCACACGCCCACATGGCGAGCCTGTCCGGCTGGACACATCCTGCCGCCCTGGGTTCAGCACCAGCCGGACCGGCCTGCAAGCCGCCCCCCAACACCCTCTTGAAGTCTGCCGCTGGGCTCCTTGCCGACCCCAGCAGCGGCTTCCAGCTGCCGCTTCCTGGCAGCCCTGGCAGCCACGCGGCAGAGCAGCAGCACCCAGAGCTGAACGGCGGCTTTCAGGCAGAGGTGTCTGCCAGCTGGGGGGGACCACAGGGTGCGGCGCAACTGGGCGGCAGGCAGCTGCACTCGTTGGCAGACCGGCTACTGAGCCAGCCCCTGTACCACGTCACCCCGCGGCAGCAGCAGCAGCAGCAGCGGCAGCAGCAACAACAGTGCAGGGACCAGCGGCAGCAGCAGGGGGTGCAGCGGGGACTGCTAGGGCTGCTGATGCCGCCTCTCACAGACCAGTTTTCAGGTAGGTGGGCTGTTGTGACCGCGGGGGGAACCTGCATCAGGTGTGGAATGCAACAGCAAGTGATGGGGGCACGCGTTTGTTGGATGTCCGAGCCGGCAGGCTGAGGTGGCATGAGGGGCGGCACCGACTCTCTGGCTCGTGGTCCAACAGCTTTCCACCCTGGCTGCCGCCATGGGCACTCTGCCGCTGGCTGCTGTACCACACCCTCCCTTTGCCACTTGCCGGTCCAAGTGTATACACACCCAGCCGCTCCTGCCTGCCTCGCCTGCAGAGCTGATGCCTGTGCGGGTTGAGGACGCGGCAGGGCCTCCCTTCCTCCTGGTGCTTCCCTCGGACGGCCCGAGCAGCAGGCAGGAGGCAGAGGGCGCCTCAGCTGCGCTGCATGGGCTGCTCTCTGACCCAGCCACAGCGGCACAACGAGCGGCTGCTTGGAGGCAGCAACTGCTGCTCAATTCCAGCTCAGCAGCGCTGCTGGGGCTGACTGCCGACTACATGCCTGTGGAGCATGTGCAGCAGCTGCGGCATGGGATGGCGCATGCTGGGGCCAATGGGATGCTGGCTGGGCCGTCGTGGATGGCTGCCAGCAGTGGGGGCGGGGCGGCCAGCCTGAGCAGCGGCAACGGGGGTGCCAGCCATGTTGCGGCAGGGCCGTCGTGCGCTGCCTCAGGCGCTCAGCACGCGTTTGCGGCAGCTGCCATTCATGGGGTGCGCAGCAGCAGCAGCTTCCTTCGGTCAGACAGCAAGACCAGCATCAGCCGCTCTGCCAGCCCCTTGCCCCCGCTTGTGCCGTCCCGATCATTCAGCCGCCTGGGCGCTTCCTCGCCCCCACCGCTGCCAGTGTGCTATTCAGTAGGAGCGGGTCCCCTGGGGTGGGGTGAAGGCTCCTCACTGCTTGCTGGGGGACCCTCTGCCTCTTACCTCTCTATGGCATCACCAGGCGCCGAAGCAGCAGGGGCAGCAGATGTGGCGGGGCGGCTGGCACTGGAAGCGTCGTGGGCGCAGCAACCGCTGCCGCTGGCTGGCGCGGATCCTGCGTGGGATGCATACTGCTGCACCTCGCTGGCAGCGGGGCTCGCTGTGTGCATGGCGGAGGCGGTGCGGCAGGTGGAGGTGGGGTGCGCTGAGCGGGGGCGCCTGCTGGCCAGGCTCTGGAACTCCTACACAGGTGGGGCGTGCTGACCTGGAGCAAAGCTGGCTGATGTGGCAACCTGCACCGAGTGCTGCCTGTGCAGCATTGCCTAGCCCACCAAGGGGTGGCCAGGTTGAGCTCGGCACCCTGAGCATCATAGAAGGGCCCAGGCATACTGAAACGTCCACCCTCCCGCTCCTTTTGTTCCACAGGCGTGCTGGGCGTCACCATCCAGCAGCAGCATGAGCAGCTGGGGGCTATGGCGGCGAGCAACGCCAACCTGATGGCAGGTGGGGCTCTAGGGATGCAGGGCTGCTTGATAGGGTGCATGCAAGCACAGGACAAGCGGGAGGCCAGCGTCAAGCACACAAGCCGCCAGGCATGTTCGGTGTGTGTGCACCCAAGAGACGCCGTCGGCCATAACTGTGACAGCAGGGGTTGTGGTGAGCACCGTTTTTTTAGCACCTAGTGTGTGGTTGCCCACCTGCAGAGGCTTCTCAGTTGCGCTGGGAGAACAGCACCATGAGCTTCCTTCGAACCGAGATCAGCCGGCTGCGCAAGGTGCGGCTTGCAGGGGGGTGCACACAGGGGTGGTGGGGAAGCGTCACCACACCGGCACTTCCGCCTGCTTGGTGTCTGCCTGAAATCACGTCGACAGCGGCGGGAGGCCATTGGACACTTGCTGAGCAGCCAAGTCAAGAAGAGGGCGACCCAGTTTCACTTGTCCCCGTGTTTTGCTTGTTTTCTTGTGGCAGTCGGGGGACATGGTCACCCACCTCCCTGCAACCCCACCCACCCACGTGGCCCACAGGACAAGGACACCGTGGCTTTAGAGCTTGCAGACTGCCAGCAGGAGGCGGCCGTGCATCGGGAGCTGGCTGAGGCTGCTGGGGAAGACCAGAGGCTGCTGGAGCTTCATGTGCGGCGCCGTCTGGCCGTGCTGCGCTGGCGGCATGCTGCCGTGGCTGTGCTCATTCCGGGGTGGCGTGGCAGGGCGCAGGCTGGGCCTGGAAGGTGCGGGTGAAGCCGTGTTGTGGGATGGGCACGTCAATCCTTTGATACGGCGTGCCAAACGAGACTAGTGTTGCTGCACTACGTCCTGCTCCTTAACAACCTCTGCACTGGCTTGGCAGGGGCTGGGAGCATGCTTGACGTTGGTTACTGTGCTTGCTTGCCCAATCCGTGTCCCTGCAGTGGAGCTGTGAGTAGTGGTGAAGAGGGCAGCATGCTGACGCAGCAGATGGCAGCCTTGGAGCGCACTGCAGTGGCAGTGGTTGAGGCTAAGGAGCGGCAGCAGGCGTGGAAGCAAAGCAGGCAAGCAGAGGCAGCGCTGGCTGCCACGCTCAGCAGCATGCCCTCCGGCGGCGGTGGTGACAGCGGCAGCCGTCTGCGCCCCAGGCCCCAGAGTCGGCTACACCACGGAAGCGGCATGGCGGGTGCAGGCGCCTCCACGTCAGGGGAGGCGGTGCCACCTCAGCGCCGTGCTCCCCTCAGCGGGGTGACAGCTGGCAGCCCTGCTGCCGGCGGTCCGGCAGGCCTCTCCTCCATTGCTCTCATTCGCTGCCTGAGGCCCGAGGCACGCGTAGTGATGCTCCTCAGCATGCCTGGACAGCAGCGGCAGCAGGTACTGGCAGCAATGAGCGACGCCGAAAGAGCCTCTCTAGTTGTGCTTGTGGACGAATCGGCACGGCTGCAGGTAGGGACCGTGGCCCTGGGACTCACACCCTCTCACATGTGGGGCTCTTGCTGTCTGCAAGCGACCACTGTCACTCAGCCTGCACCTACGGCCTGCACGTCTTGGCTCACTCGCCTGCCTGCCTGCCTGCCTGCCTGGCCAGTCCCTCCTATGCTCACAGCCCCGTTCTCCTCTGTTCTGCTTGCCTCTCCCGGCAGCTGTACGAGGAGATGGGCGGATTGGCTGTCCCCACAGATGCCTACATCAGCCGGAAGCCACTGCTGTTGGCCCGGCAGCTGGCGACGCTGACAGCAGAACAGGCGGCTGCACACTTCACCTCGATGCTGACGAAACAGCAGCAGCAGCTGGTTCTGCAGGCCGCGCCGTCGCATCAGGGCGCAGGGATTCTGCTGCCCTTGCCAGAGGCGCAGCAGCGGCAGCTTCTCCGAAGCCTGCTTCCTCATGCGGCGGCGGAAGTGCTGGAATGGCTGGTGCCTGCCAGTGCGATGCAGCTCCTGCTGTCGCCCGCAGCCTCCCGCCCACCATCCAGATCTGTGGCCTCTGGCAGCATCAGCGGCCGTGAGGCGGACCGCACCTGGCTTGAGCAAGTCATGTGTCGGCTGCCCGATCGCCAGCTCGGCGCCATGCTGGCAACAGCTCAGCCTGGTGAGCTGGCCATCCTGTTGGAGCACCTGCCAGAGGGGGTGCAGCAGCGAGCGCTGCAGCTGTTGCCTGCAAGCGGCCGAGCGGCAGCCTTGGCGGCGGCGCACCAGCGCCAGGCCACCGCTGCACGGCAGGGCGAGGCGGGGCCGGGCGCTGCCGTGGCCGCGCTGGCCCGCGCGGCTGCTGCGCCCCAGCCATCGGCCCTGGGCGGTGGCTCTTCAGCAGCCCTGCGCCTGGACCCTGCCTCTGCACTGCTGGCTCACTTCCAGCAGCTGTCCGCAGCCGAGAAGACGAGCGTGCTGCTGATGGGCAGCGCCCCGGTGGCCTCACTCCTGCTGCCCCTGCTGGGGGACAGCGAGGTGGGGGATGTGCTGCTGCTGCTGCCACAGCAGCGCCAGCAGGATCTGATGCAGGCGCTGCACCCCCTGGAGGAGGGCCGCATCCTGGGGGTTCAAAGGGAGGCTGACAGGCGCAGGAGCAGCCTGCTGCCTGCGCAGCAGCTGGCAGCTGCGGTGGCGGCTGCAGCCGGCGAGGGGGCACCAGAGGCGGGGGGCAAGGGGGGCAGCCGCAGGAGCAGCGCCTTTCTGCCACACCAGCTGGATGCGGCAGCGGCGGCAGCAGAGGAGGTGGTGCAGGCCAGCAGGCGCAGGAGCAGCCTGATGCCCCACCAGCTTGCAGCAGCAGCAGCAGCAGCAGAGTCCGGGGGCAGTGCGAGGCGGCGCAGCAGCTTCCTTTCTCCACAGCAGCTGGCGGCAGCACCAGCCTCCGAGGGTCCCCACGGCGGCAGGCGCAGGAGCAGCGTACATCGCCCTCAGCAACTAGCAGCAGTGGCAATGGAGGGGGCTCGGCGCAGAAGCTCGCTCCTTCTCCCTGCCCCGTAGCAGCCTGAGTCTGCTGGAAGGACTTGGAGGCCAGCAAAGAAGCAGTCGGATGCACAGGCAGCAGCACGGATGCACAGGCAGCAGTAGCAGAAGCGGACACAGCGGGTTGGCAGAATGGCAACACCGTAGAACATGCTGGTTGGAAGCCCGAATTGAGGGCGTCGCACTGTAAGATGATGCCCATGCTCCACACACACAAAGGGCTGCCAAAGCCTGCCTGCCTGAGCTGTCGCTATGGTGTGTAGGCGGGTGGGTTTACAGGGGACGTTGTGCAACACGGCATGGCAGCATACAAGAGGCACAGCAGCTTGCACAAGGAGTCCCTGGATAAAAGCTCTAGCGAGAAGGAGTGCACGGTGAGGGTTGCAATCCAGGAACCGGGCTCTGCAGTATGCGGTGCACAGGATGCACAGTTGGGGCTGAACCGGTGCGGGTGCGGGAAGAGGGTGGAGTTGCACCCCACAGCTGGCACAGGCGCCAGAGAAGAAGAGCAACAATGCGAAAGCAAAGGTTTGTTCATGCCGCAAAGTGTGTTGAAAAAGGGAGGTTATCGGAGCACTTGCTTAGGGGGGCGGAAAAGTAGATACTACACCCGTGCACTACAGTAAGGCTGCGGATGTCGCAACCTCGCTGCGCTCAGTACATGAGGCGCTTGACCTGGGGGCGGATGATCTGGCACCTGGACTGTCCAGTCAGGCCGCGGGTGTTGGTGCCGGGGGCGCACTTGCTGCAGGCCATCACCGCGGTGGCGGCTGCACCACCGCCGGGGTTGCCGCCAGCGGACACGGTGTTCACGGGGCTGCAGCGGGGCGAAATGGTTAATGGTGGTCAGCAACGGTGAATCAGAGTGTGGCTGCAGTGTAGGCAGGCCTGCGCCACCGGTGCAGCAAACGCCTGCCATGCACAGCACCACCGCAAAGCAACGTGCGCCTAGCACCAGCCCAGCCCCAGCCAGCCGCTCACCAGGGGGTGCACAGACGGTTGCCCTCCTTGTTGCTGAAGGTGCCGCGAGGGCAACCGCCCTGGGCGCGCATGGCGTTGGTGGGGCACTGGAAGCCCTTGGGGCACAGGCGGCATGTGGCGGCCTTGGTGGAGGGGGCAAAGGTGCCGGGCTTGCTGCGGCAGGGAAAGGGGGAGCGAGGAGGGCGGGGGGGAGCGAGTCAGGGTGGCGTGCAGGGTTGTGTGACAACACAAAAGCGCAGAGGGACATTGCAGCAGAGAAGCCCCATATTGTGGCTGCCACGCCTCAAGAAGCCCGCCTAGCACGCCTGCTGTCCCCACATCCCGCCAACAGCCCCTCCGAACCCACCCACCCACCCAAGCACACAGCCCGGCACCCAGCATGCACACTCACCAGGGGCTGCAGGCGGCTGCGCCAGCGGGCGCTGCAAAGCCGGCGCGGCAGTCGAGGCAGTTGATGGCCTGGCCGGCAGAGTAGGTGCCGGCGGGGCAGGTCTTGCACTCCTTGGAGCCCAGGGTGTTGGAGTACTTGCCGGGGGCGCAGGGGTTGCAGTTGTCCTGGGCCTGCTCGTTGTTCCAGGAGCCCTTAGGGCAGGGGGTGGTCACAAAGGCGCCGGTGGTGTTGACAAAAGTGCCCAGGGGTGAAGGCTTGCAGTCCTCGCCGGCCTGGTTGTTGAAGTAGCCAATGGGGCACTGGGTGCACTCCACGTTGCCGGTGCCGGCGGTGTTGGTGCCACGGGGGCACTTGAGGCAGGAGGTGGCGCCGAAGGTGGGGCGGTACTCGTTCTTGATGCACAGATCGCAGGTGTTGGCAAGCGCATTGACCTCGTTGGTGCGGGCCAAGTTCATGAAGGTGCCGGGGCGGCTGCAGGGGGGAGGGGAGGGGGGCCAGAGGACCCGGGAGGCAATGAGCGGAGGGGAATGGCAGAGTGTAGGGAGGTGGCCACAGCACTTTGTGCAAACCCCAGTGCGCCTGCCACCTCCACGCATGCCAGGGTGGCATGCCAAGACTACATGCCAGGGGCAACGCTTGCCAACACTGCCCATCCATCCAGCCAGCCAGGCAACAAAGCCAGCAACAAGCAGCACCCAGCTCACCACATGGTGCAGTCCATCTTGGAGGAGGGGCCCACCTCGTAGCCAGCACCGCAGCCAATGCACTCAGAGCTGCGGGGAGGATGGGGGAGCGCAGGCGGGCAGGCGGGCAGGCAGTAAGAAGGTAGATTGTTGTGAGCGGTGGGCATGCACCCGCCCAGGCAAGTGGCAGTATACGCATGCAGGCAGGCGTGGCAATGGCAGCCGAGTTTGCAGCAGTTTGGTGGGCAGTTCACAGAGCAGGCAGCAGGCAGCGCTAGTGCAGAGGCGGCAGTGCAGGGCAACAGTTGCCGCACTGGCCACTCACACAACAGCGTAGGCATCACGGTAGTCGCCGTTGCCGCAGACCTTGCAGCTGGCGGTGACGCCGTTATCGGGGTTGGGCACGGTGCCGCCGGGGCAGGGGATGCACTGGGTCATGCCCTTGCGGGGAGCAAAGGTGTGCGCCCACTTACGGTTGGGAGCGGTCAGGCCCAGGGTGTTGTCCAGTTCGGCGCAAGAGATGCAGATATCCTGTTGCAGGGGGATGCGCTCCAAAAGGTTGGACTGGAGGCCAGAGGGCGAGTAGAAGGCCACGGTGCCCTTGGGGCAAAGGTCGATCTCGGTCTGTCCCACCGCGATGCTGCCGTCGAGATTTACGAAGCCGTCGGGCTTGACAAAGTAACCGGCGGGGACGGGGCGGCACGCATTGTTCTCGGGGGTGGCGTCACCGGTGCGGTAGGTGTTCTGCTCGCACACCACGCACGTCTCGCCCTCAATCGGCTGGGAAGAGCCGGCGGGGCTGCAGAGGGAGGGGCACACAGGGCTCGAAATGGGCACTACGGCAAAAGCACAGGGTGGGCAGGTGTGGTCCCAGGAGTGGCTATGCATCCCAACCCACAAAACACGGCTGGCAGCATGCAGGTTGCTGGCAGCACACTTGTCGGATGCAGCCTGGATGCAGCAAAGCCGGGATGCTGCTACACGCGCTTGCATGGGCATTGTGCTGACTGTGCCACACGCCTGGCATACATGGGCAGGGCTGCTTGCTGCCCACTCACCAGGCATCGCAGTAGGTGGCGCCTTCAAGGATTTGGACATCAACCGATGCAACCCCAGTTGTGAGTGGCACGCTGCCCACAGCGCAGCGAACGCAGTTCAGGCCGGTGATCGAGGTCTGGTCAGCCAGGCCCTCAGAGGGGTTGTACTGCAGCGGGGCAGGCGTGGCAGGCAGGCACGGTGGGCACAAGCAGCTGGAGGGGTTGGAGCAACTGTTGGGCAGGACGGCAGAGCAGCAGAGCAGCCTACAACGGCCCCGGGCAATCCCACATCCCCGGTCGACTGGGCCATTGCTGTTCTGCTCACCTGGCCGACGGGGCAAGGGAGGCAGAAGCCGCCCTCCCCAGAGTACGTGCCCGCCTCGCAGGGAACACACTCGGTGCCGGCAGAGTAGATGCGCTGGGTGCCGGCGGGGCACAGCTGGCATTCCTGGGAGGCCAGGTCGTAGGAGAAAGACTGGCCCTGGTCTGCAAGTGCACAGGGGAGGGGAGGGGAGGGGATGCAAATTGGTGCACCGCTGACCTGCCATTCGCTGACCTGCCTTTGGTCAAGAGTTGCAAGTGGTCGTCGCGCTAAGGAAAGTCACTGTGCCACCTCTGGTGCATAAGTGGGCCCCTCGGCAGCATCGGCACCCAAGCATCCCGTTCAGCACAGCTCGGCTGTTGCGCATGCAGCCACTCACCGGTCTCGCACAACAGATCCACGCGCTCAACATCGCACTGCTCGGCAGCGGCGTACGAGGTGTAGGTCATGGAGTTGTTGCCCACGCCATTGCAGGTTGTGCAGGCAGCGCCGGAGAAGCCCAGCATGCCGTTGTAGGTGTTGAAGGCGCAGGGGATCTTGTCGGCCAACGTGTTAACACCGCCGGGGCAGCGGAAGCCAACGGGGCTGCACTCGAGGCAAGAGGTGGGGGGCATGAAAGCGTTGTGAGCAGCCAGTAGTGGCACTGCCAAGTGAATGAAAGCGTTGTGAGCAGCCAGTAGTGGCACTGCCAAGTGCACTGCCAAGAAGCCGCTGGACAAGTGCCACCCACACGGCAGCCCGCACAAGAGCAGCACAGCCCAGCCTCCTAGCTCAGGCACCGTCCGCTGCCATTCTGGCTGCTGCTGCTAGCTATCGGCTGCTCCAAGGCTCACCAGATGGGGCAGACCAGGTTCTCGTCGTAATAGGTGCCAGCGGGGCATTCGGTGATAGGCAGGGCAGATCCAGCGGCCAGCATGCCGCCGCCGGTCAATGTCAGCACGGCTGTGCAAACCTCGGGCACGACTGTGCCGGGGAAGTCACGGATGAGGTTGTTGCTGTAGCCCTCGGCGGGGTCAGTGGTGGCGGCAAACCAGCTGGCTGTCAGCTGGGTGTTGCTCAAGCCGTCAATGGCGAGCATCAGAGAGTTGGTGACGTCGGCGGTGGTGTCCATGAGGGAGCGAATGGCAAGGTTGCCGTTGGTGCTCTGGGTGTAGTAGGCGCGCTGCTGGATGGCGCCGTACACGTGGGTGGCATTGTTGGTGGGGTCGGAGCAGGTGTCGTCGCCAATGGGGGAGATCTGGATGGAGCAGTCGCCGGCAACCTCAAAAGCAAACTGCATGGTGGGCTCCCACTTGGTGCACTTGGTGCGAGCCTTGATCTCGTAGTCGGGGTTGGCGGCGGTCAGGCGGCAGGCGCCATTTGGCTGGGCAGTGGTGAGGGCCGTCACGCTCACAACATGGGTACCTGCACCAGGCAGGGTGGGTGGGTGGGGGAGGGGAAGCAAGCAGCGGGCATCAGACACAGGGAGGGGCAAATGGGGCGGCGCAGGCAGAGCATGCAAGTGGGCACATGCGCTCCCGGGGGCAGGATGAGCGGCATGTAGGGAGCCCCCCTCACACATCCCGTCCCATGAGCAAGCCCTCTCACCAGGGGAGGACATGGCCACGTTGGCCACTGCAGGGCCACTGGGGCACTCGTTGAGGGCAGCCCCTTGGTCGCACACCTCGGGGACGCCCTTGATGCAGCGCATGCAAGCCGTGCTGCCGGGAATCCAGGCATACGAGTCCTCGATACTGCAGGCAGGCAGGGAGGAGTGCATGCAGGCGGAAGGTGAGCAGACACCCAACCGGTTTCAAGCCCTCAGCAGCACAAGCGGGGGCAAAATGCCGGCAGAGGGCACTCACAGGGCCCGATGCCACGCAATGCACACCGCACCACGGCCGGCACCCCTGCATGGCCCAAAATCACTGCTCACCACTCGCTGCACTCTGCAGCACCAATGGTGTTGCCGGCTGGGTCGAGGAGGGGGTTGCCGGCCGAGTCGAGGCCGTTGGAGAAGGTGCCCGTGGGGCAGGGGATGCAGGCAGAGCTTCCGGCGTTGGAGTAGGTGCCAGGCGGGCACGGCAGGCAGCCACCAGCACTGGCAAGAACGGAGTACTGGCCGGCCAGGCACGAGGTGCAGCCAAAGCCGTCGCCCGCGGTGCCTGTTGGCACAGGGGTGGGGGGCCGGAAGGCGGGGCAAGGTTGTGGCAAGGCTAAGTGGGAGCGAGGCCAATACCCATCCCAGCATGCAGTGGCGCGCGACTTGCCAACACCACGGCTGGCTCACTGTGCCAGCCCACAAACAGGCAGCCACATGCAGCCACCCGTTGGCTGCTCACAGGCCGGGCCCTGCAGGCACCGCGCGTGCGCCTCACCTGCGGGGCACCAGCCACAGAGCTTGTAGGCCTCGCTCTTCTCGTTCCAGGCGTTCTGAGTAATCTCAGTGTTGACCATGACGCCATAGCTGTTGGTGGGGCAGGCTTGGTCGGCGTCGGCGTTGACCTTGCACAGGGCCAGGTCGACTGGGGAGTACTCTGGGTCCTGCAGGTCGATCTCGTCGCAGCTGTTGGGCACGCTGATGATGTTAGAGTCGTCGTCAGTCTTCAGGTCATCCGTGGTCAGAATGTTGGTCTGCAGGCAGCGCACACGAGGAGGCAGGGAGCAAGGTGGGTGAGCGCACCGCTGAGAAGGCAGAGGCATCCAGGCAGCACACGGCTGGCTGATCGAACAGCCGCCTTGCTGTGGTTGGGACGCACGAGCATAACAGACGGGTGGGCTTTGCCGTGCTCAGCGCACCTGAGCAGGGAGCAACAGGGCGGGCAGGGGAGAGCGGCCCACAGCTTGCGGCCCACAGCTTGCGGCACGCACCTTCCGCGCCACCATCTCCCCCGCCCCGCCTACTCACCTCGACAATCACGTACACCAGGGTCCTCCAGGCCGAGGAGTCGCGCTTCACCAAGATGTGGCCAAACATGAAGTCCAAGTCGTTGACCTTGAGCTCGTTGACATATTCGAGATCAGCGTCCAGGCCATACACAAAGCCAGCAAAGCCCTTAATCATGGCGCGGCGGATGGCCTCCAGCTTGGTGCCCGTGCCGGGCACAATGGGGATGATAGGGCGCTGCACCGGGCACTCCATTGTGTCAGCATAGATGGGGATGGTGGGCTCGCCGGCAGCAAGGAGCACTGCGTCGTTGGCGGTGGCGTACTGGACGGGGCTGCCGGTGAGGGCGGGCGCACCAGACCAGATGCCGGGAACGTGGGAGCCGCTGGCACTCAGGGAGGTGAACTGGACCTGCAGGGTGGGGCAACAGAGGAGGCAGGCAGTGTTGGCAAGTGTCCAGTCTTGGCAACTTGTGGCCAGTCTTGATCAGGGGCCGGCAGCAGCGGCAGCAGCAGCCAGAGGTGTGGAGGCGCAGCATGCGGCAGCAGCAGCCAGAGGCATGGAGGCGCAGCATGCGGGAGCAGCAGACAGAGGCGTGGAGGCGCAGCATGCGGGAGCAGCAGACAGAGCGTGCATACTGAAGAGGGGCCCGGCAGCAGCAGCCCATCCACAGCATCAGCAAGCGCACGGGCGACAGAGCCACGCGCGAGTGCCTGCCTGTCTCACAGCAAGCAGGCGGCCAGGGGCAGAGGGAGACAGGTGGCGGGCACTCACCCCGCAGTCGGCGTAAAGGTCAATGCGCACGGCGGTCAGGCACTTGGCCACGGGGTCATCGGTCTCCATTGGTGCAGCGTAGTGCAGGTTGATGTAGCCTGCGCATGAGCGGGGGAGAGGGTTGGGTTGGGAAGG
>JTEE01000217.1:334579-354168 GCA_002896455.3 Chlorella sp. ArM0029B | reverse complement strand
TGGGGGCGACGGGCATGCAGCCGGGCAAGTTGGTGAGTGGAGAGCTGCCGCAGGGGTGCCAGGCCGGCAGACCCACTGGTGGCTTCGAGCTGCAGCCCCACTGCCAGGAAGGGCCAGGCAGGGCACCGGGCAGCGAGCGGCGGCACCGAGTGGCGCAGACTGACCCAGCCAAACGGCTGGCACCAGCACCTCCCAGGCATGGCACCCGCGCTGCGCACAACCTCCATCCCAACCCCAATCATTTAAAACGCAGGTTGCAGGCGTACTGCTGCCCTGGGCGGCTGGTGCCACCACTGCAGCACAGGCTTGGGTGACCACTCACTTGGGGTACAGGTAAATTGGGCGGCAGCGCCTGCGGCCAGGGCCAGCAGGCAGACCGCCAGTGAGGCGGCGCGCACCATGGTGCTGGCGACTCCTGCAGAGGCAGAGGAGGGAATGAGGTGCGTGGCGTCAGGTTACCAAAGGGGGGAGGAGCACGAGAGGGGAGGCTTCACGTCGTATGCTGAAAGGGCGTGTCCCAGCCCCGTGTTCGGTCGCCGTGCTGCTCGATAAGCGCTGCACCGGGTTGCGCGCTGACCGGGCTAGCGCCCCCGCATCCCCCCCGCGGCACAGGCATGGCCCCGGGCATGACCCTACCTGTGGGTACGAGGTGCGTGCCAAACGCCTTGCACGGGTGTGCAGGGCTTGGTAGAGGGTGGGCAGATGGGAACTGCCGGGAAGGTTGAATGGAATGAATTTTGAGTCCGAGTTGGAAGTTATGTATGCGACTCGTGCATCCGGGCCATGTCAGCAGGCAATTTGTACGGTGGAGGTGACGAGTGGAGGTGACGACTCGGAGTCGCTTCCCAGCTCCTCGGCTATAACAGCCAACATCCTGCCAGCACCAACTGCGTTATAAACCGGCCGAGGAGAAAGAAGTGGCGGTCGGCCCGTCCGGTCGCCGCTGTGACTCGTGCAGTGGAGTTGGTAGCCGCCGGACGAATGAACAGGCTCCGGACTTCGTCTTCGTAGCGTGCGCGTGGGAACGTTTCCCTGCGGCATGTGCCGACTGACCTGTCAAGCGGGTGTCTGCTCACCGGGTTTTGGGTGTCTCCAACCGGTAGGAGATATCACTGGCATGCTGTAAAGTGTCCACTGGGACAACGTACTATTGTATGATGCGTGGACGGCTGCTGCGAGGGGAGTGCACTGAGGAGCAAGGGTAGATGGGAGGCTGGAATGTCGTCGACGGTCGTGCAGGCCCCTTCTCGACACACCAGTCTCTGGCCTTGTCTTAGATGAGGAGTTCTTGCATCAAAGCCTGGCAAGGGAGGAAGGGTCACGAGGGTGGCTCTGCTGTGCGGTGGGGTGCAGGGTGGTGGCCATTGGCACCCATAGCATTTTGCTGCCAGACCTGGCACAGCAACTGTTGCATTTAGCTTCTGATCGCCGCATGCACACAGCATGAGCAACTGTTACGGGCCTGCCCTGGTCATCGGCACGTTCAAGGGCAATGGCGTCCAAAGCAGCGGCAGCACAAGGCTTGTCCTCAACAGAACTGTGGCAGAACTGGCTGGCTTGACAGAGCCCGCTGCACCAGCTTGACAGCTTGGCAGCTTGGCAGCTTGGCTGCTTGGCAGCTCTGATGCGTCTGTCTGCCCTGGCTTGCTGCGCCCAGTTGCCAGTTCAACGGAATACGAGGTGCTGCACTATTCACACACGCAGAGGTTGCAAACAACGAGGGCAACATGTGTAAGTGTGCGAATGAGACATACGGCGGCTGGGCGTGCTTGGCAGGGAGACGCAGCGAGTGCAGCACACGGGAAGGGAGAGCAGGCCTGCACGGTGCCAGCTAACAAAGAGGTGCACTGGACAGCGTGACGAGGACGGCGCTGAGGCTGGGGGGCAATGACAGATAGAGGGGGTACACAGTCGAAAGCAGTGATAATGGCGCCACCAGTGTTGGGTGGAGTGGACGAGGCATGCCAAAGAGGTTGAGTTGCATTCGCAGCTGCGCGTAGGAATATTGGTCAATTGAGTGAATTGGTAGGAATGCAGAAAAAAAGATGGGTCAGGGCGCAGCCAGCGGGCTGACAAAGGTTTACAAGTGTGTGCGGGGAAGAGAATGCTGCGCCAGCTCGCCAGCTCAGCACAGCAGCGCACAGCGCAGCTGCTACTTTGCGGTGTCATCTCTGCGCGGCAGCGGCGCAGACGCCCCCACGTCTCTACCTCCCTCCGATTTCGCCCCTGCACGGGCGCTGCCTCCAGGCACTGCCGCCGCCGCCGCTGCCGCCACATCGTCTGCTGCCGCCACGCACTGTTCCAACACGTCCCTGCTGACCAGGCCCATCACCCCGCCGTCCTCCCCCAGCACCACCGCCACATGCTGGTCGTCAGCTTGCATGAGCTCCAGGGCGCGGCTGAGCGACATGTCAGCCTCAACCAGCAGGCAGGAGCGCTCGAGGGCCGCGCTGACGGGCATGCTGCGCTCCCCGGCGCGCGCGGCGGCCGCGGCCAGCGCCGCTGGCGGCTGCAAGGCGCGGTCAAAGCCGTCAAAGCTGCCGCTGCCGTTGCCCATGCTGATGCCAGCGCCGCTGCTAATGGGCGGCTCTGCACCCAGGGAGAGGGCCAGGCCAAGGTCGCCAGGGCTGGAGACCAAGGGCTGCCCCGCCTGCGCCTGCCCCGCCTGGCCAGCTGCTGCCGTGGAGGCTGGCCGCCTCCCCTGCAGGCTGCCCATCAGCACAGCCTCGGTGGCTGCCGCGCTCAGCCGGGTGGTGGCCACAGCAGCAGATGCCGCTGCCACGGCCGACATGCGGCGAGCGGCGGCGGCGTTCTTCACGCTGGGGGCAGCCAGGGACGAAATCCAAAAGCTGACGGGAGGGGTGGCGCGGGGCAAGCGGCGGGGTGCGGGTGTGTGAGAACGGGCGGTGCGAGGGGGCAGGAAGGGGGCAGCCCCAAAGCGATGAGGCCGGGGGGGCTGTCAAAGCGGCAGCCAGCCGCACCCGCCCGCCCCACCACACCCCTGGCTACGCCTGCATTGCCCACCACGCTGCACCTGTCCACCGGCAGTCATTGCCCACACCAGCTGCATTGGCGTGCTGCACAGAGCAGCACACGCTTTTGAGGCCCACAGCAGCACTCCGCCTGCCACCCTCTCCCTGTCTGAAAATCCGCGTGGCGCTCCTTCCCTCACCTGATGCCCACCGCCGCCAGGGTTGGCAGGATGATAAGGTAGTCCCGTGTGAGCTCAAAAAGGAGCAGCACCGAGGTCAGGGGCACCTGGCAGTTGCTGGCCAGCATGGCGGCCACGCCTGCAGGCAGGGCAGGGCAGCGGGGAGGGCATGGAGAGGGTGTGAGCAAGGGGGTCAGGCCGGGCTGAATGGCAAGCCAGGCAGTGTCCAGGCGAGGCATGGCAGGCAGGCCAGGCCGGGCAGGCAGGGCAGGGCAGGGCAGGCAGGGCAGTGCTGTTGGGGTCGCCGCAAGGGAGGCAGACAGGCATCAACAGGTGTCTCAGCCGGGACAGGCAGGCTGGCAGCGTGCCTGGGACAGGCAGGCAGGCGGAGGGCGCACCACCCCGTCAGCAACGGGGCAGGCGGCAGGGCAGGCGTGCGCACTCAGCCCCCTCACCGACCAGCGCATATGCCTGGGGCGCCGAGAGGTCCAGGCCCAAAGGCTCCCCCAGCGCTTGAGCCATGAGGCCGTACGCCGAGCCCAGGGCAGCCCCAATGAAAATGGAGGGGGCGTACAGGCCGCCCTGCAGGGGGTGGGAGCGGGGCAACGACAGGAGGCAGGGTGGGGCGGCGGCGGGCGGCGGGCAGCAGCCAGCGCTATTTTGCTGCGGAGGGTGCCAGAGCACCACGCTTCTTTCTGGGCCGGCAGGTGGGCGGCAAGTGCATGCACATGTGTGCGGGCCTGCCAGGCGAGCAGCGCAGGGCAAGGAGTGGCCAGGGGCAGGCGTGGGGCAGCACATGGCAGCGTGCGGCAAGCTCAGGGGCATGTGCCAGGTGCGGGGTTGGCGAGCTGACGTGTTGCTGTGCGTGCCTGCAGGCCGCTGCCCCGGCAGATGGATGTTGCGATGACTTTCATGACCACGATTTGGATGAGCAGGCCGGGGGCGTAGGCCCCGTTGCTGGACAGGATGTTGTTCACGTTGTCAAAGCCCTGGGGAGGGAGGGAGGGGGGGGGGGGAGGGGGTATATGTCACATCTGGAGGGGAAGCAGGGAGGGAGGGAGGGAGGGAGGCGGCAAGGGCCGGGCAGGGAAGAGAAGAGGAGGGGTGGCGCATGTGGACTGGCAGGATTGGAGGGGAGATGGGGGGGAGAGGCCCCGGGGCAGGCAAGAAGGGGACGAGGACAAGTCGTAAGGAGAGTCACAACGAAAGGAAGAGTCAAACAGGTTGCGTTTCCTGGCCGTGTCAGAGCATCATGAAGGAGTGAGAGACACAATGTAGTGCAACCCTGGGAGAAGCAAGGACGGGGCCAGGAGGTGTGCGGTGATGTGCAGTGTGTGCAACCGCGGGGGGTCCAGCACTAGCCCTGTTGTGCAGCCTGCTGTGCTGCGCTGTGCCACGCCGTGCCAGCTCACCTGGTACAGGATTTCGGGGTACCCCAGGGCCAGCACGCCCGTGGTCAGGCCGCCGATGCATGGCATGAGTGCAGCCTCCACAGAGTTTTGCTCCCGCAGCTCATCAAAAGCGTCTGCACAGAGGTGCCAGCGCAACAGGCAGAGGGAGGGTTGCCGTCAGGGCAAGCAGGTTAGTTGGAGCACTTCCAGGCCCGGGCCCAAAGGCAGCACGGGCACCGTGTGAGCAGCAGGGGCATGCACGGCAGGGGAGGGGCAGGGAGGGTACGGCAGCACGCATGCTGCACCTGTGGCCACACGAGTGCTGAAGGAGCAGGAGGCGGAGACGACGCCACAAACGGCTCCAAAGATGATGTAAAGCGGCAGCTCATACAGAGACTCTAGCCTGCAGGCGCAAGGGAGAGCAGGCGGGCAAGGGGAGCGTCACACAACTGTGGGGGGAGGCAGAGGGATGCCTTGGTTCATGTGCAGAGGTGGTGCGGGAGGCAGGGCAGACGAGGCAGCAGCCAGCGCAGGCCCAGCACAACACACTGCCCACCGCATGTGCCGTGCACGGCAGCGCCCTGCCTGGCTGGCCAGACGTCCCTCCTCCAACAGCCACCCTCCACACGGTGCTGGGCTCACCGCATCCCCTCCACACCCACCCACACACCTGTACTCGGGCACCCGGAAAGCGGGGGAGCTGCCCAGCCCCGCCTGGCTGACCACCGCTGCCAGCACAGCAGCCAGCAGTACCATGGCGATGGTGAGGGCTGATGGGCGCAGGGAGTTTGAGGCCTCCTGAAGCTGCTGCTGCTGCGCTGCCGCGTCAGCGCCGGCGCGGATGCGCGGCAGCTTCTGCCGCTGCAGCACGGTTTCAACGGCAAAGAACACGCCTGCACAGGGGGTGGCGCCGCGGGGTGGCCGGCTGTCAGCCTGTGGGCCTGGGTCGAGGCGGCAGGCTGAGAAGTGTGCAGGTGGGCGCGGCAGACGGCGTGCAGGGCAGGCGCTGCAGGTTGGCCCGTAAAGGGGTGGCAACACAAGGCGGACAGTGATTGGAAGAGCGAACGGAATGGAGGGCAGCTGAGGGCAGGTGACAGCGCATGCCACACTGCGGCGGCCTGACCACCCCTACGCCAGCTGGCACTGCCTGCAGGGGCACCCCGTCCCTCCCACCTGCGATGGGTGCATTGAACCCCGCTGCCACACCAGCGCCGGCGCCGGCCGCCATGAGTGATGTCAGGTGGCGCTGGCGGCTGCGCAGGGAAGAGCTCAGCCCGCTGGCGGTTGACTTGCCGATGTCGACGCTGGGGCCCTCGGGGCCCAGGGACGCGCCTGCACAGGGCAGCGTGAGGGCGGGCGGGGGTGAAGGACGGTGAGGGGGGCGGGTGGGAGCGGGGCAGGGCACCGGGAATGCCCAGAGAGCCATGCAGGCATGCAGCGGCAAGCAGCTGCGGCAGCATGAGCAGGCAGGCAGGCAAGCAAGCAGCAGCGGCAGCATGTGCAGGCAGGCAAGCAAACAGCAGCGGCAGCATGTGCAGGCATGCAAGCAAGCAGCAGCACGAGCTGCAGCAACACGGGCAGGCAGGCAAGCAGCAGCAAGAGGGTCCGGAACACGGGCAGGCAAGCAGCAGCACGAGCGGCAGGAACACTGGCAGGCAGGCAAGCAGCACCACGAGCGGCAGGAACACGGGCAGGCAGGCAAGCAGCGGCACGAGCGGCTGGTGAGCGGGCAGGCAGGGCGGCGGCACGGGCCCCACCTGTGCCGAGAGTGATGGCGGCTGCCAGGGCGCGTGCCACCGGGCGCAGCACCGGCCCTGCCTGCGTGCGTAACCGGTCCAGCGCACCAACGTCGCCGCTGCTGCTGCCGCTGCTGCTGCTGCCGGCAGCGTCGCCATCGCTGTCGCTCATACTGCCGCCGCTGCCTTTGCTGCTGCCTTTGCTGCTGGGCACCTTGGGGGAGGGTTTCTCGTCGTACCCACCAATGGCCAGGCCCAGCGCCCCGACAGCCAGGCCTCCCAGGAAGGGCGGGAAAACAACCTTGGGCCAGAGGTCGGACTCAGAGATGTTGCGCAGCAGCTCTCTGTTGGAGGCCAGCAGGCTCTGGTTCTCCCAGATGACGTCTCGGATGAAGTGCACCGCGACGTTAAAGGCCACAATGGCGCCGCCCGACGCCACGCCAATGAGGCAGGCCACAATGAGAAGCACCACTTCGGGCTCATCACGCGACTCGGGCTGCGGGCCGCCGCCGTCGCCGCCGCCGTCGCTGCCTGCCGGCGACGCACTTGCGGGCGGCGTCTGCACTACAGTCACGAGGGAGGCGTAGGCACCTGCGCCCGCTGCTGTTGCTGCTGCTCCTGCTGCTGCTGATGCTGGTGGAGACGCGGACAGGCGCACCCGGGCAGCAGCGGCGGGGCCTGCGGCAGGGGACTCGCCCCGCGGCCGCTGCGGCTGCTGCGCCTGCACGAGGCAGCCCAACCGCCGATGCCGGCTGCCTTGAAGTGTGTGCTGCCGCTTGCCACGCCACCTGAGCGCCTGCTGAGAAAGGCGCTGCTGCAGGGGCCGCTGTGGTAGTAGGGAGGCAGCGGTGGTGCCGCAGAGCGCCTCGTGCCGCACCCTCCCGCCGCCAACGGAGCCACCCAGCCACGACTGGGCCGCCTGGGCCGCCATGAGCGTTGCTACCTGCATGCACTATGGTGCGCGGCTTTGGTGAAATAGCCAGAACAGGGCACACAATGCTGGGCCCAACAGCGGCAGGGTGTGTTGGAGGGACTTCGCTGACCGCAGCGTCGACACTGTGCATCGCCGACTAACACGCACCAGCTGCTTGGGATCAAATGCACGCAGCCGGAAGTTGCGCCGTGAGAACCCTGCGGTCAGGGCTGCCAGCGGCCGGTCTCAACTCTCTGGTGACGGAACCCAACAGCAAACCCCCAACAGCCGTGAATGTGCAAGGGGGTGCTCAAGTATTGCGCCTGCCTGCAAAACGCAAGCAAACTTCGTTTTGGCGCGCGGTGGGCCAAAGCACGGCCAGCATGCCGCTCGGGAAACTCTCTGCCGATGCGCAGTCTGAGACATTGCATGCAGCCCGGCAGTGATGCAGGTGCAGTGTGCAACCGCCGTGGGCGGCGGCAGGCTGCCCATGGTTTGCCGCATGGGGGTTCTCCGGCAGCAAGGTAGCACCCTCGGCAAGCGCGCCATCGGCAGCAGCAGTGAGCCCGGCAGCCGATGGAGCACATACCAGCGGTCAGCACGCACTCTTTGCTCCGCTGCTCCTCCCACCGGCCTGCCCCCGCTGGAGGCGCCCCCCAAGAAGCGGCTGGCCATTTTTGTGAGCGGCGGCGGCTCCAATTTCCGGGCCATCCACGCCGCCATCCAGGAGGGTTCGGTGCACGCCGAGGTGGCGGTGGTGGTTAGCAATGCGCCGACATGCAGCGGCGTCACCTACGCCCAGAGCCACGGCATACCCACTCTAACCTTCCCCGCCCCCAAGGCTGACCCCAGTGCTGGGTTGACAGCCGATGAGCTGGTGCAGCAGCTCACACAGGTGAGCGCTGAGGGGCAGAGACAGGTTCAGTGGCGGCGCCGCCAAGGCACCAGCAGTGCCGCTGCCCTGCGATGTGTGTCTGTGCTGCTTCTTTCTGAACTCCGCCTGGCTCTTGAACAGCAACTCTTCCTGACCCAAGTGTTGGCTTAGAGACGCTGCCTCCGCCGCAGCTGCTACCATTTTACACTTGCTGCTGCCGTGGCTGCTGCTGCAGTTGTGCTGTCTGTGGTGCCCCAATGTGGACCTGAACTGCTGCTGCCGCCGACGTTGATGTTGCTGCTGCTGCTGCAGTTCGTGCTCCTGTTGCTGCTGCTGCTGCTGCTGCAGCTCGTGCTCCTGCTGCTGCTGCTGCTGTACACCAATTGACACACAGGCCAAATCCCTTTACTCGTCTTGCAGGACTACTGTGCTGATGTGGTGGTACTGGCAGGCTATTTGAAGCTCATCCCTGCTCCGCTGGTGCGCGCCTACAAGCGGGCCATACTCAACATCCACCCATCGCTGCTGCCCGCCTTTGGGGGCAAGGGCTACTACGGAATGAAGGTGGGGAGCGCCCGGAGGGGCGCAACATGGTGCAGGGTTGTTTTGAGGCGCTGAGCTGTCCAAAATGCTGCGCGCCGGCTGAGTGCGGGCGGCGAGGGGCGCCATGCTGCTGCGGTGGACAGGTCGTGTGCTCGAGTGTTGCTCTGATGCAAGGCGTGGTCAGCACCGTGAGCAAGGGAGGTGTCGGACTGCTGCAGCAAGGGACAGCTGGGTTGGTCTCTGCGCCCCCGCTGGCGGTGCTGGACGCTGCTGCAAGCAGGTGGAGAGCTGGAGACACTTCCGTGCACCCAGCCCTCGCTCCCTTCAGCCCTGCCCTGCCCCCTCACAACCTCCCCATTATCATACTTGCTTTCTCGCCCTGCCCTGTCACCTACCTCTGTGGCAGGTGCACCAAGCGGTGGTGGCCAGCGGCGCTCGGTTCTCGGGCCCCACGGTTCACTTTGTGGATGATGGGTACGACACAGGTGGGGGGTTGCCACTGGCCGCCGTGACCTCCACCGTGCCTTGCCCGGCTCCTTGTGTGCGCGTGTGCTCTGATCGTGTGTGAGGGATGAGATGCAGGTGCACCCTCCGCACGTTCACGGCTTTGCTTCTGTGCATGTGTTTAGGCGAGGAGCACAGCATGCGCGGGTGTGCTGCCTAGCTTGGCTTGCTACCAAGCCCACTACTCATGTGCTGCCTAGCTTGGGTTGCTACCATGTGCACGCTACATGTGTGCCGCGGTCGAGTCCCCGTGCCTGACGCTCCGATCTGAGCAGTGCCACTGGTGGGCTGACCAGCTTGCAGGCTGCGTCTGTGTGTGGGCCCCGCACATGTGTCTGGGCACCAAGCACGGTTTCCCCGCCTTTCCCCCTGCCCCCGCCCCCTGCAGGCCCCATCCTGGCCCAGGCCATGGTCCCTGTGTACCCCACAGACCGGCCGGAGCAGGTGGCAGCCCGGGTGCTCAAGGAGGAGCACAAGCTGTACCCCCAGTGCGTGGCGGCGCTGTGCGAGGGGCGGGTGACGTGGCGCCACGACGGCATCCCAATAATGTGGAGCGCGCACTGATGCACCCAGCGAGTGCTGGACGCCGCCCTTCCTGTGCAGGCCCTGCACCGCGACACATTCCCATACATACCACTTGCTTGCCTCTTGACCACTGCGGGTTCGCCCCGCAACCCCCACCCCCCACCTTCTGCTGCGTGACCTGCCCGAGCTCCCCTGCCCCCGCCGCCAAGCCACGGGCCCTCGCACCCAAACATTCCTTCTGGATTGACATGACATTGCTTTTGCCGCTTCGCCCTGCTGCTGCTTCCTTCTGCTGCTGCCCCACCCCTACCCCTTGCTTCATTGAGAGCGAGCCTCCCTGCTCATCCTCCTCCTGCCCTTGCCAAACCCCACCCTGTTTCTCCAACCGCACTGCTTCCTACCCCTCCCCCACTTGTGCCACTGCCGCTGTTTCCATTGTTAATCAAGTGGCGGCGGAGTGTGCTCCGCCAGAATCAAATGAGTGCCAAGCGAAAGGGAGACGTATGAAAGGGAAGCACGGGAGAGAAGGGGAGACAGACTGAAACCAGCAGACACGAGGGGGAACAGTCCATTCCTCGTGTGTTTGTTTAGGATGGGAGGGCGCGGCGGCGTGTGCAAAGGGGCCGCCGGACGCTTGCTGACGGGCAGACAGGGACGACCGTGCACCTTTGCCGGTGAGCAGGTGAAGCTGCACACCCGCACGACGGCTGCACTGCCGCAGCATGCCGCATCAGCAGGCAAAGTGAGGAAGGGCCAGCAGGCAGGGCTGCCCTCAAGAGCGCCATGCCTTATCTTGCTCCTTGTCCTCGTCATCCTCCCACCAAGTGGAGGTCTGCACGCAGGAGGCGGGAGCAGGGCAGGGCGGTCAGCCAGGAAAGCCGGCGAGCGTGGCGGGAGCGGTGGCTTGACTGAGTCGGCAGCACGGCATGCCGCGGCACCCCCACGCCCGCGCGCGCTGTGCGCACTTGCCAACTAGTGAGCAGAACTAGCAGAGCGGTGCACATGCCCACACCAATGCCAACTAGCAGAGCCGTACACATCTCTGTACGTGCCTCGCCTACGCCTGCGCCCCCCCCCCCCCACCAACTTGCACACTCCCCTCCGGGTTCCCGACTCCTCTATCGAGTGCTGTGCGGGCCAGGTGTGCAGCGCAGGCCAGACACACGGGCACCTCCCCCAGCCCACCCCCACCCGCACCTTGTAGCCGCGCCGCAGGAAGGCCATCGCCGACCCCTCCCCCTCCGTGTTGAGCCCCATCGCGCCCATCAACTCCTCCTTGAACTCCCCCAGGTTGTAGCGCCGCACAGAGTCCTCTGCAGGGCAGGCACAGGCAGGCACAGGCAGCGGTGAGGGGGCGGGGGAGCTGGGCAGGCACAGTTGTGCGGGCGCGTGGAGCAGCAGCAGCGGGCCCCCAAACAGCAGCACGCCACAGCAGGCATGCAGGCATGCAGGCACCCGCCCCTGCCCCTGCCCCCCCATGCCTGTCGCCACCCCCTGCCTCACCCGCCACGCAGGCGTAGACGCCGTTGTCCTGGCGCAGCATGACCTGCCAGGGGCCCGGATACTCGCGGAACAGGGCGCCGCTGTAGTTGATGATGAAGGGGGCAACCGCCACGCTCTGCGGCAGGCAGGGGGCGGCCAGTGTTGGGTATGCGTGTTGAGCTTTAGACACGAGCTTTAGACACGGGGGCAAAACAGGTGCAGGCAGCAGACAGGAGTTTTGTGCTTTAGACACCGTAGGCAAAGAAATTGCCGGCAGGAGACGGGCCAAAAAAGGGCCCAGAGGCAACAGGCGCGTCGGCGTGTGTGGCCCCTGCCGCCGCCGCGTTCTGCATGCGGTGCAAGGTGTGCTGCTCTTCCTGGGCATCGAGGCGCGCAAAAGGGTCCACAGAGGTGCTGCCTGCCCACCTGCCCACCTGCCCCCCAACACACAAGCACCCGCCCACGCCCACCTGCCCACCGTGCTGCTGCCGTCCCGATGGAGGGGTGCAGGAAGTCTGCGTCATTGGAGCGTGGCACCTGTCTTATAAACACCCGCCCACGCCCTGGCCACACACACCTTGCTGTAGTCGCGCTGGCGGATGTAGAAGACGGGCTTGAAGGTGCAGAGGAAGCGGTGCTGCAGGTCCTTGGGAGGGAAACCCAGCAGGCCTGCCAGGGGGCAGCAGGCGGCGGCGGGCAGCAGGGGCAGGTTGGTAGGAGGAGGAGTGAGCGGCAGGTGTGGGCTGTTGTGCCCCGCAGGGCAGGCAACCACCGCAGCTGCAATCGGGCACGATCCTTGTGTGGCCAGCCTGGCAGTGCCAATGACGGTCGGTCAAGCCAATGCCCGCTACGAAACCAGGGAGGTTGAAAGAAGGGAGCCCAGCCGGGGCGCTCTACTCGGGAGACGGCGCCAGTGGCTGGCGCCCGGCCCCGCTGCGCATGCTGTGCATGCTGTGCTCACCCAGGTCTGAGCGCAGCGTGTCCAGCTCCATGTTCCAGGCCACCACCACCCGCTCCTTCACAGTCTCCACCACATACTTTTCTGCACATGAGCAATGGGAACAGGTACGGTATGGTTCAGCAAACTCTGAGCAGCTGTGCGCACTGCAGTGTGCTCAGCCCCAACGCCCGATGCTCCAGAAGGCAGCATGGCGCATCTAATTCGCCCGCTACAGAGCGCCTGCCTGACGCGCAGCCAGCCCATCTGTCACCCACCCACCCACCCCGCTACCCCAAGCAAAGGTGAGGGGCGGAGAGTGGCAAGGCGGCCGAATCTGCCAACTATTTGCAGCCACAACCCAATCAGCAGTGCCCTTCTGAGACACCCGCGCGAGCCTGCCAGGCCCCTCTGCCCATCACCCTGCACCGCCCCCGGCTGCCGCTGCACGACAGCCACACCCAAGGCAGGGGTGAGCGTGCGGGCCAGGCCACCTTGTGCAGGCCAGCCCAGGTCAGCGCCCCCCTGCTGTGTGAGTGTGTGAGTGTGTGTGTGTGGGCAGGACGCCCGCGCCCCCCCTGCTGTGTGTGTTTGTGTGTGTGTGTGTGTGTGTGCCTGCTGTGCGTGCCGTGCATGCTGTGCCTGCTGTGCTCACCCAGGTCTGCCAGCTCCACGGTGGATGCGTTGATGGCCACAAAGATGTCGGCCTTCTCGGCAGCCGCCTGCGGGCCGGGCGCGGCGGTCACACCCAGAAGCTGGTCCAGAAATCCGGGGCGGGCCTCGCGGAAGTGGCCCATGCTCACCCCCTCGCACGTGGCCAGGGAGCCAGAGAACCTGAAAATGAGAAGGGGAGGCGGGGGGCAGGGTGGAGGAGGGGCGGGGCATCAGACGGTGTGGTGCAGAGGCCAGACACAGCTCCCGGGGCGGCCAGGGGTGAGAAGAGCGGCAAGGGCATGGGCAGGGCAGGGCACGACGCATCTGACGCGTACCAGCGCTCGGGTCTCAGCACACACCCAGCCATGCACCTCCCCCCCTGCCATTTGCTCACAGCAGTGGCATGCTGCTGCTGCCCGTGCAGCTGTGCACGTGCGCCCCAGGCAGCCTGCAGCCTTGCCAGCAACCAGCACCCCGCTGCACTCTCCCACGCGGCCGCCTGGCAGGCTCACATGGACTCTGCACGCTTGAACTCGATCTCATCAGGCAGCAGCAGGTGCACATTCTTCCCCGTGGTCTTTGCCAGCTGCGCTGGGAGGAGGTGCGGCACAGCATGCAGCACAGCATGCAGTGAGCACAGGCAGCATGCAGCGCTCCGAGCCCTGGAAGCCGACAGCGGTGTGAGCCTCGAGCGCCCAACCGTGCACACTCTGAGGTGTGTGCCCGGTGCATGGTGTGAGTGCATGAGGCGAGTGCCTGCACGAGCGAGGTGTGCCTGGGGTGCCTCTGCGGCCTTGGTCACTGGGCACATGAAAGCAGCGTTCTGCGGCCCACCGCCGCACCTGCCTCCCCGCCGCAAGTGCCAGCTGGATGTTGGAGTCGATGTAGAGGTCGGAAGCGCCCTTGTACCCTGCACGGCAGACGTGGCGAGTGTGTAGGCGTCACCGACTGGGCGGGATGTGGAGCACACACGCACCGGTATGCACACCACGTGGCGGCGGAGAGCAAGCCGAGGTCGGCAGTGCAGGCGAGTGCTGAGGGGGTGGTGCATGTGCTGTTCAAATGGTCCTCGGCATCATTCGCTGTGTGAATCAGCTTGCAAAGGCGGACTGTGTATGACATAGCAACTGCACACGTAGCGGGGGCAGAGGCGGGTGCCGGCGGCGGCTGAGCGCACCGTCGACGTTGCTGACGGCGGGGAACTCGACTTCCAGGCGGGTCAGCCCGTCGCCAACGGCCGCTGCCACCGCCGTCACCGCATCCTGCACCAACTCCGTGTAAGTGCTGGGCCGGTAGGTGCTCCTGCCCGCGCGCTTGTCTTCGGACGGCGACTCCCTGCTCTGCTCAGCCGCTTGTGCGCGCTGCAGCGTTGGCTGCCGCCCCGCCGGCGCGTTTTGTTGCTGCTGCTGCCACCCGCCCTGCTGCCGCCGCTGCTGGCGCCCCTGCGGCCGGGCCGCAGCCGCGGGCACGAATGGCAGTGTCCGAGTGCACTGCAGTGACGCCATGATGTCTTGGAACCACAATTCCCGTGATGGGCGCGTTCTACAGGTGCAAATCAGGATGGGCTCAGCTGGCAGCGCCAGCTCACCGCCCCTGCACTTTCACCTGTGCTAACTCCACCGCTACAATCTCCTTTCTTGATTGCTTCTGCATGCAACGCATCCCCGGATGCCTCTGTGGCTGTGCATGCCGCACACTGGTGCAGGACCCCAAGGTTGTTTGCATGCTTTACATTCGGAAGCAGAGGGCGCGGCGTCTGTTGACGCTACTTTCGCCACAAATCAATGAATTGCGCAGAAAGGAAACGAAATGGGGTTGCAACTAAAGAGCAGGCAGTGCAGCTGTATGCAGTGGACGAGGGGTTAAGAGGCGCCCCGCGCCGCCAGAAAGCAGAAAGCAGAAGGCAGGGCGTGTGTGTGTGTGTGTAAGTGCACAGGAGGAGACCAGAGGGGTCGAGTGCCTGATCATGGGGAGACGCTTGCAAGGATGGCGGGTGCACACATGGCATGAACACGTGTTCATATGAAGGCTGTTGGATTCAAGATTCGAAAGGTTTTAGAGGGGGCAGTGGGCAAGCGAGGCCGCCGGGGGACGCATGCAAGCCCTCAAGCAAGCGCCAGAACCGCCAAAAGGGGGACGCCTTGGTGAGCAGTGCCAGATCCCTCAGAAGAGCGCGGCGCCCTTGAACGCCTCAATCACGATCAGGGAGGCAAAGCCGATCATCGCAGCACGACCATTCAGGCGCTCCGCCTCTGGGGTGAAGGGGCCAAACGCCTCGTCGTTGTTGTACCCACGGAACAGAGGCACCTGGCACAGAGGTGGGAGCGGGGCGTAAGAAGAGGGAGGGGAAGTGAGGTGAGGAGCTCTGGTGCAGCAAACAGGGTGCAGAGGGCGGTGCAAGGAGGCAGCTGCTGGCGCAGCCGGCACGCTGCTCGTGTGTTTAGAAGTCGCCCCGCAGCTTCTGCCAGCCTGCCGCGCCTGCTGTGCTCCCTCCCACAGCAGCAAGACGCCCACACCATGATGTTGCTGAGTTTCCGGAGCCACCACGCCCCAAGGTGAACACACACCGGCACAAGCCAGTCGGCACCCCTGCCGGCCCCCTTGCCGCTGTGAGCTCACCAGGGAACCAGCCATGAAGAGGAGGAAGATCTTGGAGACGGTGCCGAATGCGGCGCCCCACTGCGACATGACGGGGGTGCCGGTGAAGATCTCGCAGCCCACCGCGGCAACAAAGCCCAGCATTGCCAGGCGCCCGTTGATCAGCTCCGGCGCGGTGCCGTTGAAGGCAAGCACCTCTGCAACACGGGGCGGGAGGGATTTGGCGGGGTGGTGGTGAGAACAGGCGGGGATGGAAAGGGGAGGCGGGGAGGGGTTTCACAGGGAGGAGCGGGCTGGGGCCGGTGAGGGGCTGCACTTGTGTGCACCACCTGCCCGCCGGTGGCTTGCCGCAGCGGGCACGAGGCAGTGGGAAGTCGAGAGCTGGCGTATGCATGGGTTGTTGTGCCTGGAGGTCTACATTGGTTCGGCTGCTCTGCTGAGCAACGGCACGCACCCAGCGGGTCGGCCGAGGCGGAAGTGGCGCGCGGGCGGTGCGGGCGAACCACTGCTCCAGGCTTGGTGGAGGCGGCCGCCGCCGCCGGCGGGCTGGCCGTCTGCTGCGGGGTCTTCACCTCGGCTTCGGGCTTGGCCTCAGTGTCGGCAGCTGCGCAAACGCGCAGGCTGCGGCGCACCACACGCACGGGGGCGGTCTGGGCGCGGACGCCGATGGCCATGCGGGGTGTAGACAGGCAGGCGGCCATCTTTGCGGTTCGTAGAGTGCCCGATGTGGGGCGAGGCAAACGGAGGGGAGAATGTGTGGCTGAGCTCCCAAATTAGTGGGTGGGGTGTTGCTGCGGGCGGCGCCGCCTTTCCAGACACGCTGCGCTGTGCCGCAGGCTGCCGACAACTCACCTCATCCTGGCTCAGCACCATCCGACTGGCTGGCAGCCCATCACCGCAGCCGGACACCTTTGTGATTGGTAGCAACAAGCAGAGAGAAGCTGGCCACCATGCATGTACCAGCCCAGTAGGAGGCTGTGCCGCCCTCTACTGCCGCGCAAGCCGCCCTCGACTGCCGCATCTCTGCGCTGACAGCCCTTGCCCATGCCGCGTCTGGCCCACAGCGTTCATTGAGATTTCGTTCCACATATTGAGTGACTGGGGTGCGTCATGAATGGTGGTGGGGACGATGAATGAGTGGGTAGAGCAGGGGCCCGGAGGGAGCCTGAATGCCAGGCTGTCGCGGGGAGGGCATGAAACAGCTGGAAGCACAAAGAGCAGACAGAGGGTGTGTAAGAGGCTGGGTGGTCCACATGCAGCCCTGCTCAAGCGGCTGTGCGCTGCACGCCACGCTTGACTTGCACTGCGCTCAGCCCTGACAATAACGGTTAGCGTTTGCATTGCGGGTGCGGTCCTGAAACAGCTAGTAAAACGGCTAGGACCAATCGCTGCGACGCGCTCAATACAAGTGCGTGGCACCGGGTGGCCGTGTGGGTGCATGCGGTGGCGGAGCAACCAATTGACGCCCTGGCACGCCTGGGCGCCTGGAGCAAAGCCTGCCCCAGGGGGACCCTATTTGTTGCCCGCCGCACGTGCTGCCTTGTAGTTGGAAGTCAGCTCCGCCTGGGTGTCGGCTGCAAGGTGGAAGGGCGGGACGAGAAGTGGGAAGGGGGATTGAGGCGTGGGAGCAGTGTGGCAACACGGGGCAGGCAAGAAGAGGCTGCATGCTGGTTAACAGTTGCTGGCGCGGCGGCAAGTGCAGTACTTCCCGCACAGGGCCCAACACGCGTGAAGTGCAGGCAACACGGGGAGGAGAGACGCCCGCATTCAGTGCACAGCAGGCGCAGCGCAGCACCGCAGGCGCTGGCACGCATTGACAAAGCCGTTTCTTAAACGCGGCAGCCCCTCCCAGACGCCCCAGCCTGCGGGGAAGCCCGCCCCCGACAGTAACGGCAGCGAGGGCGGGCACGGCCAAGAAGGCATGACATGCAAGCAACGAGGTGAGGGGGGCTGGCACGCACCGGTGACGGGCATGTGTGCCTGGTACTCCATTGTGAACTCGCCCTTGCCCTGCGGGGCAGGCAGGGGGGCACCGCACTGGTTGAGAGGGCAGGCAGTGTGCCAGAGAGTGGCAGGGGCGTTGCACTGTGAGCATCCGGGAATGTGCCAAGCCAGGGCGCTGCTGGGTCTTCGCGCCGGTCCAGTGGGCATCTGGCTGCCACACATACAGACACACACACGACCCCTTCCTGCATCCACTTCTGTGTCCCTTCCTGCATCCGCTTCTGTAACAGTTGTGTTGCACTTTCTGCATCCATTTCTGTTACCGTTTCTGCATCCACTTGTGTGCCCGCTCACCTGTGTCATGCTGCGCAGGGCGGTGGAGTAGCCAAACATTTCGTTCAGGGGCACGTGGGACTGCAGGGGCGGGGGGCGGGGGTGGGAGAGGGGTTGAGACTAGGTGATGAGGGACAGAACACGACCCTGGCCGGGCGGTAAAGGCGTGGCGGTGCAGTCCCCAAGGAGAGCTGGCGCCGCTCTGGGCCCTTGTGCAGGCGTGGCCTCTGCCGCCTTCCTCCATTTCTTCCTCGGCACAGCCCTGCACCTTACACCTCACCACCCAACCCCAACCCCAACCCCTGACGCCTATGCCCACGCCGTGCCCCTCAAGGCCCCGCTCACGCCCTTCGCCCAGCCTCCAGCACTCAGTACTTCAGTGGTACAGTGCAACCCAGGCGGCCAGGCCGCACGCCCCCGGCCCGTGCTCACGTTGATGATGACGTCGTCACCCTCCTGCTCGCTGCCCATGATGATTCCCTTGCGCCGGTTCACGTCTCCAATGATGTTGCCTTGGAACTCGGTGGGGGCGGTGATCTGCGGGCGGGCAGGGTGCGGCAGGGGCGTAGAGAGAGACGTGGTGGAGACGGGGTCTGGTTGAGTGGGGTGGCGCGGAGGCAGGCGGTGCTGGCGTTCCGCATGCACGCAAGGGTTGCAGCCCAGGGCTCTGCCAGCCCTTGCCCACCCACCCACCCACCCACCCACGGCAGCATTACACGAGCACAACACGTCAGCACAACAGGAGCACCCACCCACCCACCCACGGCAGCATTACACGAGCACAACACGTCAGCACAACAGGAGAAGCACCTGCAGGGCCTACACCTTTAGCCCAACGCTCCACCCACCCACAGCCCGCCTCTCCTCCCACCCACCTCCACATTCATGATTGGCTCCATGATGGTGGGGGAGGCCTTGTCGTAGCCCTGCCTGCAAGCCAGGCCGGGGGGAGGGGGACGAAGATAAGGGGTTAAGGCAGGGCGGCAGGGACCAAGGACGGGAGGAGAGGTCTTCCGGGGAGGCAGGCGGTAGGGGAGGCAGGAGGCAGGGGAGGCATGCAGGCCACATGGACAAGCACTCAAGATAGATAGCCCCCTACTCTTCCAGTCACCCTCCCAGGCCCCCCCAGTGTCCAGTCAGGCCTTCTTGGGCGCCCCCACCACCACGCCTGCCCTCACGCCTGCCCTCTCACTTGAATGCAAACATGCAGGCCAGCTTGAAGGCGAGCTCGCTGGAGTCCACAGCGTGGGCAGCGCCGTCAGTCAGCACCACGCGCACGCCCTGCAGGCCAGGTACGGGGGCAGGGGTGGGGGCAAGAGGGGCGGGCAGAGGGTTGCTCAGGCTCTAGAGCGGTCGCATGGGGCGTGCATGGGTGGGAGGGCACACCATCTGCCCCCGCCTGGGCGTGCGGGGCGCAGGTGTGCACAACCTGCCGTGTTGCATGCTGGCCGTGCCTTGCACGTGCTGAACTCACACCAAAGGCTGCCTCCTCCCAAGCCAAAGCAACGACAGAGCAGAGGCACGTGATGAGCCCACCTCCACGGGGTGCCCGATCAGCGCGCCCGCGTTCACCGCCTCTGTGAACCCCTTCTCGCACGCGGCGATGAAGTTGGGGGGGATGGCGTTGCCCACAATGCCGTTTTCGAATTCAAACTTGGTGGGGTGGTCGGCTGCAGCAGGGGGAGGGGAGGGGGTGGAGGAAGGGTGAGGGGGGCGTGATGGGCTCCACGGCCAGCTTCCCGCCCAACCCACTACGGCTTCACCATTTTTGCTGGGGAACATTGACGGAGAATGGTGAAGTCTTCTGCTGGGCACCACTGCTCCGCCCACGCACGTACACCGCCCGCTGACCGCCCCACTTCCATCAGTATCACCACCCATCCCACCTGCCACCAGTTCTATCCTCACACCCCATACCAACCCCCATCAGTATCCCACTCCATCAGCGCCCCCCAGCTCAAGCCTGATTCGCCTGCCTCCCTCCCACGTCTCCCCTGCTGCCCA
>JTEE01000217.1:299838-311971 GCA_002896455.3 Chlorella sp. ArM0029B | reverse complement strand
GGTCGGGAGGGGGCGGTGCGTGGTGTGAGCAGGGGGTGAAAACGCAAGTGTTGAACTCCCGACGCCTGCCACACACCCACTGCCGCTGCACAGACTGCGCCTAGCATGGGCTCATCCAACCTTATCCCCAACCCCTAACGCCGAGATGTGCGTCGCACCTGCCATGCGGCGCCGCGCCGGCTCGCTGTAAGCGGGGCGCTCAGGGCCCAGCCGCTCAAACTCGAGTGCCTGCAAGGTGCGGGACAGAGAGAGCTGGAGGTGTCAAGAAGAGATGCCAACACACCGCTGTTCCTGCTAGTGCAGGCGCTCAGCTTGACGGCCCGGTCAGCGGGTGGCAAGATGGAGACAACTGTTGCACCGCCCAGCACATGACCATGCCACGCCACCAACAGCAGCCCCCCTTCCCCCCCGCCCCACCTTCTCCATGTCGACGTTGCGGATTTCGTCCCGCCCCGCCTGACTGGCCACCGTGGCCGCCATGTTGACCAGGTTGGCCAGCTGGGCGCCAGAGTAGCCGCTGCAGGAAGGGGAAGGGAGGGGAGGAGGCACAGGACGGAACAGGGACAGGAGGGCAGGATCAGTGCTTCCGATGGTGCTGCTGGTGACGTGGCTAGACCAGCACAGCCAACGGTCCAGCCGCTGCCATGACCACTGTCATCCCAAATCAAGTCTGGGACTTGTCACTTTTCTGTAGCCGGCACGCAAATGCTAGGCATCAGTGCAGCGTATCGGCACGCCTCCCCACTTGTTCTCCTCCTTGGTCTCATGTGGGCCCATGAGACACCAGTTTGTGGTGGGTGGTCATGCTCCTGCCCCTCCTCAACCCCGCCTCTACTGATCGCACCCGTCCCTCCCTCGCTCCCACCCTTTGCTCCTGCCCCTTCGCACTTGGGTTTGGCAGGCGGCACCGACCTCCGGCCTTCAGGCACAGCAAGGCCGGAGTGGCCTCCCCTGCCCTCCCCGCCCCTCCCTCAGGAGCTGCCCCTCCCTTTCCCTCGCCCCTCCCCAGCCTCACTTGGTTTCAAAGGCCAGTTCGTGGAAGTCGATGTCGGGGCTGTAGGCACGCTTGTTCAGGTGCACCTGGGACGGGGCAACAGGAGGCAAGGGGGTGGGGGCAGCGTGTCAGGGGGGACAGGGACAGTGTGGCAGCAGGCGGGCACCGGCATGCCAAGTGGCGGGGCTGTGGGAGCAGAGGTGCGGGCATGCGGCAGCTGGCACCCCCTCTCCGCTCAGCCACGCCCATGGTCTCACTGCACCCCTTGTAGCTGGGCAGCACACCCTTCTCTCCCACAAGCAGACACCACATTTACACCCGCAAACAGATGCATCAGGGCCTGCACATGTTGAGCGCCGCCAGCTCACCTCCAGGATTTCGATGCGCCCGTTGTAGTCTGGCACGGGCACGTACACGATGCGATCAAAGCGGCCGGGGCGGATGAGGGCAGGGTCCAGAATGTCGCGGCGGTTGGTGGCAGCCATCACAATGACCTGGGGGCGGGGCGGGGAGGGGGCAGGGGGCAGGGATGAGAGGCTGAGGCTGAGGCTGAGGGGGGCGGCTGGGGCGGCGGTGCAGGATGCAGGCACCGGCACAGTCCTGGCCAGCAGCCCCTCCCTGCACCAACTCATGAACTCGCTGGGTCCTCGGGTCACCGCCACCCATCCCTGGCAGCATGCCTTTGCACTCAAAACTCAAGGGTAAACAGGTGCTCCCTGGAGCTCTCTGCTTCCTGAGCCCTAACGCCTCCCCCAGCCCAGCAACTCCAGCCCGCCCGCCCTAGACCCTAGACCCTAAACCCAAAAGCCCCTAATTCCCCCCGCCCCCACCCACCGACGAGTCGTTGTCAAACCCGTCCATCTCAGAGAGCATCTGGTTGAGCGTCTGGTCGCGCTCGTCGTTGCCCTTGGCGCCACCCCTGCAGCCAGGGGAGGGCGGGAGGGCAGGCAAGAAGGCAGGCAGGCAGGCAGGCACAAGGGGTGGGGGTGAAGGGTTGAGCAGGGCACGGAGGATGCGCCGAGGAGTGTGCGGCGGCGCTGCTGTGGAAACCGCTGGCGCAGCATGCATGCATGCAGGTGTCCGGCAGAGTGTGCGCGGGCCGGCAGGTGCGCCCAGCAGGCGGCACCCACGCCTCCCTCCAATCCCCCAGAGGCACCCACACCGCCCGCCCTCACCGGATGCGTCCCACCGAGTCGATTTCGTCGATGAAGATGATGGCGGGCGACTGGGCACGCGCCTGCAACCCCACGACACACAGGGGGCGGTGTTCAGTTGAGGAGAACAAAGGGGCTGGTGGGGACAGGCAGCGCAAGGTGGGGGCAGCGCGGAGCAGGCTGTGAAATGCCTCGACAATCCTGCGGCTTATGGCACCATTCAGCGTACCCATGTCCCTCATCTGAGCACGGCAGACCAAGCACACGGCTGAGCCGCCACACAGCCAGCCACACAGCCTGCCTCACAGCAGCACCCCGGGCGCAAGCTTGCCTGGGAGAAGAGGTCGCGCACGCGGGAGGCGCCCACACCCACAAACATTTCCACAAACTCAGAGGCGTTGAGGGCAATGAAGGTGGCGCCCGCCTCGCCCGCAACCGCCCTGCAGGCAGGCAGCCAAAAAAGACGACACAGACGTGGGGCAGGGCAGGGGTGAAGTGTGCCCCTTGCCCTGCTGTATTGCTCCCCTGCCCCATCTCCTCATTTCTTGCAAACACTTGCTGTCAAAGTTACGTGCGGCGCCAGGCGGGGCTGAAGGCAAGGGAGGCATCGCCACAGAGCACGCGCACTGCACCAGTCAACCTGCCCCACCTGGCCAGCAGCGTCTTTCCGGTGCCGGGCGGGCCGCAGAGCAGCACGCCGCGCGGGATGCGTGACCCGCTCTCCCTGAACCGCTCCGGCTTCTGGAAGAAGTCCACAATCTCTTGCAGCTCAACCTGCGGCAGCAGGGGGTAGGAGAGGAGAAGTGAGGGCACACAGTGAGCAACAGGCGGCCTGAGCCGCCACCCAGCCCCCAGTCTACTCTGGCATCCCGCTCTGATGCCGGCCCACTCTTGCCAGCCCCCTCTTTTGCAAGCAGAGCTGCCGGCTTAGCTCCCCTTGGCCTGTTACCAACGCCTGCCCCTGCACGCCCAACACAGGCGCCACTACAAACCGCCTGGGCGTCTCCCACGTCCTCCCCTTCTTCACACAAAGAGGCTGCCGTCATGCATACTGTGTATCAGCAATGCCAAGTCAGCCAAGGCAGTGCCCCCTAGCCCCCGCTCGCCCAACCCACCTTTGCATCCCCGATACCCGCCACGTCATCGAAGAAGATGTCCTCGTCCTTGTCGGTCACCATAAGCTTGATGTTCTTCAGGCTTTTCTGAGCCTCCTTCTGCTTGCGAGCCTTGGCGGGATCCCTGCAGCGGATGGCGGGGAAAAGACGAGAGCAGGAATGCGGTGCATGGGTTGTTAGTCAGCTTGATGCTCCTCCAGCTCTGCTGCCTGCAAGCCCGAGCCGGGTAGCATGCAGTTGTGTGAAGGGTGAGGAACACAGACAGGGCTACTGCGCCTCCTTCTCTTTGCGGGCCTTGGTTGGCTCCCCGCCAAGAGGGTTCGTTGTGGTGGATGAAGGGAGGGTTTAGGGGTACAAAGGGTAAACGGAGGCGTCTTCTGTGCCCACGTGCCTCAGCAAGGGGGCGCCGCGCTGGCGGTGCTCTGGCTGGAGGGCGGGCGGTTGGCCAGCGCTAGCGGGCCCCGGGCAACCCGGTGCACATGGTCCTTCCGGGGCCCACCTGCCTCCCCCACTCAGGCCCTCCCCCTACCTGGCCTTGCGAATCTTGGCGGTCTTCATCTTCAGCATCTGCTCTGCCTGCGCCTGAGGGTCGCTCTCAGTCATTTGCTCCTGCAAGCCCAGTATCAAATGAACACGGGGGGCAGGAGGCAGTGCCAGGGTGAGGGAGGCGCTGCGCACGCTGCGCACGCTGCCACAATCTGCTCCCAACGCTGCCAGTGTGCAGGCCTGCCCAGGCAACGGGGAGGAGGGCAGGGCAGGCGCCCCTCCCGCCCCTGACTCGCCTCTATTTGGCGCTTGAACTCGTTGACGGCTGCCATCTGCTCCTTGGCCTGCAGGCAAACACGCGTGTGCACACACACAAGGGCGGGTCAGCTCTCCCGTTGGGTTGACTCGAACAGACCTGAGTCGTCATGAAGAGACTTGGGTTTGCTTGAACGTGTGGCGACGGCAGCCAGCTGGTCCTTTGACGGCACAGTGACTTGGGGGCGAACCATCAGCTGCCACGGGTCGGTGGAGTGTTGGAAGCAGTGGAGGAGCATGCGGCAGCCAAGGCGCCGTCCCCACCACCCCTTCCGCCCCCACCAACCAACCAACCACACGGCGCAGCAAATGCATGCCCACACCCAGGCAGCAGCCAGCCAGCCATCCTCACGTTGACGTTGTACACCCCTTTCATCTTGGCGGCCTCATAGTCCGCCGCCTGCTGGGCTGGGTCCTCCTGCGCCACCTTGGCCACAACCTCCGCCACTGCATCCAGGCCGGGTGAGAGGGAGCGAGTGGTCAGGGAGGTTCAGGCGAAGGGGCACGCGATGGCACCAGAGGGCAAGCAGGGTGAATGAGCGGAGTGGGGTGGAAAGAATGAGACGAGTGAGGCAAGGGGAGGCAGATTGAGCGCAAAGATGCAGGTGGTTTATACAGCAACAGGTCGCTACACTGAAGAAGCAGTTAGACGGGCAGCCAGAAACCGTGGCAATGAGTTGCAATGTGGCATGCCATGCTCGCCAAGCTGCTTGCCCAGAGCTGCAACTGCAAACAGCTAAACACAGCGCGTACACCCACACCACCCAGCCGTCACGCCTGCCACCCAGCCCCCACACCCTGCGCCCCCGTCACTCACACCAACTCAACTTCACTTCCCAGCCCCCACCCCGGGGCCCCACCCGTGGCCCGCCCACCGACCTGCCGTGCGGTCCACCGCCAGCCCGGTGCCACTCAGTTTCTCCAAGATGCGCTCCGTTGTGAAGCCCTGCAGGGAGTAGGCATGCCGATGGGGTGAATGACAAAGCCGGATGAGCTGATTCACACTACATGGTCGGCTTCCACTGAATGTGCCAAAGAGCCGTGCCAACCAAGCTGCACACGGGGCACGTTCAGACTTGCACCCGAGGCATGGCACGGTGTGCGCATGGGGGCGGCAGCGGCACGGCACGGCAGGTGTGGTATGTGCACCCCAGTGCTTGTCTCCTCAGGCACGTGCACCAAGGGAACAAGCAGACGCCCGGGCACACACAGCAGGCGCCCTGCCCTGGGAGCAAAGCGACACAGACAGGCAGAAGTACCTTGTGAAGCATGCGGCAAATCGGGGCAAGGCACTCGCGTGGCATGAGGAATCCTTGCCTTCGCCAGGCTCCCCACGTCTGGCACACAAGCACTGCTGAATCGAACACGGGCCCACCACTGGGGCATAATACAGGCAGCGGTCACTGGAATAAGACGAACACAGCGCGCCATTTGCCATGCTGGGTAGGCCCTCCACCACCACCTGCTGCCACCCCCTGGCAACCCACACACAAGCCAGCCATGCAGAGACCATGAAAGGCATGGGCAGCTGCTCACCATGCGAGCCAAGTCCTCCGCCTCCACCAACACCTGGTCCTGCCGCTCCTCCTGTTTCCGCCGCTTGGCCTCCTCCTCCGCCTTCTTGCGAAGCTTTTGGCGGTCTGCAGCATCGCCCTGCACACAGGACCCGGCACATGTGTGTGTGAGTGTGGGAGCGTGTGGGAGCAACACAGAGAGAAGAGGGACAGCCGGGATCCTCTTCGGCTCCACTGGGTGCCTTTGCCTCCACGCCACGGCAGATAGTGAGAAGCGGGGACGAGGGTGAAGAAAAGCAATTCTGAGAGCCTCCCCTGCATTTCATCACAGCGCACCCGACCTGCATCTCCAGCTTGCCCTTACTGCCTGCCCCTCACCTTCTTCCACTGCACATAGCTGGTCGCCAGGTACACAAGGCCCACAAAAAAGTACGGCGACCACTTGACCAGAGCGGCCCCAGCGTCGCCAGACAGGATGGGCTTGGGCGGCTGCAGCTGGGCGGCGGTGGGTGTGGGCGCCATGCGCTGCACCTCCACGCCGTGCGTCTCCATCGCATACACCATCCTGCAACGGGAGTGGGATGGTGCGAGGGACGGCAGGTGCTGGCCAACCTGCAAAGCTACCAGGAGCGCGCCGCCGCGGTCCCATGTGCCTCACCCTCTGCTGGCACTGCCAACAGTGTGCTGCGCTGTGCACTGCCCTGCCCTGCAGTCCCCAAGCTGGCCCAACGCCCAAGCCCCAGCACCAGCCCCTGCACCCTTACATCCAGCACAAGTGCATGCACCGATGGACGCATCAGGCATGCACACCCATCAGGCTGGCCTGCCTGCCACCCCCGCAGGGCACCCACCCACCCACCCACCTATAGTCGCCTTCCGGCACATGCCCCTGAGCGACGGTGCCGTCTGTGAGCACCACCAGGCAGGGGCCCTCCATCTGCGCAAGAAACATAGGCGGGCGGTCAAGCAGGCAGGCGGGTGCTGGCTTGTGAGCGGAACGCAGCACAGGCAGCAGGGGGGGCGCGCCCAAGCAGCCTGCCGCACCCTTGCATGACCCTGTGTCATCGCCAAAGCATGTGCCCAGCTGCCAGACGCATTCACACGTCTCGCCCTAAAGGCGTAGCGGACCCCGGGGCCACGCCCAGCTGCCTGGCACTAGACGCTGCTCTTGCGCCGGCAATGACAAGGAGCGACCGCAGCTGCCCCTGCTCCACAACCCACCCACCCACCCGCGCGCCTCATGCCAGAGCCCCCGTCACCTGCGTGGAGTCCTCGTGTGTCGTGAAGAACCGCACCTCCTCCACCTCCCCCATGCGGATGGCGCGCAGCAAATCGGCGTACCCCAGGCGCTTGCGCACCACCGGCAGGCCGTACTTGGGTTCATACAAATACTGCTGCTGCCCCGCCTGCTGCGGCTGCTGTCGCTGCTGCTGTGGCTGCTGTGACTGCTGCTTGTCCGTGCGCCGTGACCGTTGCTGCTGCTGCTGCTGCTGCTCTGCTGCTGGTGGCTGCGCGCCCGACTGCTGCCGCTGCGCGCCGCTGCCGGCACCGCCGCCGGCTGCTGCTGCTGCCACCTGCGGGAGTGCGGCCCAGTGTGCAAAACCAGCATACTGTAAGACCTGTGAATCTCCATCGCAACCTTTCAGCATGCGTTAGGAAGGATACGCGAGCAAAGCAGCGGTTGCTGGAGACCGCCGCCGCCGCCGCGCCACCCGCCCTTGACCAGCACCCACCTGACGGCTTTGAGAGGCCGCTGGCCTTCTGCAACGCCATGTACTCAATCCCACAAGCTGTGAGCGCCGCCCTCGCAGCGCCAGGCCCGCTGGAGAGCTGCACAAGCGGCATGCTGGGCGCTGTGCTGGCCCGGCCGCTTGGAGGCCCGGCGCTGTGCCGCAGAGAAGCAACATCGACATCGCGGTCGCCGAGACTGTCAGTAAGCGCTGCTAAACGATACTAGATGACTTGCCGAGGGGCTCTCTCGCTTACTAGCTGCGCATTGTCCTCTCTTGCTCGCTCACCGGTCCTAGACTGCCGTAATCGAAACCATATGCTGCAGTGCCCACTTATCTTGCTCAGCCAGCTCCCCGCCAGTCAGCCGACACCGACACCCGAAACGATCAAACCCGCCACCCAGTTCCGATGCAGTGTTGCACATGACAGGAAGCAAGCTGAGCGGCTGGAAGCCCTGGGCCGGCGCTGCTCTCCTTGTCTGGGCAGGCGTGCTGCAAGTGAGCGACACACAACACTGCCCGATGCTGCTTGGGATGTGGATAGCGCTTGCCCCCAATGTCGCCAGCAGTCAGCGAAAGGCATCTCGTCGTGGGCTCAGCTTGCACCCAAGGCGTTCGACGGACGCTGTGACCATGCCCATCGTGCAGAGAAACTTTTGGCCCTCCGCCGCCGCTCGTCGGCACACGCGCTGCTGCCTGCCGCCGCTGCCTGCTGCCGCCGCCTGCTGCCGCCACCGACCTCCGCTTGCTGGTGCTGCCTAGCCGTAGGCTCACAGGCTGTCGCTGCCTTCGTTGAACACTGCAGTGGGACCTGTGGCGCATTAGGCAGGACCCTCGCTTCAAGGAAAAGTTCGCGGCACACGTGGAAGACGCTGAGGAGGCGGAGGAGCGGGCAGCGCCCTCGCTCACAGTGCGGCTGAAGAGCGGCGAGCGCGAGGAGCAGTGAGACAGTGCAGCCCCACACACTCACAACCTCGGCAAACCGTAGACAGGCCGGCTTGCGACGTGAAACAGCCCGGCTCACCTTCCTTCCAAGCCACCTGCGGCAGGTGGTGTAGGCACCGGTGCACCTGGGTGGCTCGTGCCTGCTCTTGCGCACTCACGCAGGCAGCATGTCCGCCGGGGCGCAGCAGGCACAGTCGTCCTGCTGGTATGCGGTGCTTGGAGTGGTGCCCACCGCCAGCGTCGAAGACGTGAAGGCAGCTTACCGGCGGGCGGCGCTGCGCGCACACCCCGACAAGGCAGGCGCGGGCGGCGGCAGCGGCGGCGGCGGCGGCGCCCAGGAAGATGGACTTCTAGCCACTGTCCCGCTACTTTTTGCAGTGGAACTGGTCCATGAAGGCGCCAGCAGGCCTGGCAGGTGCGTGGCCTTTGCACGCCTTGGGGGTGGGCGCTTGGGGGCGGCGGGCATGTGTGTGGGCCAGCTGGCCTGGGTGCGTNCCGGGGCGCAGCAGGCACAGTCGTCCTGCTGGTATGCGGTGCTTGGAGTGGTGCCCACCGCCAGCGTCGAAGACGTGAAGGCAGCTTACCGGCGGCGCTGCGCGCACACCCCGACAAGGCAGGCGCGGGCGGCGGCAGCGGCGGCGGCGGCAGCGGCGGCACAGGAAGATGGGCAGACACCGCCAGCCCAGATACTGTAGGCGGCACCGACGACTTTCTATTGGTCCAGCAGGCCTGGCAGGTGCGTGGCCTTTGCACGCCTTGGGGGTGGGCGCTTGGGGGCGGCGGGCATGTGTGTGGGCCAGCTGGCCTGGGTGCGTGCACAACCCAGCGTGTGGCTGGCAGGCAGGCGCCATCCGTTGTCTACCCACACACACGCGCAGGCAGCCATCACTTGGCTGCCGCCGTCCTGGCGCTTGGTGTGCCCTGGCCCTCGTCGTGCCCTGGCCCTTGGCTTGCACTCAAATGCAGTGCTGTGTGTGTGCCCCACTTGCCGCCTAGCTCAGGTGCTGCAAGATGCTGGGCGGCGGGCAGCATACGACCGCCAGCTGGCGCTTGCCGCGGTACAGCAGCAGGTGCACATCAACGAGGCGGTACCGCTGCACCAGCTGGACTTCCCTGTGGATGTGGAGGGGCAGCAGTGCTACGCCTGGCCCTGCCGGTGCGGGGGCACATACCTGATGCTCAGGGAGGACGTGCAGGAGGCGGCGGGCGGTACTGCTGAGCTGGCGGGAGGCACTGCTGAGCTGGCGGTGCCCTGCTCCACCTGCTCCCTCCACATCAGCGTGCTGCTGGGGCCTGACGATGCGCCCGTGCCGTGAGCAGGCGCTGCACGGCTAACGATGCAGCGGCTGCTTGCCGGTAGCAGCGGGCAAGCGGCAACACGTGCACCAGCGCGGCGCTGCATCGCTGTTCTAGACTTGTACCATTTTCACACAACTGCCCATCTTCTTTTGTCATCTCTTACACGTCATGTCCTGGATTTTAGCGTTCAAGTTCCCCTGGTGGGGCTGCTCTGCTTGTTGCTGCTGAACCCCGTTTCACTCACTCTGTGCATGCTCCGTGCTGACTGCTGTACATGTAAACAACCCACGGAAACCAAGCAGCTGGCGTGCAGCTGCCGCTTTGCAGGTCTTGCAAAGTTTCAACCAAGTTGGAACCGTGTTCCTCTGGAGCATAGGTGCCCTGGGGAAGGCAAGCCCTAGGCGCAGCTGCGATGCGCTGCAGACAGCTGTGCTGCATACTCAACTATTTACAGTGTACAGCTTGCAGGTCGGTTGAGATCACCAGCCGCATAGGGATGCAGCCAGGGGCATCCCTTTCCAGGCTGTGCGTGCCGTGCAGTGGGCAGCCGGTTTGCCAAGCCTGCCACGCCCCCTCAGTCCAGGTACAGGCGCACCACCTCGTCTGCCTGGCTCCCGGTGGCAATGGCCAGCGCCTGGCCGCCCACCAGGCTGGCAGGGTGCGCCTTCTTGCCTGCAGGGGGTCCGTGAGAGGGGAGTAACGTGAGGCAGGCAGGCAGAAAGGGCCGTGTGGCAGGCGGGCAGCAGGCAGGCGATCAAGTGGCAGCCACAGTGCATGCCAACATCGCTGCCCAGACTACAAATGTGGCTCCAAGCCGGCTGCCCGCCCTGCTGCAACGGCGGCTGCAGTGGCCGCCTCGCTGGACTATGGGGACCCCTAGAGGGAGAGTTTACATGCCAGGTACGTGCCTGGGAAGTGTGGGTGCTCTGGCTCGCTGTCCCGTCGCACAATGGCGCCGATCCTCAGCTGCACGCGAGGGTAACATGGAGCTGCTTGTGTGGGGGAGACAGCGCGGGCAGTGCAGCGCAGCATGCAATCAGAAAACCTTCGTGAGCATGCACTGTGCCAGGCAAACACGTCCATTGTGGCAGCACCACAGCACAACACACTTCGCATAGCATGATGCCAGATCAGCACAGCACCTTGCTCAGGCGCCGAGTTTGTCTGTAGTGCTTGCCTGTGATGCGCAGCACAGCACACCGCGCAACACTGCACACCACGCCACAATCCAGCAAACAGCGCAGTGTGCACAGCAATGCTTTGCAGCAACAGCACACAACACCGCATCGCACACCAGAACACAGCAAAGCCCCCCAGCGCCTGCACCTCGTTCACGCGCTGCGGCTTGTCCCGCAGCTGCGCCTGCAGCGCCTGCACCATCCCATACACAGCGGCGTTGCTGATGGAAAACAGGGCTCCATCCGCCATGTTGCAGTGCTCGCCTGCGGGGGCGGAGGGGTGCACCGGTCCGGGGGGGGAGGGCATCATGGATGGTCAAAGAGGCATGACGGTGCGCTGTGTTGCGCTACAGATGTGGGCATGGCAGTGCTGGGCATGCCTCCCAGTGGAGGCTCTGGCTGGTAACCGACTGGCGCCACCTGTGCCCCCAGACCCGACCCACCCACAACCCAGTCTTGAAACCACGTCATCTGTCTCAACTCTGCCTGCTTCTCCGTCAGTCCCTCTGCCGCCTCACATCCCTGGCCCTGCACATGTGCTCAGCGCTCACCCAGACGCCCGGTGATGACTAGATACGACGCCCCCGCGTCCTCCTTGAGCAGCGGGACCAGCGCCTGAGCCAGCACGATCTGCCCCAGCACACGGTCGTGCATGGCAAGGTTGAAGGCCTCGCCAGTCACAGAGGACAGCACCCTGGCGGGAGGGAGGGAGGGGTGCGTGCGCACACGGGGGGTGGGTCAGCAGGCGGTTGTCAGGGTGCATGCACATTGAGCTGGGGCGGCCAGCACGCTGCGGCCAAGGCAAAGGCAAAGACTGACTGATGGTGGGTTACACGTCTCATTTCCAGCACAAAGCCCCAAGGCAAAGGGCTGAGAGGGCTGCGGCGCGTGCACGCCAGGGGGCGGTGGCCTGCCATGCCGTGTGTTTGTGCTGTGCTGCTATGCTGCGCTGCTCCCACCTCGAGCAGGCACAGCGCTGGGCGGGGAGGCCTGGCGGCCTTCGGACGCCTGGAGACCTGTGACGACCTGTCCACCAGCCAGCTAGCCTTGCAGCCATAACCACCCAGCCAGCACCCTCCCTCGGCTGACCACCCCACCCCACCCCACCCCATGGGCACCATGCCTCCTGTGCACGCCACCACGTGATCCTGCACAGGCACAGCAGCAAGCAGAACGCAGGCAGATGGTGAAGGGCTGTTCTGCCAGGTGCTGTTGGCAGGTCACAGGGAGGACACTGGGAAAGTCTGCAGGGTGCAGGGTGGAACAGTGCACCCCAGCGGCACGAGACAGGCAGCATTCTAAAGGGATTGTCTCAGAGACTTGCAGCCGCACAGATGGCCAGGTCCATACCTGCAGAGCCGGCTGTGCCAAGAAGGGGTAGACCACAACACCCCACCCACCCC
>JTEE01000217.1:278240-299808 GCA_002896455.3 Chlorella sp. ArM0029B | reverse complement strand
GCCCACCCACCACGGTGCCAAACTTGAGCTGCACAAACCGCGCCAGCTGCTTGCTCCCCTCTGCAGTTGTGTACTCGCCCAGAGGGGTGATGAGGCAGTCAGGCGGGGGCGACCCCAGGGCTGAGCGCAGGCCCGATTCCTTGCCAGCGGAGCGGCACGGCGCCACAACGGTGGCACCCGCCTCCAAGAAGCTGCGGGCAATGCCTTCCCCGACAATGCCTGTCGCTCCCGTCACGACTGCCACCTTGCCCTCCAGCGCCATGCCAAGGCTGCAGGGGCCAAGAGGGCAGGAAGGGCAGGCCACAAGGTCAGAAACGAGTGGGCGGGGCGGCGGCGCAGCGGCGGTGGCGACTATCTGCTGTAGCTTGCTGCAGGTTTCCGCCCTTGTCGCGCAGCTGGCTGTCACTTACAGCATCCAAAGAGCGCACCAGATTGAGCCACTAGCCTTGAGAGACCGGGTTTGCAAGCGTTGGCAGCTTCTCGCGGTGTGCGCACAGCTTGCGGGCCCAAACGTCGCCTTTTACGCTGTGAAACGAGTGACCAGTGCATACAGAAGCTATCGACACTGCAACAAGAGGGTCAGGAGAGGTGCCAGCGCTGCAGGCAGGTTCCTTCCAAAGGCACCCCCCCCACAAAACTCACAAGTGCACCCTTAAGCTGCCCTCTGCTCTGCACCACCCGGGCGAAGCTGTCACCCTGCGTCTGGTCAGTTGTTGTATTGCATTGCGGTAGGGTTCATTGCATAGTGCGGGCGGGCACAGGAAGGACATGTTGTTGTTCACTGTTGCGAGAGGGGTTGGACGAGGGTATGGTGGGAACGGCCAGGATTTGTGTTTGGGCCACTCTCGAGCTGCTGCTGCCAGTCAGGGGCAAAAGCAAAAGTTCACGCACACAGGGTGAGGGGTACAGGGGGCAAGGGGTGGGCAAAAAGCAAAAGCACGGAGGCGCCCGGGGGGGCGGGAAGAATGAGCAGAGCAGAGCAGGCAGATCGTTCATTTGCGGTGCCGGCGAGGAGCAGAGGGGAGCAGGAAGCAGACATCGGTGCCCCGTGGGGACGGTGGTGGCTATGGGCGGGCGGGTGGGAGCATCGGCACAGCACCACATGCTGGCTGGCAGCGCCGTCGGTCCCCCCTCGCCACCTGGCGCCAGCTGGGCGTTGGGCAAGCGCCAGCTCAGACAGCGCGCTGCTTCTCGGAGAAGATCGTCACCTCCTGCACGCCCTTGATCTGACCAATGGCGGTCATGACCTGCAGAGGAGAGTGGGGGAGGAGCGAGAGGGAGGGGGAGGGGACGGTGAGACAAGGAAGGCAAGGAACTGCTGCGCTGTATCACCTTGAGAGGCATACCAGCGGCGTTCCACAAAGGCACAGATGGGGGGTGCAAAGAGGCCACAGAGCAGGTCTTGGGAGGAAGCCCATGCAGCGCGCTGGCGCCCTGCCCAGCCACCCCTTCCCTCCCAGAGCAAGGGGCACACAACACCGCCCGCCCTCCTGGCACCTCGCTGACGTACTGCCTGCCAGCAACAGTCGCCGCTGCCATGCTTCCACTGCCAGCCCCGGCCCGCCACCCCCGTCCCCCACCCACAGGGCAAGTGCAACGCAACGCCGGCATTCATTCCTATTCCTGGCATGGTGGCCCCCGCCCACCTCTGCGGAGGGTGTGTCGTCCACGCCGATGGCCATGATGGCTTGGGTGCCGCGGGCCTCACGGGCCACGCTCATGAACGAAATGTTGATGTTGTTCTGGGCAAAGGTGGAGGAGACAGCGGCAATGATACCGGGCTGGTCGGTCTGGCGGACCATGACCACCTCGCCCTGCACCGGTGGGGTGGGGTGGGAGGAGGGGAGGGGAGGAAGGGTGGTGAGAAGTGTGCGGTCGAGAGTGCACAGAGGCAGGAAGACAGGGAGGGTTGAACTGCAGGGCACAGCGCCGCCTGGGCTTACTACACCACACCACACCACTGCACAGCGCGCGGCATGTCGTGCACAGCACGCCCTCTCCCCGGCACCCTCCCCTCCTCACCTCCACGCTGAGGTCAACATCAAAGTTGCCAATCTTTGTGAGGAAGGGGTTGCCGGCCTTGACGCAGCCAGCCACGGCGATGCGGCCCTGGCTGTTCACGGCAGAGGAGAACCGGCTCTTGCTGGAGCCAATGGCCACCTGCGGGCAGGGAAGAAGAAAGAGAGGACGCACGAGGTGAGGCAGGCAGGCGGCGGCGGCGGCGGGTGAGGCGCTGGCTTGTTTGCACGCAGCCAGCTGCCCCGGCAGCCCTCTGCAGCCGTCCTGGGACCAGCCTAAGCTGGCACTTGGCAGGAACAAACAAATAGCCCCCAGCCTGCGCCCCCGCACAGCCCCGGGAGCAGCACCCAAAGCCAGCCAGCCAACCAACCAGCTGACTGCGATGGCACCGGCGCCCGCTGCCTCACCTCAATCTGGTTGAGCACTGCATCTCCGTCAGAGGGCACCACCGTCTCGACAATGCGCAGGCCGCGCTTCTTGGCCAGCAGGTCGGCGTTCACCAGGTTGACCTGCGCGGGCGGGGGGGCAGGGCGGGGAACGGTAAGGAGCCAGGGTGGGCCAGCGCAAGGGGTAACGATGATAACAAGGTCGGAATGCTAGTGAGGGCACAGGGAGGACATGCGCAGGCATGGGCATGGGCGTGCGCCAGTGTTCGGCGCAGACCCTACAGTACAGCTCGCCAGCACGTGCACACACACACACACAGCACCACAGCCACGTGACCCCTTGGTGCACCCTCTCACATTGGAGGTGGTGATCTGCTCCAGCATTCCCTTGACCACCATGGCGCGCAGCAGGCGGGTGTCCAGGTCATCGCCGCGGGGGCTGCAGGAGGGGGAGAGAGGGGACAGCAGGGTGAGGCGGCGGCGGCGGGCGGACCAGTGGTTACCAGAGCACGGCGCAGCAGCAGCAACCGCAGCCCATCCGCAGCCCACTGCTTCTGTCGCAAGAAGGACGGGGAGATTGCCCACAAAATGCGTGCAACACAAGCCCGCCGTGTGCGCACACACTCACGACTCCTCCCCCACCTGCGCCTCCCGCCTTCACCCCGCCAGTGACCGAGTCATCCACCACAGTGCCCCCGACACCCAGCCCTGCCTGCCTGTGGTATGTGATGAAGACATCTGAGAAGCCAGAGTCCTCCACCAGCTGCACCGCCGCGCGCCCCAGCCCGTCTGCCAGCGTCACAAACGGCTGCAGCTCCTTGAGGACCTCGGGGGACACCATGGGGGCGTTGACGCAGCTGGGGGTCAGCTCGCCCTGCGCAGGGCGAGGGGGGAGGGGAGCGGGGAGGGAGGGGGAAGCAGGGGAGGGGTTGGCAAGGGAGTGCGCAGGCACGGGCGGGCGTACACGCAAGGCGCTCTTGGTGCGTAACTGAGCAGGGGGAGCAGGGGGTGCGTGGCACCTTGTGCATACATCCACGAGAGCACCCACGCCTCGGCCAGGCAGCTGGGTGCAGGGGCGTCCGCCGTCAGTGAGGCGCCTCCACCCTGCCCCGCCAATCCCGGCACGACCCTAGTCCGACAGGGTTTTTAGGGGTAGGTAGGATTGGTAGCCTAACCCTCACTCCTAAAACCCTAAAACCCTACCCATGGCACGACCCTGGTCCTCCCCCCTGGGCGGGCCCTTGCTCACGTTGAGTGCGGAGATGACTGCCTCTGCAATCTCGTATGCCACCTCCTCCTGGGCCTCCTTGGTGGAGGCGCCCAGGTGGGGGGTGCAAATCACGTCCTGCCGCCCCACCAGGGGGTTGTCTGCAGAGGGGAGGAGGGGGTGGTTCCGGGGGGGTGATGGTGGTGAGGGTTGGGGGACAGGGGCCGCGTGCCTGCCTGCCCTCCTGCCTCAACCCAGCGAGAGGTGCCAGCAAGGCACTGGTTAACCACTGCTTGACTGCTACTGCTGCCGGGAGCAGCGCCCCCCAACCGCCGCGAGCACTGTGGCCCACCACCCCCAGGCAGGGGCAGGGCCGCCGCCAGTGCCTTGCAGTCCCCTCGCGCACTCACCCTTTGCGGGCGGCTCAATCTCAAACACGTCGAGCGCGGCGCCCGCCACGATGCCGGCATCCAGCGCCCGCACCAGCGAGTCGTCGTCAATCACGCCGCCGCGCGCCACATTCACGATGCGGGCGCCCTTCTTCATCTGCGCGAGCGCGAGGGGAGGGCTGGGGGTGCTGGTCAGGAGCGGCGCAGGTCAAGTGCTGGCAAAGCGTGGGCAGAGGCAACTGGGAAGGAGCACGGCTGCATGGCCGCCTCGCCTCACAGCTGCGGCTGCGCGAGCGGAAGCAGCACGCTTCCAGATACCACCGGGGACAGGGGGGCAGGTAGGACCTTCAGGCCTGCGCCCGAGAAGGGCATGCGCCCGAGGACCCGCAAGAAGCAGGGCCCCACCCAGCCACCCACCTTGGAGAATGCGTCGTCGTTGAACATGCCCTTGGTGGTGGGGGTCAGGGGCATGTGCAGGGAGAAGAAGTCGCCCTGCAGGGGCCAGGCAGGAGGGACGGGGGCAGGAGGGTCACACGGTGTACGGGACAAATGTGCGGCAGGCCAGCATGGCAGGGCGCCACAACATCACGCCAGGCTGCCAAGCCTGCACACAAGTGGTTCAGGCAGGGCACCGATTGCCTGCCATGCCACTGCCTCCGCTAGCAGCGCACACCATTTCCCCTTGGCCCGCACCATTGTTGCAGGCACAGAAGACACTGGGCGCCTGCAGTGCGCCACACACATCCTAGTGCCGGCACAGGACGAAAAAAACACCATTGTTGCAGGAACAGAAGACACTGGGCGCCTGCAGTGCGCCACACACATCCTAGTGCCACCACAGGACGGTACCCAAGCCACCCTGCAGCTCACCCGCGCCAGCGCGTCGTCCATGGGCACAATGGTGACGCCCAGGGCGGCGGCCTTTTCAGCAGAGGCGTAGGGGTCGTAGGCAATGACGGTCATGCCCAGGCCGCGCGCGCGGCGGGCCACCTCGGAGCCCACCTGCGGGAGGACCGGGGGGGCGAGGCGGGGGGCGCAACAAATTCGGGTGATGCAGGGGAGGGGAGGGCGCATGCATGCATGACAGGCCGGCTTTGGCATAGGCTGCTGGTACTGCAGAGCAGCTTCCAGTGTCGGCCTCCTGCCCCACACCCCCTTCCTTCATATGCAGCCACCCACTTTCACAAACAGGAGCCAGGTGAGCATGGCAACATGTTGTTGTTGTTGGCGTGTGTTGTTGTGCGGCAGCCCAGCCCAGCCCAGCATCAGCCCCAGCCCCCCGTGCCTGCCTACCTTTCCAAAGCCCATGATGGCCAGCGTCTTGCCCACCATGGATACGCCCACCCACTTGGAGCGCTCCCACTTGCCGGCCTTCATGGTGCTGTCGGCCTGGGGCACGTTGCGGGCCAGGGCGCAGATGAGGGCGATGCCGTGCTCGGCGGCGGCCACCGTGTTGGCGGTGGGGGCGTTGACCACCAGGCATCCAACCTCGGAGGCGGCCGCGAGGTCCACGTTGTCAATGCCCACGCCGGCGCGGCCCACCACCCTCAGGCGGCCCTTGGAGGCCTCAAACACCTCGCGGGTGACCTGCAGCGGGGGGAGGAGAGGAGGGGTAGGGGAGTGGGGTTATGACAAATGACATGACAGAGCAGCATGGCAGGTGGTGAGGGGGTGGAAGCGGGCCTGGGGTGCGCTGACAGCTTGCAGGGCACAGCCATTGCCTCCTCTGTCACGCACGCTCCGCTGCGCTGGTTCCGACCCGCACCGTCGGCTGGCCACCCCCTCCCACATTTGGCCCAGCGCGCGCTCACCTTGGTTGCCGAGCGGATGACGATTGCGTCCACCAGGCTGATCTTGGCCAGCAGCTCCTCCTTGGTCATGTCGTAGCTGCAGTCAACGGTGCCCACCTGCAGCCGGGAGGAGGGGGGAAAGGGGGAGGCAGGGGCAGGGTGCTGGGTGCTGCACGGGCACGCAGGGGCAGGGTGCTGCGCCACAGGTGGAAGTCGGTGCCGCCCGCCCATGGTCGCGTTGCAGGTAAAGGGCATGGCGAAGGCAACGGTGCCCACCCGCGAGGAAAACGTGGCACAACGGCAGGCAGCTTGGCACAAGCAGGACGCTGCCCAACCGCCTGGTGCTTCCGCTTCTCCGCACCTGCTTGAGCATGTCCACGCCACCAGCGCCCAGCTTCTCAGCCACCAAAATGGTGGGCTTGGCGGCATCGGAAGCCACAGCAACAACTGCGGCAAGGGTGAGACGGGCGGGGTGAGCGAGCAGCCACACTGCCCTGGCAGCGGCGGCGGCGGCGGCAGTCAAGTGCTGCGCCAACAGCAAAACCCTGATAGATGCGCAGCCCTGTGATCCCACACAGCCTCCCGCGTGCGTCTGGAAGCCGCCAGACTGCCCGCCTAAGCAGTTTTCACACCTGCCATGTTGGCCTGGCGGCCGGCTGCGCTTGCACGGCATGCGCGGCGGTGAACCACGGGCATGCCAGCCACCTGCACATACAAAGCATAACACCCGGTCAGAAACGGGCGAGGCGCGGTTTTTTGCCGCTGCCTGCTGCCAGTGGCGGCTTGATGATGGCATCACCTGCGTGCTCCTCAGACCCCCAGCCACCCGCTGCTGCATCTTAGCGGCCACCATGTTCCGCTGGCAGCCCGTGGGCCTCAGCTGAGCTGCGGTCTGCGCCTGCATGCTCCAGCACACTTGCTGGTGAGTGCCGCGGGGCTAGGCTGCGAAATCTGGCAGGTATGTGTGATGTGCAGGCGAAAGTGTTGGTGCAAGGGAGGGGTGGGGTCCGAGAAACGTGTCCGACCGCCTGTCGAGGAGGTGAGCTGTCCAGCCGCATCTTTTGTGCTGGCAATCGCCCCCTTTTGCTTTAAAATTGCTTTAAAATAGAAGGAAGTCAAACAACTCGACCTTTGAATTGAGGATGCACAATAGTCGCGAGACCCAGCTCTGGGAGCACCGCACACTGGCGGCGCGGCAGGCTGGGTGCTGTTGGCGGCAGCGCGAGCTTGCTGCTTCCGGTGACATTTTGCCACAGCGGCTGTATCACTAATAGTCTGAATTACGACGATAGATCTGAGGATGCACACGCTCATATTGAGGTGCCGAGGCCTTCGGCGCATGGACACCTCTTTTGAGTGCTGGCCACCAGCACAGCTTAAGAGCCAGCGTCCGCACGTGGCTCACGGCCATCAGCACAGACAAGGAACAGCATGTTGTTTTCTCGAAATGACACATCCTGGAAGAAGTTTACAATATAAGTATAATCCCTCCCTGCACCTCCTTTCCCCCATCCTGCACCCTGCGCTGCATGCCCACCTGCAACGTTGCCCCCCGGTCTGCTGCTCATTTGCCTGACCGTCATACGTGCGTGACACTGGCCTCTGCAGGTTCAAGTGGGCTGCAGACTTCAAAAATCCCGATGGTAATGGGTAGGCATGCCAGGTCAAGCACAAGATGCGACCTGGCTTCCGCTGCAAGATGCGACCTGGCTTCCGCTGCCGCTCAGCACGCCAGCTCAGCATCGTTGACCACCGCCTCCACCCGCCGGGCACGGCAATGTGGCATTCGCACACACCCAATTACAGCCCAATTACAGCCACCAAGCATTGCAAACCAGAATGGCGCAGCGGTCTTCCGGCCCGGGCCCCGCCAAGCCAAGCCAGGCGGATGCTAGAGCCAGGGCGCCGCTCTCGGTGTGCACGCTGACCTTTGACCCGGCACCTCCCATGAGCCCAGCGCGAGGACGGGGCGCGGCGGCGGCGGCGGCGGCGGCGCCCAACAGCGGCAGCAGGTAAGCAACTCTCGTCTGTCACAGCTTCATATCCCAGTTCCACCAGGGTATACCCGCTCAGCATGCTGCTGTGTTTGCCCTGAGGACAGCGTGCAATGTTGCGCACAGCCACTAATGACAGTCTGTCTCCGGTTCCCGACTGCAGCCCCAGGGCGCCACCGCGCCGCTTGCCCGCATCGGCAGCGGCTCGTGCGCGGCCTTGCACGCCGTCACCCTTGGCAGGGCGCCAGCACGGCGACTGCCAGACAGATGCTGCAATCCTGGAGGCGCTGGCGCCGCCGGCAGAGGGGGCGGCAGGCACACAAACCGAGGCGGGGCCCCTTGAGCCGCTGCCCCGCCTGCCGGCGCAGCCCCGCGGCATGTGCGTCAGCACCCAAGTCACGCCTGCCGAGCTGTTTGACTTTGAGCGGGATGCGGTTCCCGTGGTCAAGGGCATGGTGCAGATGGCGCTGGAGGCGGCGTCGGTAGAGGCAGCGGAGGGGCTGCGCCTGGAGGCGCTGCAGCGGCGGCGGCGGGAGCTAGAGGAGGTGCGCGCCTTCTTTTGGGGGGAGGGCAAGGGGGGTCGGCTGTAGAGCTGTGGGTGGTAGCCTGCCTGTGGCTGATGTCACTCCCAGCCACACGCCACATGTCATATGTCACGCGTGCTGCCAACAGCATGCGACTGACTTGGGGTGCTACACGCGCTGCGGTACTATACGCACCGGGCATGCAGCAGGCATAATATGGGGGCTGGCATGGGTGGGCCTGAGCTGCGTTGTCTGAAAGGCAGCCTGCTTCCGGATTGTTTGGAGCAGCCAGCCTGCAGCTGATGCACAACACCTTGTGCCCACCCGTTCATCCCCCCGCCCTGTCCCTTCTCCTCTGCCCTCGCAGGCACAGTACCGGGAGGCAGCGGCGCTGCTGCGGCTGGAGCAGGATGCGCAGAGGCGAGACATGGCGCGCGAGGCGCGGCAGCGGGAGGCGGAGAAGCTGGCGGGACTCAGGGAGCAGCAGCCGGCGGTAGCTTTTGAGCTGGTGCCGGAGCAGGCGTTTGACCAGGCGGTGCTGAACGTAGTGCTGCCGGCGCTGGAGGGCATGGCAGAGGCAGCGCTGCGTGCCGCCTGCAGCAGCCCCAGCACCAACAGCGAAGTCAGCACAGCGGGCCTCAACGATGCCAATGTGGGCTGGGATGAGCCTACGGATGGCGGCTTGGCGGTGGGTGGCAGCAGCAGGAGCGCGGCGGGAGCAGAGGGCAGTGGCTGTGTCCCACATGAGCTCTGGGGTGCCGTCGAGGGTTGAGGAAACTTGTAAAACATTTTGATTGCCTGGAGTACAGATAAGAGTGAAGCTTAACGTCTTGCACCTGATATGGGTGAATGGACAGAATCTTCGATCATGGATAGGCACCACTGCGGTGCCTCCAAGCCACCCAGCAGGCAGGCCACTGCCGGTCAGACCTGCCCTGCTTTGGTGTTCCGAGTAAAGTCAGCGTGCCAGCTGCTCCTGGATTTGTTTAGGACACAAACCGAAAGGCCAACCACATGGCGAGCCGACAGGTCTGCGGCACCTCCGGCGCGCTCTTGGCGCCCCCAGTGGCGCTCAGTAGGCCCCTGCAGCAGCACCAGGCTCAGCCGCAGCGGCGCCGGCGTCTCTCGAGCGTGAGGCCACCGGTCTCGGCGACTGTTGAACAGCAGAATGCTACCGGAGCTGTCCCGCAGCAACCTACCGAGGTTGCCACCCAGCGGCGTGTTGTTCTGGCAGTCGACGCTAGCGAGGTAGGGGCAGTGCTTGGCGGTGGGCTACTGGCGGGCGCTGGCGGCGGTGGCAGGAGCGTTCCCTTGGTGCCTGCCTTGTTGCTGGTGTGCTCCATTTGTTTGTTGTTGTGTTGTTGTTGAATAAATACTACTAGCTGCGGCTGATTGACGCCCCGGCACGGGCAGTCGACGCGCTCAGTCGACGCTCCCGTGGTGGTGTGGGGCGCGTCGGCACCTTGTTTGCCCACCCGCCCCGATTTGCCGTGCCGCGCCGCCTGCCTGTCTGCCTCCTCCCACCCTCTCCGCGTTCCCAGCCAGGCCACCGCTCACACCCTCTCCGCGTTTCCAGCCAGGCCACCGCTCAAACCCTCTCCGCGTTCCCAGCCAGGGCACCGCTCACACCTTCTCCGCACACCCCTACCCTCCCGCCCCGTCAGGACGCCATGACGGCGTACAAGTATGTGCTGCGCAACCTGCTGCGGCCTCAGGACGAGCTGCACCTGCTGCACATCTTGCCCGACCCTTTCATTTCCCCAGCCTCGGGATCCCTCTACTACTGCTCCTCCCCAGATCCCGAGACAGAGCGCCTGCTGGTGAGGGCCCAGGGGAGGCAGGCAGCGGGATGCAGGGGACGGTGGATGCGCGGGCAGGGCGCACGGCGAGGGGACTGCAGGTGGTGGCTGCATCTCTGTGAGGCGGGGGGGCCGCCTCTCTTTGGCTCCAACCAACACACTGGTTCCCTCCCCTCTTCGCGCACCACGCTCCCTCCCGCTTCCTCTGCCTGCAGTGGAAGAGTAAGCGGCAGTGGTTTGTGGACAACTTTTTGGACCATGCTAAGCAGCAGGGGCTGCAGGACAGCGTGTGGCTGCACCTTGTCAAGGAGAGCCGGTGTGTGGGGGGGGCAGGCAGCGGCAACCAGCTGCACCTGTGTGCTTACTTGCTTGCTTGTGCGTTTTGGCTCCAAGTAGACGATCCGCACAGGAGCTTGCGACACAGATTCCAAGTGACAGCATGGTGCTGCATGGAAGGCATGCATTGATTGGGAGAGCGCTGCACTTGTGTGCTTGACCAACCGGCCCGCCGCGCCCGCTGGCTGATTGATTCCCCGGATGTGCGCCGGCGCCGGCCCTCTTCCCGTTTCATGGCCACCCAATGCCCGTGCCACCAGTGCTGCCTGCCCGCCCGTAGTGCCGCAGCGCCCATGGCTTGGGGTGGAAGCAAGGGGAGGAGTTTTGTTGACTTCACCACCCACCCGCGCCTCGCCTCATCCGTGCAGGATGCACCACATTGGCAAGGCTGTGTGCAAGAAGGCGGAGGAGCTGGGGGCGGACCCGCTGGTGGTGGCGGCACACGACAAAGGCCCCCTTGAGCAGCTGCTGCTGGGCAGCGTGTCCAAGTGAGCCGGGATGCGACGGAATGTGGCGCTTTGCTTGCTTGCCTGCTTGCTAACCTGCTTGCTAACCTGCTTGCTAACCTGCTTGCTTGCTTGCTTGCTTGCTTGCTTGCTTGCTTGCTTGGGGTCTGCTGCGGGGCAGCCTGTCAGTGAGCTGGGTGGTTGAGGTGCGGGGGGGGGAACATACGTTGCTTTGCGGGCCAGCGTGGCCAGTCGCACAGGCGTCCCACAGGCGCGGCCCCTTGACATGCATCACCAACGCAGCACCACGTGCACCCTGCTGCCCCCCGCAACCTGCCCACTGTTTCCTGTCCCCGCCCACCCCCTGCGCACCCGCTCCGACCGTGCCCGCAGGTACTGCGCCGCCCACTCCAAGCGCCCCGTGCTCCTGCTGCACCCCAACCACAGCGCGCTGTGAGCTGGGGGTGACTTGAGCACCCCAGACTTGAGCATCTCACTGCCTGACCCGGGCGGCTGGGGGCCCTGTACAACCACAGTACCCCTCCCTCTTGCTGCCCAGCCCGCCTGACGACGGCACTCGTCAGCGGACCCTGCGCCCTTGCTGGGATGCCTGTTGAGCGCCCCACCTGCCCTGTTGCCCACGCCCCACACGTTTGCCCACGCCCCACACGTTTGCCCTTAACGTGCCCGCTTTCCATTGCGGGCCCTCAACCCGCCCCACCACTCGACTGCCACCTGCCAATTTTTCCACAACCTCCCCACCACACACAAGAGGGCTTTCAACAGAGGCCCTTTGCCGTTGCCTTTTTCCTTGCCTCCGGTGTCCCCGGCCCCTGCCTCATTTCGTGCACCTGCTAGCCCGCACCCAAGGCAGCAGCAGCCAAATTTTGCGCCCCTGCTTGCACCACTGGTGGCGCCCCGTGTTTTCCTGCCCCAATCCTCAATCTAACTTGGCGACCGTGCGCTGCCCGGAAACGAACCCCAACCAAGCCTCCGCCATCACCCACTGCCTGCACCCGTGCACTTCGTGCCCTGGCATGCCTGCTGCACCCTTGTACCACCATGGTCCCCGCCAACGCCTCCCACCCCTATATGTATACGTATCCATGCACCCAACACTTCACAGGGGCTCAGCAACCTTGGGGGTCTGCTTTGCTTCCGTTCGCTTGTGTGCAGCATGGGGTGCGTGGAGAACAGCAGATGGTGGGGAAAACAGCTGGCCGGGCACGTGCTGTCCTGGAGCCGAGGAAGTGGGGGTTGCCAAGATGCTTGCAGAAGGGGCCACAGCCGGGGCCTAGGGCAGAGGCACCACACCCACTGCATGCTGCGCCCCTGCCGCTGCATGGCCCCATGCCAGCACCGCTATGCGCGCTGCCGCTCCTGGGACAGGGTGGCACACGCCCTATTGTGCCCCGCTCGCCAGGCAGTGACCTGGCACTCTCGGGAACAGTACTGCAGGCCACAGGAGGGGAGAGGACAAGAGTTGGGAAAGTTGAGGACAGAGGCGAGGGTGCCGCAGGCATGGGTGCTGCAGCCTTGGCATCGGCAGGGCATGGGGCGGGGGCACCTCCATATAGCATGCCAAGCCCAGCGTTGCCCTGCCCTGCCCGGCCGGCCACACTCACCGCTGCTGCACGGCATTTGCTGCACTTTTTGAGCTCGACTGCGAGCTGCCCACAGCCGTCGCAGAAGCGCTCCGGCGGCTGCACCAGAGCGCTCCACTGGCCGCCAACGTCGGCGGGCAGGTGCGTGGCGCCCCGGGGCCCGTCCTGCTTGCACTCCTGCAGAACCTGCCGGGCATCTGCCACGTCAGACAGGCAGCGCTTGAGGGCGACCGATGCCCAGGGCCTGCTGGTCTTGAAGGCACGCTCGCCGTCGTCAAGCAGTGCAGACACCTGGCAGCAGGGGTGGGGGGCAAGGGAGCTGTGTCAGCAAGACACTGCGAGGCCGGCCCAGGTGAATCACTATTCGTTGCATACATATGCAAGGTGAAGGCTGGGTGGACTGTGAGCAGGAAAAGGTGGTGCTGGGAGGACGACGCATGGGCCCGCAAATGCCACGCGCGCCTGTGCTGGTTGGGGTGCCCCGGTCGGACACAGGGAGGCAGGCAAGTGGGCAGGTACTCATCTGATCTTCCGAGCAGCAATGCATGCTGGCCCTCCCCGCCCTGGGCCTTTCTGCGCCCCAAGCACCCCATCATCGCTCTCCCCCACCTCTGCCACCGAGAAGCGCGCCCCCTCGGCTCCGCTCATCACCAACATTGCCAACTCAATGCGCGCCTGCCCTTCCCAGTAGTAGGCTGCATGGGGGGAAGGAGCAGACGATGGGTGGCTGTCTGGCTGGGTGACAGGGCGGGGGAAAGTATCCTGCCAAGCATGGCCAAGCATGCAGGCAGAGGAGGGGTCTGCAAAGCCTGCCGGAGAGGCGAGCAGGCAGGCCGACAGGCAGCGCCTAGTGTGCCCGCCCTCCACAGTGCTGTGTGGCGAGGGCTCCAAGCGCTGGACAGCCCACTTAGCGCAACAACTGCACGCCATGCAGCCACCCTCCCTAGGAGGCCCACCCTTGAGGGCACCCACCCTTCTTGGCCACGGCATGCTGCAGTGCCTGGCGGTAGGCAGCCGCTGCTGTCTTCAGACCCCCAGCCATCATCTCCGTCCCCGCCTGCAGCAGCAGGTAGCGCGGCCAGTCTGGCGCCAGAGCCACCAGCCGCTGTGCCATGCGCCGGGCGTCGGCCAAGGCCTGCGCTGGCAGCGGCAGGCCCGCCGCCTGAGCCTCCTCGCAGCGTCGCTCGGCAGCCTTGACACAGCGGTAGTGGGCGATGCGCACAATGGTGGCTGCATCCACGGTGTGGCAGCTGCCGGCTGCGGCCAGACGCTGCGGCAGCTGCGCTGCCATGTCAGCATCTGCCAGCATGGCGGTCAGCGCAGCTGTGGCACGGAACCTGCTCGGGACAAGGGGCGCGGCAGGGGAGGGAGGGGGTGAGGGGTTGGTGCACGCCAGGGTGCAACAGGAGCAGGGGGAGCTCTGGAGGAGTGGCAGGCGGGAGGCCTGGCAGCCAGGCTGGGTGGCTGGCATTGAGGCGTCCAGGCAGGCAGGTCAGGACTGCATCTGCTGTGCAGCACGCAGTCTGGGCAGCCTGCGGTACTATGGGCCACAGCTTCAGACCCCCGGCTACTGCAAGCTGCCTGGCAGATGAGCCGCCCCCTGTACTGGCCACTCGTCCTGCCCATCTGCTGGCCCCTGCACCCGCCTCTTGCACATGCTTCCCACATGCACTCGCGTGTCGGCCAGGCATGCGATGGTGGGTCAGAGAGCGGCACCCGCTTGTTCTGGGCGTGACAGCCGCACCCCTCACTCGTTCGCTCACTTGGTTTGGTACCCCATGTCCCCAGGTCCTCCAAACTCGCTGCACACAACCACTGCCAGCTTCAAGGGCTCCCACTCTCCCGGCAGAGACTGTGCCTGCATGTGGGGAGGGGGGCGGGCAACAAAAGGGGGATGGGCACACGAGGGCCTACCAAGTAGGTTCCCTGGCTCGCCGCCGCTGCAACAGCAGCAGCACCTCGAGTGAAATGCGCCGATGCATCGACAGCCGCCCTGCCCACTGGCAGTGCGCAAGCCCTCTCATTCTGTGTGGGGGGCCCAAAGAGGAAGCGGTTTCTGTCCACCCAAATACTCCCTGCAGGCCAGAGCCGGGCAGAGGGCATGTGCACGCCCACCGCTTGGGACAGCACCCAGCTTGCCGCGTCCTCCACACCCAAGGACCTGAGAGGGTGCTTGGAAATGGCCAGCACAAAGAGGGTGCACAGCTGCAGGGAGCAGGGTGGGCAGGTGTGGGAACGCCGGCCGCAGTTGGCATGCTGCGTAACGAGCAGAGCAGAGCAACTCGATGGGTGCCAGCCCCTGCTCTCCTTGCCGACGTCCCCTGCCCTGCACCAAGTTGCCCGCCCCAACCTCGCCACATTCCTGTCGCCAACCCGCCTGCCCTCCATTGCTCACCTGCAGCTTCTCCCGCAGCGTCAGGCTGCTCCGTGGGCGGCACGCGTCGTCCAGGGCGGTGCGGTGCAGTGCCACAATGGCATCAGCGTACTCGACAAACACCGCCATGTCAGCGCTGCCCTCGTGCACTCCCCCAGGCTCTGCCAGCAGCGCGCGGCACCGCTGCACACGCTCCTCCACAAGGCCGTCCAGTCGCCAGGGCATGGCTGCTAGCAGTAGCTGGGCGGGGGTCGGTTGGGATTGCTGCTGAGCGCGGAGGGGCCGGGGTGGGCGCTGCCGTTGGGGCGGCGGCGGCGGCGGCGGCGGTAGCAGCACCAGTAGCAGTTTGCGGGGGCGAGCCGGATGCGTCGCGCGACAGCAACAAGAGCCGAGGAGCGGCAGCACTAGCACCCGATAAGAGGACGACAGGCCGGCCCGCGAGTTGTCGCAGCTGCCAGCGCACTCCGCAACAGAGGACGAGCGGGCAGGGGCCGCACAGGTGGACAAGGTGTCGAAGATGAGCAGGGGAAAGCAGCCAGATGAGCCAAGAGTTCACAAACGTCACTGACCCCAGGCTGTGCCGCGGCCGCGGCAAGCCGCCACCCTTTAAATCTTGCCACCGGCCCTGCCAGCCGTTTCAAACACAAGCACAACGTAGTGGCATTTTAGAAACGATTGATTGGCAGCTTACATGGAGGGTAAGAGGTTCAGTTGGGCTATGCCATCAGAGTACAGGCCAAAGCTGGTGCGCACGCCCAGCAAAGGGACAACAGCCGCCGGTAATATGTGTCGCTCAGTAACGCACACAGCACACACACGCTACGTCGCACACGTGCACAAACGCTCAAAAGTGGACACGCGGTACTTAGCCACATGCACACTTTGTTGTAAACACTCCAGGCAGGTAGATGAGTAGCACAGCGTGGCAGCAGGCCTCCGCCGGCCTCCCGTCATCCTTTGCTGCCGCTGCTCTTGCTGCCGCCGTCTTTGTCCCCTCCCCGGCCCGCCCATGCCAGCGTGAGAGCAGACAGTAGCGAGCCTTTGCCCTTCTCCTGCACGAATGTCAGGTAGGACGGGGCTGCTGGGTGTGGTGAGGTGGGGTGGGGCCGGGAGGGAGGCAGTGGTGCTCAACACCGAAACACACAAGCGAAGTGGAAGCCGGACAGTCTGCCCAACACACCCGAGCCTTCCAAGTGCGCTCAGCATGCCAGATCTATCTGGTACCACAGCAGCAGCAGCAACCTGGGAAGGCCAGTAGCGTACACGCCTGTGCCAACACGTTCGCATGCCCGACGACCTGCCGCTCGTGACATTGGGCAGCGGCCCTGACGCAGCTTTTCTCCCTCTCCACAAAGCACACACTTACACAAGCATACCAGTACATGCACACACACACGCACGCCCGTCAGCCCACCAACCTTGACGTCGGGCAGCAGCCCTTTCTGAGGCTCTGCATACGCCTCGCCCCCACGGAAACAGATCTTATCGGGCACCCCCGCGCCGCCGCCGTCGCTCAGCACAAGCGTGCGCATCTCGCAGTTCTGTGGGGCAAGCAGGGGGGGGAAGGGGGGGAGGAGGGAAGAAGGCAGCGCGTGAGGGGGAGGGGAGCAGGCACTGAGCACGGGGCCGGCGCTGCAAATACCTACCCAACCCCTTTCCGCCCGTTTCGAGGCAGGAGGAAGGAGGCACGTACCTCGTACCACCGCTGCAGGTTCTCCCGCACGGGCTTGGCAAACTCGTTGCCAAAGCATGTGAGGGTGAACCAGAGGAAGGCGGAGTGGGTGACCACCGCAATGTTGGTCTCGGGGCGCTGCAGCGGACACAGCGCAGCAGGCGCAAAGGCAGCCAGTCGTTGGCGTGGCGTTGGGCCGCAGGGGGTGGCAATGGGCCCGCCCAGCGGCGCTCATACACGTAGCCCATTTGACTGCTTCAGCAGCAGCCCTAGCCCATGCCCGCGCTGAGCTGATCTGAAGATTTGCAGGTGAAGTACTGAATGTTGCGGGACCCGCGCTGGAGTCGTGCAGGTGCTCAAAGGTTGCAGCGGCCCGCCCCTCCTCGCCCCGCCCCGCCCCGCCTCCTCCCTCCCCCTGCGCCAGCGCTTGCCTGCATGAGCCAGTTGAGGAAGTTGAACCCGCGCACCACCACGCTGGACTCAGACTCAATCTGCCCCGCCTCCCACGACAAGTCCTCCTCGCTCTCTATCAGGCTGCGCAGCAACACACAGACGTGAGGGAGGGGTGCCAGGTGGCAGGTCAAGAGGACCATCGCCAGGGGAAGAGAGGGAGGATGGAAGGTCGAGAAGACGCCAGGCGAGAGAGGGCGGATGATGCGGCTGCACAGCGTTGCCGCAGCGGGAAGGCAGCGCTCCGCGGCTGCCGCGCAGCTGCTGCCGCACAGCTGCTCCTACAGGGCATGACACTGCCACATCCCCTGCCAGCGCGCACCCCCACCTGAAATCCACTCCCGGGAACTGCCGCCGCGTCTCCTCCAGCGTCTGCCGCTTGTCACACTGTGAGGGTCCTGCGACGAGGACAGCAGGGGGTGGAAGCGGACAGGCGGGTTCGGAGGGGTCGGCACGCGCGCAGGCAAAGCAGACAGGTGGCCTCTAGGAAGGCAGGCTGCAAACGACAGGCTGGCCGGGGCAGGCAGGGTGGCAAGCAAGGGGCACCATGCTGCCGGTGCCAGCCACTCACAAGCGCAGCAAGGCCCTGTGACCAGCTACTGCCCTCCGGACCCAGCTGCATGGGCCGCTCGCCAACCCGCCGTGCCAGCACACTTCCCTGCGTAAAAACGCACACCCCACAAGCACCCACCACCATCCCTCCCACCCACCCACCTAGCCGCTCCCTGCACAGCTCAAATGCCACAAACTTGACCCCGGGGCGCAGCGCCACCGCGCCGTGCGCAGCCCGCAGTTTGCGCTCCCCCTCCTGCCCCGCCATCAGAATGGCGGGCGGGTCCAGCTCGCTCTGGCTGGAGGGGATGCCAAACACGCCTGCAGGGCAGGGCAGGGACGGACAGCAGGGGAGGCGACGGGGCATTGGGTGGGGTGGTGTCTGCAAGTTGCAAGGTGTGTGGGGGGCATGATGGGGTGACGGATGGTGAAATGGGTGGTGAGGGGTGCGTGCTGTGCTGTGCTGTGCAGGAGGCCGTGGAGGCCCACCTTTGCTGCATGCAACGCTGGCCAGCCCAGCCCCCACCCCGTGCTTCCAGGCAGTACCACAGCAGCGCCTGCGCCCTCGCCTGTGCAGCCGAGGCAGACCCGCCGTGTGCCCCTCCACACACGCTGCCGCCCTGCCTGGCCACAAAGAGGCCCCCCAGAGGCCCTCGCAGCTGACGCACCGCTCTGCCCTGCCCTGTCCCTCTGCCCTGCACCTCTGCCCTGTACCTCCGTACCGCTGCCCTGTCTTTCTGCCCTGTCCCTCTGCCCCGTCTCTCTGCCCTGCCCCCCTGCCCTGTCCCCCTGCCCCACCTGCGGCAGTCTCCAGAGCCCGCACCAGCGGTGAGACCACCACCAGCTGCACCCCCGCCGTCGGCTGCTGGCTGTGCATGTGCCGCCCCAGCGTGTGCGCCTGGTCCCACCCCCGCTCCGTCAGGCACGCATCCAGGTTGTTGCTGTGCCCAATGTTGTGGAAGCCCTCCCTGCACGCGGGGTGGGCATGGGTTGCAGGCAGATCCGGAGCTGGGTGACGCGTGCAGTAGCACAGGGAGGCGCATGCCCCTACGTTGGTGCTACACCATGGGGGTCTGGCAGCCCTCCCTGCATTATTGCACCTTTGAGAGGCAGATGGCGTGTGGCCTGAAACCTTGGCAAGTGCAGGGAGCGTGGGGGCACGCCGCAGCAGCTCATTGACCACATGTCACAACGCAACAGGCTGTCCTGCGGCAACAAAGCCAGGGGGCTCTCATCCACCCCCTCCTTACCCGGCAGCAAAGCCAGGGGATGTCAGGGGGCGCACACTGGGGAGAGAGGCAGGATCAAGCAGCCGGCCCAAACACCGGCCCCACCCCCCGGGCGCCCCACATCCCCACACCAGCACCCCCGCTCACCCAGGGCCCTCCCACCCCAGCCTGCCAGCCTCACCCGTGGCGGATGAAGTGCACCGTCTTTGTGTTGCACCACGGCACAAGCGACAGCTGTGGCTCATACTTGGCAGCCGGCTTCTCAGACCCCATGGGAGGCGTCTGCGCGCCGCCCGGCACCGGCGTGCCCCCCGGCGTTGTCTGCCCGCTGCCGTTGCTGCTGCTGCTGCTGCGCCCACTTGTGTAGTCTGCACAGTATGGTGCGACAGAATGGTATGCATGCCATGCGATCAGGTGAGTGTGCGCATCCACTTCAAGGCTGTATGCGCAGCACACAAGTGACCCAGAACAACTGTGCTACCAAGTGCCGCACGCTGCGTCCGCGGGTGGAGGCTGCACGAGTGTGTGGGCGCAAGGCCTGGGAGATGTGCAGCAGCAAGAGGGGTGCAGCGGGTGCATTGGATGACGGGGCAGGCTGCATTTTGAAACTCTCAAAAATTGCCTACTGTGCAGGGCTGGCACAGCTGCATGCAAAAGCAGGCAGGCCCACAGAGCAGGCAGGCCCGCTTTGCTGCCCGCCTGCTGCCAGCGCGCGCCACCCACCCCTCAACCTGCCCACTGCCCTTCCCCTCAAACAGGCAGGTCTTCCCACACCGGCTCACCATCGTCTGTCAGCACGTCCGCAAACTGCCGCCGGATTTTGGCCACGTTCCTCAGGTAGTCTTGCAGGCCGGTGCTCCAAAAGCGCTGGGGGGAGCGGTCCCACTGCTTGGTCACCTGCGGCATTGGGTGGAGGGGCGGGCGGAGCGGCAGGCAGGCGACGGCACACAGTGAGCCAGCAGGCGTCCCCGCATGGACTGACGGGTGCACGGGGTCGGAGGGGACCCTGTTATTTATTGGCAGCAGCCTGGCCCTACACATGAATGCTCGGCGGCGGGCGTCCTACCCTGCGTGTCCCAAGCAGCAGCGGCACCCACCCATTCCAGAAACTGCTTGTTCAGCGCCTCCACGTAGCTCTTGAACTGCTGTATGCGCTCCTCCTGGTTGGGAGCCATGCCTGAGCGGGAAGCCGGGCAAAAGCCGGGCCAAGCCTGCACGGCAGGGCGGCAGGAGGCACTGGGTGGCAGGCGGCAGGAGGCACTGGGTGGCAGGCGGCAGGCGGCTGGCGGCAGGCGGCGGAGGTGCGGTGGCAGAGGTGGGGCATGGCCGGTGATGCACGGAAGCACTTCGCGACTGCTAGAGCAGCCGGACACATTGCGGGTGCAGCGGGGGTGCCAGCAGCAAAGTGGGCACCCTTGCCTTCAAGCCTGGTTTGAGCTAAGAGTCCTGGCACACCGGGAATACTACCTATTCTCGCTCAGGTAACGGCGGCCAGCTCGGGAAGGAAGACAGGAGTGGCTGCACAAAGAGGCGCCACCTCGGTCTTCCTCCTTCCGCAAGATGTCGTGCCATTGCGTGATGCTGTCTCCGCTATGATCACTGCCTGCGGCGCTGTATCGGTACCATCTTCCCAATGAGCAGCCCCCTTCACCCGCCAAGGGATGTGGGATGTCCTTGGCGGTCGCCTTGGTTGCTGGCCGCACAAGGCGCCCGCCTGTTCCCTGACAGCAAGACAATAGTGTGAGCATGGGTTGCGGCATTGCACCACACCCAGGGCAGCTATGTTTGTGCTGCCGCCGCTGTCGCCGCCGCGTCTGCCGCCGCCACTGCTCGCCTCCCTCAACCTGCTCCTGTTGTGTTCAAGGGCTTGAAGGTGCACATACCACTGAACTGCCCCAATGAAGGGATATGCCGCTGGCGGCGTCGCCGGCCGAGGTGGATGCTGCATTTGCCCAGCTGCAGCTGCCGGACGGCGCAGCCCAACCGCAGCAGCACCGCGCATCTCTGGAGGCCTTCTGCCAACGCTGGCTGCTGCCTGCCGGCTCTGACCTTGTTGCTGCGGCACTGCCGCAGCTCAGCGCCGGCCCGCCGCCTGGCTGGCTGCCGCTGGTGCAGCAGCCAGAAATACGGAGCTGGGCGGGGCACTTGTTCGAAATGTGGGGTGCGCTGTGCCGCGAGGTGCGAGGGCGTGGGGGCAGGACGTCGGTGGGAGGGGTCACGAGGGCGTGGGGGCAGCCGCCAGCTGCTGCACTTGTTGGCAGCGCAGCGAGCCGGGAGGGTCTCATGTCACCGCCAGCCAAGTTGCGGAACGCGGCGCCTGTGCACGCTGCAGCTTCCCTTCTCCAGTCCAACACATGCAGCCGCTACCCAGCATCCCTCCTCGGACCCATGGCTGCCCGCAGGCTGCGCCCGACGTGGCGGCACACCCAGACCGCCACTCGCTGCTGCTGCCGCCGGCAGCCGAGGCGCGGCGCACCTTTGTGGTGCCAGGATCCCGGTTTCGGGAGCCATACTATTGGGGTGAGGTTTTCGCACACTTGTCAAGTGACACAATGTGCAACCGGAAGCCAGTCCCTTGCTGCTGCACTGCGCTGGGCCCGCACAGTCTGCTCTTCCCTGCGCCTGTACCTTCCTCGCTCGCCAGCACACGCCGCTCGCATCTGCTGAACCGCACAACCCACCTGATGCTCGTGCCACCCGGCCGTCCCCTCCCTCGTCCCACAGACACGTTTTGGTCGGTGCGGGGCCTGCTGGCTTGCGGGCTTCACGAGCTGGCACAGGTGGAGGCGGGGCGGGG
>JTEE01000217.1:236311-261068 GCA_002896455.3 Chlorella sp. ArM0029B | reverse complement strand
GCCCTCCCCTCCCCTCCCCGCCACTCACATCACGCCGCTGCCTCCAAACAGTTTGACTGCGTTCCAGCCGGCATCGGTGACCCACACGCCGCCAGTGTCATCCAGTGCCAGGCCCTTTGAGTATTCCAGGTTGTAGGCTGAGGGGCCGCAGGCTCCAAACTGGAGGATGAAGGAGCCGTCGGGCTTGAACTTTTGGATGCGGCAGTTCCAAGGATCTGCCACAAACACGGTGCCCGCGGCGTCGGTTTCGATGCCGCCGATGCCTCGGAACTGCGAGATGTCGCCGCCCAGGGTACCCCACTTGAGCAGGAAGTTGCCCTCGCTAGTCATCTTCTTGATCTGCCCATCAATGTCCGACACGCCCGACTCGGCGATGTACACGTCGTTGTTGCGGTCCACAGCAATGTAGGTGGGGGAGTCAAAGGGGTCGCCGGAGCCGTCGCGCTGCGTGTTGGTCCACTCCCGCAGAAAGGTGCCGGATGTGGAGAAGATCTGCGAGCCGGGGCGGAAGAGGGGTTGGGCGGTGCGGGGGCGGTGAGCAAGAGAGTGCGTGGGTGGAGGGACAGGCGGGGATGGGGGCGTGCAGTGCAGTGCGGTGGGGCGAGGAGGGCACTTGTGAGGGGGGAGCCAATGGTCGGCTCACAGAGGCTGTCAGCCAGGCCTGCACGGCCATCGGGCCAGGAGGAGCTCATCCCCCAAATAAAAGCTGACTGCATTTGTGGTTGTGAATGGAGGGCCAGAGGGCCAGATGGGCTTTGGGCAGGGCAACTCACACCCAATCCCTAGACATTGCAAGGAACGCCTGCCGATGCACCACCCCAGGCAGTCTCCCACCCCGGCCGCTTTGGCACCCCGGTGCCACTGCTCCTGCCACCCCACCCGCTCCTGCCACCTCCCCATCGACTCCTAGCCAGCCCCACCAGCTGACTTCCCTCCACGCCCCACTCCGCTCGGCCACCAGCTCCCCTACTGTCCCCTCTCCCCTTGCGTCAGTCCCCCCCCCCTCCCNCCCACCTCCCCCACCCCACGCAGCACCCAAGCCACACACTGGCAGGGGAGCGGGCAGTTCACCTGGATGCGCCTGTTCTTGCGGTCTGCCACATAAATCTGGTCCCGTGAGTCGATGGCGATGCCCACAATCTCGTCCGCATTCCCCCCCTTGGACCGCCACTCCCGCACAAACTGGCCGGCGGGGGTGAAGCGCTGGATGCGGTAGGAGCCGCCGTCGGTGACATACACATTGCCCAGAGAGTCCACTGCAACCCCTTCGGGGAACATAAACTCGCCAGGGCGGGTGCCGTAGGCACCCCACTGGAGCATGAACACAAAGCTGGAGCTGTACTTGACCACACGCGTGTTGCCAGAATCCAGGACCTGCACACACCAGCGGGGGCAGGGGGGGAGGAGGGCGGTGGGCAGGGGGCCGCACGTGCTTCAGCGCCCTGCTGCACCCGCTCGCTGCTTTGCTGCCCATTGCTGTGCCATGCCATGCTCCTGCTGCGGCGCCTTGCCACGCCGTGGGCGGCTTCCTGCTGCCGCCACATGCAGCTGCCGGTACTAGGCTGAAGCTGGCCCTTGGCTGTCCCCAGGCTCTGCTGCCGCCTGTGCCGGGCTGCCGCAGAGGCACGCACATAAAAGTTGCCCTGCGCGTCGCGTGCAATGTCATACGGGTTGGTGAACTGTCCCGTGGCGTTCCCAGGGCTGGGTCCGCCCCAGTGGGCGATGAACTGCGGGGTGGGCAGGAGGGAGGGAGCAGGGGGTGAGCAGGCGGCGGGGGTGCCGGCAAGCACCTGCTGTGCCCGCATGCAGCGAGGGGCCAGGCTGCCAGCCGCCAGCCGGCCTGCCGCCAGCTGCTAGTGGGGTGATGCCTGGCCACTCACCGGGTGGATTCCGTTTCCAGTGTCTAAAAAGGGCTGCTGGTCGTCCTGCTGCAGCGAGCGGCCATGCAGCTCGCTCACGTGCGGAAACGTGGCGCCGGCGCCTGCACAACACGGTACAGCCAGAGGCACAGTACTTAAGACCCCGGGCGGTGCTCTAACGTGCCATCAGACCATCATTCCAGTAGTACCCCTCCAGGGCGTCCAAAACTGTGTTGGAAGGTGTGCTGCAGGCATGGAGCAATGCGGGTCGGCACATACAGGCTCGCACAGCACAGCGGCATGACGTGCTGCACGTGAGCACTGCGGCGCAGCCTGCCGTGCAGCGCATCACCAAGCACGGAGGAGGCACAGGGCACCACGCCGTCACACTTGCCTGCGTTACTGGCCGCGTCTGCAGGCGATACCAGGCCACACAGCAGCAGTGCCAGCGCCAGCGCGGTGGCCCACGCAGCGGCGGCGGCGTGCCCCGCTGGTAGCGGGCCGTGCCGCCAGCGAGGGTCCGCCGTCCTATGCGGCGGTGCCGCCATGGCGGCTACTCAGATTGCGGGCTCCCTGCAGCGATTCAAGCGCTACAGGAGGGTGTTGAAAACCTCCCCAGGCCTGCGACACACCGCAACGGGAGGTGCGCCTCTTCACGGCCCCCGCCCCGGTGGCTTTAGCTTGCTATTCTTGCAAATGGATTGCTCTATATCGGCTTGGCATACAGGAAGCGCCTCACGTCGTGGGGCCCGCGTGCAGTCACTCGCAGTCGGCTGGCGGGGTTGAGCCAGTGGAGTACTTGGGATTTCTAGTCCTCTGTAGAAGCTGGGGCGCGAGATCCCTGCCAGGCGAGCCTCCCAGCGCGCGCGAGGGAACCGGGACTGCCGGGAGGCGAGTACGAGCGAGCAAGCTCCTCCTCAGTTCTACCGACCCGAACCACGGAATGGCACCCTAGATATGCAAACCGCTATGATTGAAATACGGCTACATGCAGAACCGCCCAGGATTGGTCCTGTCCTGACAGGACCTCCCCCACCCCTCACTCCCGTCCTGCCTCCACTTTCGTACGCAACCGTCCGATGAGCGGAGGGACATGAAAGCTGCTGGAATAGCGCCGGTATCTCTGTTGTGGTAAAGCTGTGGGATGCGGTTCACACAGCTGTGGGATATGCTTCACACAGCTTTCCAGGCCTCTGCCGCTGCCAGCGGCGGCAGCTGACGCACGACGGTGTCCCGCTGATCCTTCCCCCAGATTGCACGTGGCTACTGAATGTGAGGCGCATGGCACCTTCTACGATGCCTTTTTGTTGGAATTGACACCTTCTGAATCAAGGAAGGTGCGGGACAAGGTCCTGGGATCATGGGAGGAGGGCGGGAGCACTTCGCCGCCATCATCACCTGCCGCCGCTGCCCAGGCGCCCTGTATCTGAAGCCAGTGCCAGGCACGCAAAGCAATATGTGAGGCGTACAGGTACCGCCCAGCGTGTGTATAGCGGTGCGTTTGTGGGCAGCTTGAGCGGGGGGCAGTATACAGCCGACGTTGGGTCTTTGACCGACGTTGGGTCTTCGGCAGCGGGCAGGAGGAGAGGCGGACGCGGGACAGCATAAGGGCGACATGGGCAGCACCCCAGCGCGTGTATGCCCAAGCCAACATGAAGGCGTCAGCGATCTCCTGAGGCGCCTCACTCAAATGCACACAGGCTGGCGAAGCAGGGGCAGGTGGCTGAGCTGTTGGCACGGCGGCACCTGCAGCTGGCTGTGCTGGCTCTAGACACCACAGCAGCAGCATGCGGCCTCTTGGCCAGCACATGCCAGCCTCACAATGAGCTCGGCGGCACGGTTGTGACCAGATTTAAGGTTGTGACCAGATTTGAGGGTGCCTGCCTCCCTGCCAGGACAGTGCCCCCCCCAGCGCCTGCAGTGTGCCAGCCAAGAACTTGCAGGATCGGCCGACAGCTGCTGCATAGGCGCCAACGCTATCAAGCGAGTTACGCCAATCACGTATGAGTATGCGTTTGAAGGTCACAGCAACTAGACAAGCGCGAGGTGCCTAGAGCGAAAGCGAACAGCAGGTGCCTGAGCGAGCACCTCCCAGACACCCTTCGCTCCTTATGCACCATGTGGTGCGATGGCTAGATGACACATCGCCAACTGGTATGAACAATTTCAGGAGCCCTAAGTACACCGGGCGTGCCACGATGAGTGTACCAACCCACCAACCCACCGCCACGCTGGCATTCGTGTGAGCCGGCTCCCGGTACATGGAAAGATTGCACGCAATCATGCAAACGACATCGTTTAAGGCCACAGGCGGGTTCCGCGCCGTGTTCTGCCGTCCCATCTGGATGCGCCGTTTGTCCTTGTGCAAATTCCAACGCCACCAGCCCGGATACAGGCCACCATGCTGATATGTATGTAGCAAGCGTAGTGTAACCGCTGATATGTATGTAGCAAGCGTAGTGTAACTGCAGTGTCGCCTTGCCGGCGTGGGGCAGCTGGCCGGGTGCAGTTGACTGCTGATGACGTCAGCGACACATGTGGAACAATCTGCACTTGAAAAGCCATCAAGTCTGTGCCTGTTTGTGGCGCTAGTGCTGGCTGCAGCATGGAGCTGCCACACAAGTGACACCACAGCTGCCCCACCGCTCTCCCCGGCTTGCCAGCCACGCCTGCCGTAACTGCTGCTTTGCTCGACCCCATATCAATCAATAAATTACATTTCAAGTCCAGGGGGGAGTCAGCAAAGGACTCGTGGGACAGGGTGGGGGGTGAGTGTATCAGAATGTATAGCTTCAACTGTTCCCGCCCCAGACCTCTCAAGAAGCAGAGGCCTCGTTATACGTGTGGTGGCACCAAGCAAAAGCCACGCATGCATGTGGCTGCCTAAATTGACAGGGCACGCAGGAGGCAGTGTGGCCAGTGCTGGGCGATGCACAAATCAAATTCAGGGTGGAAAACGCATCGCCCAACATACATGGTGTCGGAACTGTTTTGATATCCCACCAAGGGTTCTGCTCGTGGGAAGCCTACATGCGACTGCTGACAGACTCGATGAACTCGAGCACAGCTAGCATGGTGGGCAAATCCTGCAGCGCTGGCACCGACGGCTGGTTCCCCTCTAGCGTTGCGAGCGGTGCCATATGCTGCTGCTGCTGCTGCTCTGCAGGCGCTGGCACCTGCAACTGCCGCCCCACGTGCACGATGGGCTGCTCTGCCGGCTGGTGCAGATCTTTTCGTCGCAGCAGCAGCAGCTGCTCCGCCGCAACTTGCTGCTTCTCCACTGGCTCTTGCTGCTGCTCTGCCAGCGCCGGCAGTGGCTGCACGTGCTGCTGCCGTTGCAGGTGGTGACGCCGCAGCAGCATCAGTAGCTGCTCTGCCGGCATGCTCTGCTGCTCTGCCGGCACCGGCGCCTGCACCAGAGAGCCCTCCCCCGGCGGTGACGGCTGCGCCTGCTGACCCTGCTGCGACAGCTGGGACAGCTGCTGTTGTGACAAAGCCGGCGCCTGGTGCGACAATCCCGCTTGTGGCGGTAATGGCAGCAGCTGCTGCGGCTGCTGTGCTTGGGAGGGCGCTTGCCACATCGGCACCAGGTGCAGGTTCGGCTGCGGCTGCTGCTGCTGCTGCAGCAGGGGCGGTTGCTGCGTGTGCTGCTGCAGCAGCCGTGTGTGCTGCTGCTGCAGCTGTGTGTGCTGCTGCTGCATCTCCGGCTGCTGCTGCATCTCCGGCTGCTGAGCCTGCTGCGGCTGCGGCTGTGCAGGCCCCTGCGCATTGCCGCCGCCGTAGGCTGCCTGCATGGCCGTGCAGAACGAGGCTGCACCCCGCCACGCCTCATCAATCTGCACCTGGCACCTGTGCTGCACCGCCTGCAGCTGCGCCCACAGCGCCCTCGCCACCTGCTCCTGCAGCTGAATGGCCAGCATGGCCTGCTGCTTCACTTCCTCAGCTGCCGCACGCATCTGCCGGGCCGCAGCCACCTCCTGCCGTGCCCGCACCACCTGCTCACTCTCCCGCCCCTGCTCCTCCGCCGTGCGCGGCCCCTGCCCCAGCAGCTCTGTGGCTGTTGCACGGCCATGCTGGAGGTCAGCTGCAACCTCTCCTGCTGGCCCCTCACCCTGCAGCTGAGCCATTGCTGCTGCTGCCGACTGCTGCTGGAACGTCGCCGTGGGCCCTGAGTCTGTGAAAGCGGCCAGCGCCGCAGCCGCTGCCAGGAGTTGCTGTGCAGCATCCGCGGGGGCGCACGCATCCTCTGCGCTCCCACTTGGCGCCACGGCTGCCTGCTGTTCCGCCGCAGCAGGGTTGTGCTCCCATCTTCCAGACAGCTGCTGTTCCGGCTGCTGCTGCTCGGCTGCCATCGCTGCCGCTGCCAGCTGCTGCGAGGCCTGCTCTGCTGCCTGAGCCGGTTCTGCTAGCTCTGCTGCCAAAATGGTGCTTGCCACCTCCGCTCCTGCATCCTCTGGCCGCTGGGTGCAGGCTGAGGAGGAGCAGGAGGATGAGGACCAGGGCTGCTGTGGCAGCTGCTGCTCCTGCTGCAAGGAGCGAGGGGGCGGGGAGATGCTGCCCAGCCCGCCACCCGCCCCCGTACCCCCCAGCAGATCCTGCAGGCAGGCGGGCAGGCGCTTGCGACGAGTCAGAGGGGGGCGGGGTAACACCTCGCCTGGTGGGCCGCCCAGGGAGCTGCGTGGCACCCACCCGTTGGTTTGTTGCGCTGTCGCTACACACCAGCCCAATCAGGTGAGCACGCACATGAGGTTGGCTGTCTGCCTAGGCATGCGCAAGCGGGGATGCCAGCAAATGGTTGCTTGGGCGACTCACCTGCTGTGCCGTCTCCTCCAGCCGCTGCGGCTCCAATCGCGGTGCCTTGGCTCGGGGGGCCTCGCCAACCTCACACTCCCCAAGCTGCCGTGGCAGCTCTTGCCGCCCCCTCTTCACCCCCTGACTGCTGGTGTGCCCAGCCGCCTCGTCCTGCGCTGTGGCCCCCGCTGCCCCCGCTGCCGCCGCTGCTGTGCTCCTCCGGCCGCCCCAGGCGTCGCTAGGCAGCGTGAGGCCGAGAGGCCTGCCAGCATCAGGCAACGCCGCCTTGCCTTCCAACCCTGCCGCCTCCACGCCTGCTGCTGCCTCCACCTAGCAGGGGGCAGGGGGCTCAGGGTTGCGCGTAAGGGACACCGGTGCTTCAAACCGACACCGCCCGCAGGCTGCACACTCCCCTATGCTGGCGGCGGGGTCTGCACCACCCCGACACACGCCCAATTGCAGCGTGACTTCCATTGCAGGCAGCCGTGCGTTCTGCTGATGCGCCCACACCCCAACAAACAGCACTCGACCACACCGCTCGAGCTCACATGCTCCGCCTCCGCCTCCTGCTGCAGCTGCTCTGCAATCTGCAGCAGCTCGCGGTCCCAACCTTGGACGCCAGGGTTCACCAGGATGCACTGCCCAATGACCTGCACCTTGCAGCAGTGGCGGCAGCGGCAGTGGCAGGTCTGCCAGGTCGGCACGCACGCACTCGCCACGGCGGCGCTCCCCCTTGCCCCGGGTGTGCATCGCGGTGGGGCACAGCCGCTCGATCCCCACCATGCACCCATCAGCCGTGTGTGTGACATAGCACAGCTGCCTCATCAAATGCGGCTGTGCGCAGTGTGCATCATCCCTGCAAAGCAGCACACCGCCCGACTGTAGCACCGGCCCGAGCTCACCCGTGCTGCCCGGTCATGCTCTGCTGCCAGCAAGGCCGCGGCTGCCGCCGCTTCGGCGGATTCGTAGACCTGATAGAGCCTCGGCATCTCAGGAAAGACGTGCTGCTTCAGTGCCGCCAGGAAGAGGGGAAGCGGTACCCTTTGTTCGCCGACCTGCAGCTCCCGACAGCCCCGCTGCGCCACATTGCGAGCGCGCGCCCAATCATCAAGGCGCACCACGGACCCATGCTTGCGCTTCAGCTGCAGTTCGTTGTAGCTTCCCGCTTGCACGAGAGCCTTGCGTTGCTGCGCGCAGCGTGGGGGCAAGGGCAGCTCCACATGGGCATATCAGGCGTGCTTAAGTGGGGCGGCCGATGCGGCGGCGGTGGCGGCGGGTGTGGTAGAAAATGTGGGTCGCTTTCCTCGGGTGAACCCCTTCCGACCATGCTTCTCTGATGAAGAGGTCATGTGCTGCGTCAAATCGCGTTTCAACCCAAGCGGAACGTTCTTGAATAAGTCGCCCCAGCTGCTTATTACAGCCAACAAGCTAACCTGCCCGTCGAACGGCACGAAGAGGGTCTTCTTGTGACCCTCGCGAGCGCACGGCGTGTACAGCCGCAAAGACAGGGCGACGCAGGTCTGCATAGCGCTCAGCCCCCTCCTGGCGCTCCGCCCACCGTGTCTGAGAAATGCAGGAAAACGGGGCCTGGGCTAGGTTCAAGATGGATGCCGGAGCACCCGCAGTCGAACCGCATTGGCTAGTCCAGCAGATCTGCCAAGCGCGCCTTGTGCAACCAGCAGGGCCCACCCCCTTGCGCTCAGCTGTTGGGGGCCTTAGTCCGCGAACAGAGCTCATACACAGGCCCTTGGACGGCATGGCACTGCCATGGTTGCACCAAAGAGAGGAGGGAGCGCCCGGGAAGCGCAGCAGGCTGAAGCGACGCGGCGGGCAGATGGGTGGTGCGGGGCCAGCAAAAGGTGGGAGCACAAAGGATGCGCGGCAGGCTGCCTACGTGCGTGCTGCAGCGGTTTCGAGGCAGCACCTGAAAGAGCGTCATTGCACACTGTGGCGCACGCGCATGCTGGCCCCACTTGTGCAACGCCACCTGACAGCGGAAAATGGAGATGTCCGGAACGGGGTGTGGCTTCCCCTCCTCTACCCCATTCCCCCCTGTCCCAAAGCCCGCCTCCATCTGCCCCGCCTCCACCCCAACGCCGCCCTCCCTCTGCCCCGCCTCCAACCCCAACATCCACCGCCCGAACCCTCCTCTTCCCTGCGTCCAGCCCGCTATTACAGAAATGTGTGCCCTGAAGGTTGCATCGCATGCAAGCAAGGCGCCCCTTTTGTTGATGCACCTTGTCTGCGAGAGTGCCCCCTCAAAACTGGGCGAGCATGTCTCCTTGGTGCAGCCTAAGTGCCTGGATTGTGGGAGGTGTACTTCAGAATTCTCCTCGATCAATGCCTCTCCCTCGCGTTTGTTGGGCGCATACACCCAAGCCCCTTGGGGATGGGTGCGCTCCTTCAACCCTCCCTATTGCTACCAGGCAACAAAGGGTTGGGTGTGTTGTAATGAGAGTTTACCAAGGGGCAGGTGGGGGGTGTGGGCGGCAGCGTGTTTACCAGCAGCCCCGGGTGGTTGGGGCCCCAACCGCAGCTTCCACCATCCCTTTCGCCATCTGACCCACCCACCGGCAACCCATGCCCCGAACAGTCCGGCCCACATCCACACACATGTCCCCACCTGGAAGTCGACGATGTGGGTGCTGGTGGGCAGGGTGGAAGTGGGGGGGCGGGTGGAAGTTGGGCTGGCTTCCAGGGTGCACCACTCGCGACCCACGTGGGTGCATCATTCGTGACGCAGGTGGGTGCACGGCAGCGGTGTGCCGCCAGACATGCCGCCCCGGTATGGACACGCCCTTGTGCACACACGCCTCCTCTGTACAAAGAGGGGCAGCCAACTGCCCAGCACCCACTAGCCGGCCTTGGTTACAGGTTGCCAGCACCCGCCATGCATAGCCGCCACTCGCTGTGGCCAGAAGTGCGGTCCAGGGGATGCCATCGGGGCAGACAAGACAGGCCAGGGCGGTCATCTTGCAGGGGTGCAGCACAGCTCGAGTCCCTGACAGAATTGAATTTGAGAGTTTTAAACACGCTTATTTTTATCAAAAATTTTATTGGTCAAAAAGTTAAAAATTAAGATTTATACAAAAAAATAACTGTGGCTCTTCTAGATAAAATTTTTCCTTGCGGCTTCCATTCCCAAAAAAAAGGTTGTAAAAAAAAAAAACCATTTACAGCCATCTTTTCAACCAGCTCTTTCTTGGTTTAAAAATGCAGAATCTCGTTTAAACCACCATTTAGCTGGATTATTTGGTGTAAGTTCATTAGCGTGGACTGGCCATTTAGTACACGTAGCCATTCCTGAACCTATACCAAAATACTAATTTTGATACAGGTTCAAAAAATTGCGGTGACTCTCTTCTGGTGCAAAAAAAAGAAAAATATTTATTTTTCTTTTTTTTTGCGAAAGAAATAAGATTATTTTGGTAAAAGAAGAAGGGAAGACGGGCAAGTATGTAGGCGGTCCGTGAGGGCAACAGCGGCGGAGGCGCAACTGCAGAGGGAGGCGGGGCAGCTGTCGCCGCCGGCGCCGCCGGCGAAGAGGTGCCGATCGCGGTACCGGTTGCTGCAGACCGCTCCGCTGCGCCCCATGTCAGGTAACTTCAATTGAGGCGGAAGGAGCCGGGCGGTGGTTGCTGGACAGCTGTCCCTGCGGCGCGCTGCCCGGAACTGTCCCTCTCCTCCCGAAACTCACGGGTATTTCAGAGTCAGATGGGGCGCAGGGTCTCCCGTTGTGAGCTCCCAACTGGCCCGCAAGGAGAACGGCGGCCGCGCTCCGTCGGTTGTGCCCAAGTGCTTTAAGAAGTGCTATAAGAAGATGGTTTTCAAGTGACAAGATAACAATTGATTGGGGAAATGAGGAACAGGGAGCCAGAGGCATCTGTGCTCCCGCCGCGGCGTGCGCGCTGTGCCGAGGCGGCGGTGCCAGCCTCTCTATCCTGCTGTGTTGTGGGCAACTGTGCCTCCACTGTCTCCGCCTTCGTCGGGGATGTGCCTGATGTCGGTGCGCTGACTGACGGAGGTCCGCCGGCCGTTTGCTGCCGCGCCGAGTGCTGAAGAACCAAACTGCCGCATCTGCTGCACCCATGCCGGCCAGTCCGCACCCCTGCCCACACATTCTTTATCCCAACCGGCGCGTGTGAGGCCCTCTCACAGCACAGCACCTGCACCAACAATCATCTGATGGCGCGGCTGGCAAGGACTCTAGTAGGGTTGCCATAAAGATGGGTTGCCTTGTCACCACGCTGTGCTGCTGGCAAAAGATCAGTTCTAGAACGAGCCCCGACACCCTCCTCTCTCACAAACCCTGTTCTGTTCTGTCTTTTTCGCAGCTCGACACAGCCTCAACATGCCCCGCTACTTCCCCACTGTCCTTCTGCTGTGCTGTGCTTTGGGCGCCGCTTGCGGTGAGAGCAGCCAGCAGCCCGGGGGGTGTCCGGGCTGCACGTAACCTTGCCGCTCGTCTTTGCACTGTCGACACCACGCAAAGCAATTGTGTCACCTTTCCGTTAGGGTCTGCACGGTGGTGGCACCTGAGGCTTCGGGTTTGGCAGGTGTGTGCCACCGGCAGCGCGCTCACTCAACCTGCTGCGCCGCGACTTCCTGCCTGCCTCCCCACCCCCACCACAGTCGCCGGCCAACTTTCGCGTGCCCAGACCTGCATCCCTTTGGGTAAGTCGAGTCTAGGACGGGTCGGATTCGGTTGGCCAGACAATTGTGCAGCTTGCGGCGAGGTTGGGCCTGCTTCCGGCTACAGCGGTGCCCCCTCCACTTCTCAGCCCTCTGCTCCCTGCCCTACCACCCTCCCTCATGCCGCAGGAGGTCAGATGCTCTCCATCTGCGGCCCCGAGCTGTGAGCAAGCCCCCACACACACTCCGGGGCAGCCTGCAGTCAGAGGCAGAGAGGCCCAACTGGTTTGGCCCAGCCCGTAACGCCCTGCCGCTGCCCGCTTCCACTCGATGAATCCATCAACGATTTACATATCAAGTCCAGGCGGGAGCCAGCAATGGTTTTATGTGACAGGGTGGGCGTGAGTGTATCAGCATGTAGCTACCCAATGCTCAGGTGCACTCACCCCACCCACCCCTTGCCAACCTCGCACGCCCCCGTTGCAGCGACTTCCTGAACCAGCCCGAGCAGTACCCGCTGACCTCGGCATCCCCGCCAGATGATGCTAAGGTGCAGGCCGTCATCGCAGCCATCCCCAGTGGGCTGCCCACCCAAGCCTGCTGCGCCGCTGTCAAGAAGGTGAGCTGGTGGTGCGGGGAGTGAGGGCAGGGGCGAGCGCTGGGTTGTGAGTGTGCAGGCCCTAGGAAGCCGGCTAGCAAGTGTGCACGGGCAGGGAAGCATGGAGGGCCAGTGCTGAGCGGAGGTGGGCTGGCTGGCGGGGTGGGACGGGGCGCAGCGCCCTATGCGCCTTTGTGGGCCGGCCATGCATTGGCCGGCGACCAAGAGCCGAGCTCACCTGTCCCATGCCCTCGTACCGCCTTCCCCCGCCCTCCTGCATCCCCTCCTCCCTCGCCCCCGCAGTTCGACGAGACTGGCTGTGCCTGCGAGGCTGCTCTCGCCCAGTCCCTGGCGGCGGTGGGCGTGCAGAGCACCCCACAGGGCCTGCAGGGAGGTGAGCATGCTGTGCTGTGCTGTGCTGCGCTGCGCTATATGGTGCCATGTGAGCCCTTGTTGAAACAAAGCGGCACCGTGGTGCACGCAGGCAGGCCCCCTGCCTGAAGCAATTCCAGCAAGCAAAGTACGATGAGCACCCAAATAATTCCAGCTTGTGCACCAGCCCGCCCGCCTGCCCTGCAAAGCCAGCCCACTGACTGTGGGCCCTCCTCCCTTCTTCCTGCTCCCGCAGTGGTCAAAATTGCCAGCACCGCCTGCACGTTCACCCCCTACACCTGCTGAGCTGCAGCCTGAACAAAGGCGGCGCTACATCGCTGCTGCCCAGCTCTGGCGGTGCTCACAAGCACCCGCCCTGTGGCAACAACTCGCCACAAGACACTGGAGTGCACGCTGCTAGCACTTGCACTCCACGGCGGGAGCACTCAAGAGCTTCAGCCTAACCAGCACCACACTTTGAACCGACAATACTACAAAGACGCTCGCACGTAGAGCTGCCATCGCACCAGATGCTGTGCGCTTCCTGCCCCCACCCGCCCCTGGGCATGAGCCCAGCCACTTATAACTCAAGACGAGCTGGCCACGCCGCACGGTACTACCAAACAGCCACCTCACCGCATCAACACCCACGAACCCCTTAGTGCACACCGGAACTCTCCAGCACACCACCTGACCACTGCATATTCTGAACAGCAGGTGCTCCCTAATATTGTAAATATATTCACCCCCGAGCACCACATGAGCAAGTGCAACATCAGGCATGTCCAGCTGCTTGCATGTGATAACAAACTCAAGAAGCCGTGTTTACACGGTGAGGGAGGCAGGCGGGCGTTAGCCGGCAGCAGCGCGCGATACAGGTTGCGAGGTGCAGACTGCTGCTGGCAGCGGGCGCCGGTGCATGATGGCTGCGCAAGCGGCTAGGGGGGCCGTTAAAGCAGTGCGCAAGGGAAGCGAGCAGAGGGGGAGCAGGGAGGCAGCGCTGCCGCACCGTCCAGCCCTGGCCAACGAGCAAGAGGTTGGGTGGTGGTTGCATGGCGCGCAGCGGGAGAGCGTACATCAGGCACGGAGCAAGGGAGCGGCAAATGAAATGCAAGGGAGGGGGCATGCGTTTGTTTCCTGCGAGCAAACGCGCGGGGTTTTATTGGGGGCTGCCGTCAGTCTCCGTCTCGAGCAAGCGGCGGACCTGGGGCCTCAAAATCATGCACCGGCTCTGCCCCACCAAGCCGCGAGTATTTGTCCCAGCGGGGCTGCAGCAGGGGGCGGGGTGGAGGGGCAGGCCAGCGCAGGGATGAGCTGACGGCGCAAAAGGCGCTGGAGGCGGCAGGACCTGAGCAGGGAGGTGCGCAAGCACCATGCTGCTGCACACATCCCCGTGAGGCAGCCCAAGCAGCTTTTCCGGCATTCAGATTGCGTGATGGGGCCTCCCCAACATATGCCAGCTCACTGCTAGTTAACAGAACCTCCACCATCAAAGCAGTGCCCCCAGGCCTGGCTGCCTCACCATGGTCTGCAGGACAGCACTGCCGTGGGGGTGATCTGGCTGCTCCCAGACGAGATGGTGTTGATGGGGCTGCGGCAACGGAGGGGGCAGCCGCAGCAGCAGCAGCAGCAGCGGTTGTTAGGTTTGGCTGTTGCCCGCATGACACGTGTAGCTCCCCGAGGAAAATAACTTTGAGAATACACACAAGCAGCACAACTGGGACCATTTGGACGCGAAGCCCGCCGGAGGGCACCCGTGGGCTGCAGCCGGCGGCACAGCAGTGCGTGTCTCAAAGCAATGCTACGTGGCACGAGAGGCGCTATGCCCGGTGCTCCGAGGCGGTGGGGAAGGAGGAAGCATGCGGATCAAGGGCTGCAGGTTGCGCTTGAGCGGGGAGGCGAGGAGGCACCTGCCGCCAATGGGTGGCAAGTGAGGCTGCTCACCAGGGCGTGCACATCCTGTTGCCCTCCTTGTTGCTGAAAGTGCCTCGGGGGCACCCTCCAGGCCTCCTGCAGGGCAACAGGGCGGCACCCAGTTGTGTGGGCCACGCATTGCTACGCAGGTGTAGACCCCCCGGCCCCCACTGGCTTGCTGCACGAGGGGGCACAGTGCGTGGAGCCCTTTGCGCTCATGCATGCACCGTGACGGGCAGGCCCCCAAAGTGTGTGGTGCAGCCCGATAGTGTAGCGGGGCACACCCGGAAATGTGCGGGCAGGCCCTGTAGGTGTGGGGTGGACAGACCCCACAAGTCAGAACACTGCACGGCCTCAGAAGGCACGGCGCAGCACGCACTCACGACATGGCAGAGGTGGGGCACTGGAAGCCTCGTTGGCACGGCTTGCACTTGTTGGACTTTTTGGTCTCGGTGAAGGTGCCCGGCTTGCTGCAAGGCAGGACGGGGGAGAGGGGACACATCAAGGCCGCTCAACATTGCGGCGTGGGAGCCAGTTCCTTGCCGCCCCCAATGCCTCTGTGTGTGCACGTCCAGTGGCAGCATAATGCCATGTGTCGGGCCCCACCTAAGCGCCCTAAAGAGGGTCTGCCTCCCCACGTGTGCGCCCGCAGGAAGCTGAATGCCAAGAAAGGCAGGCAGGCAGGCAAGCAAGGCACGCAAGGCACGCAAGGCAGGTCGGCACCCCAGCCCTTACTCACCAGGGATGGCAGCGTCCGCTGCCCGCGGGGGCCGCGTATCCGGCCCGACAGTCGATGCAGCTGGTTGCCTGGGCGACAGAGTAGGTGCCCGCGGGGCAGGTCTTGCACTCGGTCGAACCTTCGGTGTTTGAGTACTTGCCGGGGGAGCAGGAGTTGCAGTTGTCCAGGCCTTTCTCATCGTTCCACGTCCCCTCAGGGCTGCACGGCAGGAGTTGCGCAGCGGGGCCGGCATGTTGGGGGCTGCCTTGGCGGGCAGCCGGGCCTTTGCCAGATGGCAAGGCGGATGTGCAACCACTGGCTGCTGCACGCCCCCAGAGCACCAGTAGGCGTGCATGAAAGAAGCCAGGCAGGCGTGCATGCAAGCGGCCAGGCAGAGGAAGAGGCGGGCTTACCAGGCAGTGAAGAAGAAGGCGGCAGTGCTGTTGACAAATGTGCCAGCGGGCGCCTCCAGGCAGTTGCCTGCGGGGGCGGGTGGTGGTGCGAGTGGCAGCAGCGTGTCCAGCAGGTGCACGCTCATGGGCTCCCAAGACCCTGGGCACCAGTCACCTGTCAGGCTGGGCCCTGTCAGGCTGGGCCCAGCCTTCAGAGATGCAGTGGCCATTCTCAAAGGGCTGTCGTGAAAAGGGCAGGCTGGCCGCCTTGTCAGGCACCCCACGCCAACGATGCCATTCACATAATGTGCTAAGTACGGCGGTGAGGCACACCCTGGGGCCCCTGCAGCAAGGCATCTGCAGCACACCTCACGCCACCCTTCCTGCAGGGCCCCTGCCTCACCTCCCGCCACGCTATAGAACCCGATGGGGCAGGGCGAGCACTCAATGTTTCCCTCATCTTGAGTGGCATAGCCCCGAGGGCATAAATCACACTCCGTGGCGCCGTAGCTGGCTTTGTAGGCATTTCTCTGCACGGTAGCCAGGTGGCAGAGGCAGACAAACCATGACAGCGTGCAAAGCAACGTGGCGCCCTGTTGCTGCTGCTGTTCAGCCTGATACGTGGCGCCGTGCATGTAGCGCAAGTCGCAGAGGGTACAAAACCATCTCACATAGAGGCAGGCTGGCAGGCAGGCTGGCAGGCAGGCCGGCTGGCAGAGTGCGGGCGGGCCCATGCACTCACGGCGCAAGGGGCGCAGTAGCTTGCATTGGTGGCAATCCGGGCTGCGTTCATGAAGCTGCCTGGCCAGCTGCAGAAGCGCAGGGAGGTGGGGCAGGGGAAGGGCATGTTGTGGACGTGGGTCTGGGCCAGGGCCAGTCGGCCAGCCGACGGGGACGCACAGCAGGGGCGGCTGAGGCGACGTTATGGCTCGCTTCTGCCAATGGTGCGCCCGCCGCAGCACTGTCCAGATGCTGGTAGCAGGCGCCATTGCGAGCTGCGTGTTGCATGCACGCCCTGCAGGAGCTGCCAGGCTCACCACTGGGTGCACTCCTGGCCTTGCGTCCTGCCCACTTCCTTGCCCACCCCGCACTTGAGGCACGTCGAGCTGCGTGGGGAGCAAAGGGAGACGAAAAGGCACGGGGCTGGGCAGAGCTGACAGCAGCACACCCGACAACGAGGCATGGAGGCACGCGTGAAGAAGGCATTGTTTGGATGTACGCCAGCAGGCGCTGTTGTTCTACGCCTGCGGAAGGGTTGAGCACAGTGGGGTGGTGCCTGCCAGCCCGCCAGTGATGCTCGAGTGCTGACTAGACGACTCTTCCCTCAGCAAGCACTAGTCGTGCACAGACGCCCTCCCCGCAGGCCCACCTCTCGGTGTAGGCGTCTCGGTAGAAGCCGTCGGGGCAGGCAGCGCAGGAGGCAGTGAGGTACGAGCCAGGGGAGCCAGTGGTCACCGGGATGGTGCCCGCTGGGCAAGCGATGCAGGCTGACATGCCTACATACAGCGACAAGGCATGCACAGTGGGGCACAACTAACGCTCAGTGCTGCCGTCGGATGATATATCTGGCACAGGAGGCGGCACTGGGAGCTGTGCTTGCTGCACTGCAGCAGCAAGCAAAGGAGGCCCGACGCCACACTCTGCAAAGAGCAGGCCCACGGGCAACCGCTGGGTGCTGCGCTAGCAAGGGGCGGCAGCTCAGCGCCCACAGCAGGGCAGAAGGCACGTGTCGTCACTCTTGAGCACACAAGTTGCACGCGTGGGTAGGCAAGGCAGAACAAGCGGTTCCACGACTCACCGGCGTGCGGGGCATACATGTGCGAGAAGTTGGCTGCCGGTGTGAGGTCGGCGCAGCCGATGCAAGCAAACTGGTTGTTGGGGGTGCGTGTGAGGCCGTCTGAACTCCAGTACGAGATGGTGCCTGGTGCACACAGATCAAGCTGCAAGCATGCAAGAAGAGCAGGGCCGGCAGGAGGATGTGGCTCAGAATGGTTGGCGGCAGCAGGCTCAGCTCTGGCTGGTTGTGTGGGAGAAGGGTGGCCGCAGGGGCGGCGGCAAATCATCCAACTTTGCAGGGCCACAGTCAGCCAGGCTCTCCCCTGCCTGACGATGGATGTGTGGGCAGCTGCGGTGCCATGTACACAGCGCATGCAACGTTGCCGCCTGCACGCTGGGACGACGGGAAGCGAGCAAACAGGGCCCACCTCTGTGTTGGGAACCACTCCGCCTGTGGTAGCCTTGAGAGTGTACCCTACGGCCAGAAGGAGGGCACAGAACAGCTGGTCAAGACAGCGCATGCGACCCAAGCACAGCGGCTACCGCTCCCATCAAAAGGCAGGCAACTCCGCAGCACGTGCTGCGGAACCGTTAGGCCCCAAGGCGACGCAGGACCCCTCCACTGCCTGGGGTTTCCTCTCTCTTAGGGGGGCAGAACACACCAGTTGCCCCTGGCTGTCTGTGCTCCCTGCGCCCACGCCCAGGAATCCCCAGCAGGGGTGCCCACACACCCACCCACCCGACGGGATCTTCACACATTCGTTGTTCTCTGGGGTGGCGTCGCCGGTGCGGTAGGTGTAGGGGCCCATGGGCCCCGAGCTGGCGCAGGGGACACAGGGGGCCAGGGGCTGCGCCACATTCTGGACAAACCCAGGAGGGCTGCAATGGCAGGGGACCAGGGGCACGGCGGTTACAAGACGGGAGGCAAGGAAGGGGGGCCCGTGTGGCACGCTCTAGAGCTTGGCCTGAGGGCAGGCTGTGCTGCACCTCGGCCTGTGTGCAGTCCCTCGGCCTGTGTGCTGCAGTGCCACCGTCCACATGCCAATCCCCACCCTTGCACATGCAGGCGGCAGTATGGCAAGGCCTGCCAAGGTCCCCACGCCACATCCCTGCCCTTGCACATGCAGATGGCAGCAGCTGCAAGTCGAAGCAGCAGCAGTGTTGAGACAGCAATGGGTGCGCTCAAGGCTGAACAGCTGCCGGCTGTGCATGTGGACAGCTGTACAAGGTAGAACAGCAGACGGTTGCACCGCGCTTACCAGGCATCGCAAAACGTGGCCCCTGCGGTGATCTGCCCAGCCACCACCGTGGCAGCTGTCTGGCTGCCTGACAGTGACAAGCTGCCACGTGGGCACAGGAAGCAGTGCTGGCCAGGGATGTTGTTCATCAGCACTTGATTTGCCAGGCCGGGGCTCGGGTTGTACTGCAGGCATAGGCAGGCACAGGCAGGCACAGGCAGGCACTTGCATTGAAGGCCCTTGGCAAGGCAGAGTCCCCTCCAGCCGGCTGCTCCTGGAGGCCCGGGAGCATTGAGTGGCCGCTCGGCCAGAGTGCAGGCGAAGCAAGACGTAGCAGGCAGGGCACCTGCCACACGTGAAGAGTGCAGGCGTAGCGCTCACCTGGCCTGCAGGGCAGATGGTGCAATTTGCTGCTCCGTGGCCAGAGTAGAAGCCAGCCGGGCTGCAGCAGGGTGGGGGCAGGGACACGCAAACTCAGAGATCAGCACTGGAGGGGCCAATGTGCTGGAGCAGCAGGCTTGGAGCTCAATCGTGGTGGGCACACCCTAGGTTGGGCGGGCAGTGCGTGGCAGCCCAGTGTTGTGCCGGGCCGTGCGGCGGGCCCTCACCAATCCACGCATCTCTTCAGTGTGTCGTCGCGCCTGGTGCCAGCCGGGCAGAGCATGCAGGTCTGGGAGACTGGGTCGTACTGCTTTCCAATGTCTGCGGGCAGGCGGGCAGGGTGGTGAGGGGGCGGAGCGTGGCAGGGACGACGTGAGGCAGGGTACAAGCAGAGACAGAGGCAGATCTGTCTCATCTATGTAGGTAAGGAGCGAATGCATAGTGACGAGCAGGAACAGCCTGGCCTGCCAAAGACGAAACAAGGGCAACCTGCTGCCAGGCAGACCGCCAACCGGCTTCCACTGGCCCCTGCTGTTCTTTTTCTGCCAATAGCTGCTCCTGTGCTGCCCGCCCGCCTGCCTGCCTGCCCGCCTGCCTGCCTGCTGGCTTTCCTGCCCGCCTGCCTGCCTGCCTGCCCGCCTGCCTGCCTGCCCGCCTGCCTGCCCGCCCGCCCGCCTGCCTGCCTGCCTGCCTGCCCGCCTGCCAGGCTGCCAGGCTGGCTGCCCGCCTGCCCGCCCCCCTGCCTGCCACTCACTGCCGTGGTTTGCCAAAAAGCAATCTTGGTCCAATACTGGGATGTCACACTGCGTGGCCCCCGCATACGTTGCGTTGCCGCCGATGGGGCATGCAAGGCATGCAGAAGCGCCCAGGAAGTTGTTGTACGTCACTGCATGGCAGGGCAACGGGCGGTGGAAGCAAGGGAGGGAAGGGTGTAACTGGCAGGCGGGCCTCTCGCAGGTTGAGGGCATGTGAGGGTTGCCCTGGGGCCCTCATTACTGACTGCACAGCCAGCGGCTGCTGCGTGTGCAGGCGTCCAAGCGCAAGGCTGGCCAGGCAGCGACACAGGTACTCACTTGGGGCACACAGCGGCTTGGGCCCGGAGTTGATTGTGGAGCCTCCAGGGCACCAGCTGCCAACGGGGCTGCGCAGCACAGCAACAACAAGGAAATGGGGGCCGTGAGAACCGAGAAGGCAGATCGTCTTCTCAAGCCAAGCATTTGCAGGCTGAGGCGGAGCCTGTTTTTCTTTAAAAAACAAAAAAAACAGCCAGCATAGCCCGAGCACTCGCCGCAAGCCGTACCACGCACACATGAAGAGGCCCCCGCCCAATGACCCCAATGACCCCACTGACCCCACTGACCCCCCGCCCAATGACGCAGCACCACTTCAAGGGAACACCGTGCACTACATTTGGCAAGCACAGCAGTGCGCCCTGCAGGGCCCCGCCCCAGGGCCACATGCCAGGCTGCGGCATCCACCCCTCCGCAGAGGCGCTCACCAGGCATAGCAGTAGGCTTCAGGCACGTAGTAGGAGCGCGCGGGGCACTGGGAGATGGCGGCAAGCGGCTTTCCCACCAACTGGCCGCCCACAACAGTGGGCGTAGGGGGGACGCAAGTCTGCACAGATGGGACGCGCGGTGCAACAGGATGTTGGGGCGGGTTGGTGTGGGGGAGTGGAAGCAGCAGAGCACAAGTCCAACCAGGCAGGCAGGCAGGCAGGCAAGGAGGTCTCGGCAGGCAAAGCGGTGTGCAGACACTCCAGCGCCCCACACGTGACGTGCCCAGTCTGGGCAGCAGCTTGGTACTAAGCGCTGCGCTGGGCAGTGCCCGCTGGCCTCCTCACCGTGCCGCCAGTGATCTGCGTGTTGCCAGAGTCTGCTGCGTCCTGAGTGGCGGCCCAGAATGTCCAGGTCAGGCCATCAGCTGCGGCCGAAGGCTCAATTGAGAGCATGGGGCCGCTGCAGTTGGCAGGCAGGCGATTTGGTGGGCAGGTAGAGGGGAAGGTGAGGCAGTACGTCAGGCAAGGCATGACGCTGATTGAGAACGGGAGGTGTCAGCAGGCAGCCCAGACGAACCATGACATGGCAAGCGTGTGAGCAACAGCCGCAGGCATGCAGGGTGTGCTGCAGGCAGTGCGGCCCGCAGGGTGACAGCTGGCGGGCTGGCGGCCCACTCACCCCAGGGAGTCGGAGGGCACCAGGGAGCGAATGGTGGTCGTGTCGGCATAGTAAGCTCGCATCTGGATGGCGCCAAACGAGAAGCCTGTGGCGCTAGTGGGGTCGGCGCAGGCGGGGTCGGCGATGGGCTTGATGTCGATGGAACAGTCCTGCGGGGGGGGAACAGCCGGGGTGAGGTGGTGCCAGGTGGCGGGTGTGGTGAAGGCTGAAGGCCCCAAGCCAGTGCGGAATGCGGAGGCAGGCAGGCAAAGAAGCAGCCAAGCGAGGGCTGCGGCTGCGGCTGCGGCTGTGGCTGGGACAGCTGCTGAGAGGGCTGCTTGATTGGCATGCCTGACCCGGCAAACAAGGCGGCACGTGGTAGCACTGCTTCCCCCCGCGCCCCGCAGCGCCGGTCGCTCACCCCTGCAACCTCCAGAGCAAACTGCACTCGAGTGGCTGGGGCCAGCTGTGACCAGGAGGAGCACTTGGTGTAGGATTTGACCTCATATGTGCCGTTGAGGCCGCATGTTTGCATTTGCCCCACCGTCACAATGTGGCTGCCTGCAAGGTGTGGGTGGCACAGCGGTATTCAGTCGACGGTTTCGCAGGGGGGGAGGGGATCGAGGTGGAGTGGCAGGCGTCGCAAGATGTGGCGCAGCAGGGGCAGCGTGATGTGGCACAGCGTGCACGGCACCTCGGTGAGCATGCAGGAGGGTGAGAGGGCCTCCAGATTGGAGCGTGGCGGGGGAAGGCGGGCGGGGGGCGCCCAGAGCTCAGCGCATGCCGCTGCGCATGCTGTGCACAGCTCCCCGGCGGGCAGCAGCAGCAGCAGCAGCAGCAGCAGCAGGTGAAGCCAGAGCGGCTGCCTGCCTGCCCGCCCGCCTGCCCGTCCTCGTGCCAGCGCACCTGGGGAGGCTTCGATGGCGCAAGTGTTGCCGCCGGTGCATGACACAGGAATGCCGTTGATGCAGCGCAGGCAGGCGGCGCTGCCCGGAATCCAAGAGTTGGAGCCGCTTGGGCTGCAGGCAGTCAACAGGGGGGCGGCGGGGGCATGCGCAGCTAGTCAGTCGAATCCCAGGCCCACCCTGCGAGCTGCTTCCTTGTGCTCCTGACACATGAGTAACGGCTGGGGCGCAGCCTTTGCCTGGCTCAGCCACGACATCAGGCTGCCCGGCCACGCATCGCGCTGCTTACCACTCCATGCACTGTTCGTTTGCGATGCCTTCGCTGTAGGTGCCAGACAGGCAGGGCTGGCATGTGGAGGCACCTGCGGGAGGGCAGCCAGCAGGGCGGTTGCGGTTCATGTGTGGTACCACGGGGCTCAGCTGTGCTGCGGCTGCCGGGCACTCGCTGCCATGCACAGCCTCCAGCCTGTCGCCTGCCCTGCAGGCCACCGGCTGCCTGCTGTGCCCGCTGAGCGCAGCTCTGTGTCCCTGGCAGCTGCCGCACCTTGGGGCGCAAATCTCCCGGCGTCGCAGCTCGTGGTGCAGCTTGCGGACCCAATGTCCGACACAACGCCAGCCGGGCAGGCGGAGCAGCCGTGGCCGGTGTCGCCAAAAGAGCCTGCGGCAGAAGCAAGCCCAAAGCAGGGCCCGGGTGAGAGGGAGAGCACGCCTGCCTGGCAGTGCCTGCGCAACAGCCCATTTAGATGACCCGCACAGCCATGCAAGCGTCCGCCACCAACTGACCCGCCTGCCGATCCCCACCCCTCAGCAACCAGCCGCTGCCGCGTGCATGCTGCACCACCCCCACCGCCGGCCCCTTGGGCTTTGCCGGGTTTTGGGTCACCCAGAAAGGCAGGCAGCAGCTCACCTGCTGGGCAGAGGGCGCAGACTTTGAGGTCCATGTTGATTTCGATGCCATACCGCCCCGCCGCGCACGCGTTTGCGATGCCGTCATCAACGCTGTTGTCGATACAGGTCACAACTCTGGAGGGCAGCTGGCTGCACGAATCCACCGCTGTCAGGTTGGGTGTGCTGGACACTTGGAAAGGGAAGGGCAGCGAGACCTGCGGGGGCGGGCAGGCACAGGAGGAGGGGGGCAGGCAGGGGAGGAGGGCCGCAATGAGGCGGGCAGGCAGGGGAGGAGGGGTGCAGTGAGGTGGGCCGCCAGGCAGGCTCTCTGGCTGGCCAGGTGCCACGCATGCAGCTCACAGAGGGCCCAGCAGCAGCAGGTTAGCACCGCACCCAACTGCTCTCGTGTGCAAGGCTGCGCAGCGCATGCCGCCTGCCCCGTGGGCACACCACTGCCCCACGGCATCGCACTCTACACGCACCCGGCCTGATTACAACACGCGGCCCTCCCTTGCAGCAATGCGGCTGTGCGGGCTGGGTGGGCGGGGTGGGCAGCAGCCGGGTGCAGCAGGCCTGGAGTGCGGGCCTACCTCTGTCACGGCAAAGTCGAGGGACACCCCGCTGGCACGGTTGAGTGTGAGGAGCCCCGGTGTGATGACTATGGGGCTGATAGCGCTCAGGGTGTGGGGGCTCCTCGCCGTGAGGTTGCCATCAAAGCCGTACACATGCCCCTCAAACGCCCTGCGAATGGCTGCCTGCACGTTGATCGCGCTGGCGCTGTTCAGGGTGGGGATGCTGGTCCCCTCATCCAGCGGGCACTCCACATATCTTTCATAGGTCTTGGAGGGCAGCCCCGTCCAAATGGCTGGCACAAAGTTGCCGGCCACGTTCAGTGGGGCGAGAGAGACCTGCAACAAAGCACAGCAGGCGCAGCAGGGGCGGGGGCGCAGGGTGAGGAGATGTGTGGCGCCTGGGCCGAGGGCAGCACAGCCGCCGTCGTGCCGTGGGCTGCCTCGCTGCGTGCTGCCGCGGGCTGTGCAGTCCCACTTACCTTGCAGTCACTATACAGGTTGACTTGCACGCTGGTCAGGCACCTGGCCTGTGCGTCTGAGACTGAGGTGGTGCGAATGAGGTCCAAACGGAAATAGCCTGCACCCAGCGAGGCAGCGGGGTGTGCAACCGGCGGTTGAGGAGGGAGTTTGGCGGCACTTTGCCGCGGCGGAGCACATTGCCTACCCTGGCTGTGTCAAACAGACCAGCCCGCTTCAGTAAAATGGCTCCCTTGCCCACCTGCACCGCACGTCAGCTGAGCGGAGGCGCCGCTGGCTAGGGACAGCAGGCATGCTGCCAGCGCGAGCACGGCCGCTCGCCGCCGCTGTTGCGGCAGCGGCGCCGCCGCCATGGCGACCTGCACGGAGTGCTGCGCACTCTGTCTGCAGGCAGGAGTGTCGAACCAAGCAGTGAGCTGCCGTATGCTTCACAGCCTCTGGGCACCCGCAGACCGCAGACCAAGGGGAGGGGACACACCCGCTGCCGGGACTTGCCTCTGTGCTGTTCTTTTCTTAGAGTTAGAGAGTTAGAGAGAAAGAAATCGCAGCTAGCTAGCTGCGCTAAAGGTGGCACATGCCTCCGAGCCCTCTTCTTGCCGTGCACCGATACAGAGATATTATACGCCTCTAGCTTTGGCGTCTCGCTGCTACACGTTCTCCTGGGCGCTCGGTGCTCACACTGCGGAGGGGGGAGCAACTCCGGCAGGACCTGGTACGAAACGCCTGCCAGAAAGCACCTCTGTGAGGCGCAATGCCTTGAATACGTCTCAAACCAAGGCTGCGTCTCCCTCGTACCATCAAACTTGGAAGAAGCCAAGTGTAGAAGTGTCCGGTGTAGGAAGTGTCCGGTGACAGGCTGCCTCTTCACTGGCAGGATTTCCCTCGGTTGCAGACCGTAATGCAGACCGAAGAGCGGTCTGCAATGATTTGCAGAGCGTTCTAGCGTGCATTACGGTCTGCAACCGCTTTGGCTGGTACCAGCGCTCTGCAACCCTCCCCATGGGCCTGTCCAGTTCACCTTTCTGCTCCCAGGCTCACGAATGGGGTGTGACAGTCATACAGTCTTACTAAGGCGAAGGGCTTGGAGG
>JTEE01000217.1:219125-235515 GCA_002896455.3 Chlorella sp. ArM0029B | reverse complement strand
TGGGTGGTGGGGGCGGAGGGGCAGAGCTGGGAGGTAGGGCGGCGGAGCCTCAAATCTGTGGGCTTCGAAGGGTGACACCATAGGCAACGCCATGCATTGGATTTATGTGACGGTGGGAAACTCAACCAGGTGTTGCATGTGTAAGAACAGCAAAGTGCCACAGCGCAGCTGGGAGACATGCCGGCTGCTGCAGCTGCAGGCGGTGTGCCCTTGGACACCAGGCAGAGAGCGCCGTGATGATCCACCTGGCAGAGAGCGCCGTGATCCTACCTTCCTTCATGCTTCCTGATTCCTGCTCTGCCGTCACATTGTACTCGCCATAGATGTGGCATTATGCATCACGCTCGAGCTGTGCGCGGTGCGGCTGTCATGGCTAGAGCAACCGCCAATGTGCCCTCTTCGCAGCCCGCTACGCTGGTTAGCACAATAACCAGTGTTCAGACGATGCTCATACCGTGGCGGGCCCGCAGCGAGGGGGCAAGGCCGCAGCGCGAGCCACCAACGACCGCGACAAGCCGAGCCCGCCGCAACAGTGGCGCTTGAGTCCAATGATCGCGCTGTACCAGAAGAACGGGGCGCGCGCCTTGCAGCCGGTCTGGGGTTGGGTCCCGCCTGGGCCGCCGGCGGCAGCGGCGACGAGCTGCGACTGCAGGTGCCAGGTCTGATGCAGTGGGCAGCAGCTGCCAACGCTGGTCCCAGTAGTAAGCAAATGTCTCCCTGCTGTGTCTGAATTGCAGGCGGTGCCATGGTTTCATTCAGGAATCGTCAATCGGAGGGATCCCCGCCCCCGCCGCCTCCTCTTTGGTTGTTGCGGCAGCCTGTTCTCTACCAACAACTGGTTGCAGACCACACCAACCAATCAGGCAAGTGAACAATTTCAGCATTTTGGCACTTCCACTTCTCCTTGTGTACCACTGCAGCTGTGCGTAGCCGGCACGCACCCCGGGGGGCGGCCGCCCGGGCGGGCATGCGCCGTGGGTGGCGGGATGGTTTACATCACCATGTCTCACATCACTTTCCACAGTCCCCGCTATTTGCAACGGCGCAGTAAGCACCACTTTTGACTTTGGCTCCCACACTTACTGCAGGGGGTGGTGGCTTGATGGAGCAGGGCGTCAAGTCGTGGCTGGTAGCGGCGGCGGGCGCCGAGGCCCAAGGCGGGCGGCCAGTTGCCGGCTGAAGCTTCGTGCACGTCATGCTCTCTCTGACCTGTCACTCTTTCCCCGTGCCCCTGTTCCTCACTCTGTTTATACGGCTGACTCTTCGGTTCAGCCAATTCGCCTGGCCCCTTAGCTTGTGGTTCGCCCCGCCACCTTGTTCACGGTGCGGCGTTGTTGCACCCATCAGAAGGGCCCGAACCCACTATTTCCCCTCGGTGCTCCTTACTGTGTACACATAAGACTAGTCCCAGGTGTTCCATGTAAGGAAGTGCTGTTCACCTGCTGCAAGTGAGCCTGCTCAGTGAGCCTGCTCAGAGAACCTGGCACGGCAGGCACAGCAGGCAGGGCCGCCCCGACCTCTTTGAAGCCGCAGCCAGCAAATCGCAATGGAACAATTACTTCTCTATCAGCAGCTAGACCACTCATACATCCCCCGGTGCTGCACCCACACTTTCGTTGATTCACACAGCCGTTGTTTTTAGACCCTGTTTTCATGTTTTCATGTTTTCAGGGCCTTGTGGTGCATGCCTCGTCAACCTCTCAGGATTTGGTTCGTCCTGAAGTTGAATCCCCTTTCAGGGGATGTGAAAAGCTGTAACGACTAGACTAGACAGCAGGCAGGGGACCTGGCAGGGGCAGCACGAGCGTTCCGCAGATCGTAATGCAGACCGCTATGCAGACCGTGGCTCTTGCAGAGCGCTACGGTCTGCAATATAATGCAGACCGCTCGCCGGCCAAAAAACGCGGTCGGCGTAACACTTTGCAGACCGCTCTCCCTACGTTTGGCGGTCTGCATTGCTTAGCGGTCTGCATTCCTGCCACGGTCGGTCCCTACGTTTTAGCGGTCTGCAACCTGTTCGAATCCTGCCAGTGCTTCTGTCTTCATGCACTTAAAAAGTCAGCATGAAGAAATGAAGAAGAAGCTAGGCCAGCACCTCGGTGGCGGCCGGGAAGCGAGCTCTGCGAGCCATCGGCCGCCTCCCCACCCCCGCCTCCCTGCCTGCTGGGCAACGGCGTGGGCAACGGTCCGCCTTGCCCACCGAGGCGGCCTACTCCTTTACTGATCACCCTCTACTCAGACGGGTCGTGCTTTTCCGCTGTTTTACAAGCGCAGCGCATAGGCCGCGCACAATGGCGTGTGGTGTGTGTGGGGTGGCGGGGTAATGGTGGCGGTCACACGCCATGCATGCAGGGAGAGGAGGACGAGACGGCAGCTCCTCTAGAAGATTGGCATTTGGGCGTTATTTAAGGGGAACAAAACAGAGGGTTGAAGGGAAGGGAGGGAGCACAGAGAAGCAAGCAAACAAGCAGTTCTTCCCAGCTGTGGGAGGTGAGCAAAGAAACAGGAAGTGGGCCATGGAAAAACGGGCAAGCAGGGAGCGGGAGGAGGTGCACGGATGGGCGAGGTGCACGGGTGGTGCTCACGTGTGGGGACTGGCTCGCAGACACCAAGGAGGAGCCATGTGGCGGTGTGTGCACGCCAGGCCCTGCCCACTAGCAAGTCGAGTACACAGGCAGGGAATCCATCAACAGACCTGCTCTTGTGTACTGGGCCGCCAGCTGGCAGGCCGCACACGCCGCGGGCGGACTGTGCCCGCCCGATAGAGCCGCGCAGCGCCGGCCCCGCGCACGGCCAAGCCTAACTAAGTCGCCTGACTTGCGGCCTGTAGCGGGGGCAAGGGAGGCAGGCAAACAGGCTGCTCAGCAAGGGTTCTTGGGCTCTCTCACGCTGGCTCTCTCTCCCTCCCTCTCTCTCTGCCCGCCGCCTCTCTTCTCATTTGGTGTTCGTTTGGTGCCGGCGCCTGTGTACACTGGTCCCACCAACAGGGGCCACGCAAACAATCAGTTCATCGCCTGCCCGCTCAATCACAGCCTGGTGCGCACCGGATGACTTGACACAACGACTGTCCTGTGAGGCCCCGCGTATTTGTGCCCACGTTGCTGCAGAGTTGCAAGAGGGGTGGGCGGGGTGGGGAGGTGGGCCAGTGCTGGGCATGCGGTGGCAGGGCTGCCCGGTGGCCGGAGCGCAGCGGCTCTGGCTGGCAGCTGCAGTGGCTCTGGATAGAAGCTGCAGCTCTGGCTTCGGGCACCATGCAGCGGGTGGGCAGTGCTAGGGCAGGGTGGGTAGCTCACCATTTTGTGCACGAAAACACTGCTGTGTTGGTCGTGCCGCCAGTAGAGAAAGTGTTGACCGGGCTGCAGGTGGAAGGCGTGGGGCGGGGCAGCAGGGTCAGCCATGACCGGCTGCTACCGTTGCTTGCATGCAGGCAGAGCAGAGCAGGCCGACGTGCCGGCTGGCCGACCATGAATATAGATTAGGGCCAAGCTGCAGCCCAGGCGCCCTCAGGGCAAGTGCTTGCGCTGTGAGGCAGGGGCTCACCAAGGCGTGCAGAGCTTGTTGCCCTCCTTGTTGCTGAACGTGCCCCTGGGACATCCCGCCTTTGCCCTGCGGGGAGCAAGCACAGCCGAGCATCAGGTCGTGTTCAGCACATGCACAGGCGTGTCGGCGCAAGGGTGGGGCATGCTGCCTGTTACTGTGCGGCACCTGGCAGCACGGGGCAGAGCCACCGGCCCTCTCCACGCCCGCCTGCCCCGTCTCTGCTGGTTGCAGGCCGGATCCCCCTCACCTCATCGCGCTGGTTGGGCACTGGTAGCCTCGTGGGCAGGGCTTGCAGGTGAGTGACTTGGGGTCGGGGGCGTAGGTGCCCGGCTTGCAGGGGCTGCACGACGCGCTGCCAGCGGGCGCGGCAAAGCCTTGGCGGCAGTCTGTGCACGTCGAAGCCTGGCCCGTGGAAAAGGTGCCGCCCGCGCAGGTCTTGCACTCCTTGGAGCCCAGGGTGTTGGCGTACTTGCCGGGGGGGCAGGAGTTGCAGTTGTCCTGTGCCTTCTCGTTGTTCCACGTGCCCTTGGGGCTGCAGGGCAGGATGGGGGCGGCCGACGAGAGGAGAGGGTGAGCAGGGAAGGCGGGCGGGCAGGTGTGCCGCTGGGAGGTGCTTGCCTGCAAGGGGGTGCTGGGCATGAGCAAGGCCGGAGCACAAGTGGAGCGTCAAGGACCCCGGCGCTGCCGACATGCAGCGCAGCGCATTGCAAGGCAGAGGGGCGGCGGGCGGATCTCACCAGGGCAGCGGGTAGAAGGCGCCGGTGGTGTTCACAAACGTGCCGGCGGGCGCTTCATCGCAGGCGGTGCCGGGCACGCCGTTGAAGAAGCCGACCGCGCATGGGGTGCACTCAATGTTGCCCGTGTCCTGGGTCTCTGTGCCCTTGGGGCAGTTGAGGCAGGAGGTGGCGCCTGCCGTGGGGCGGTACTGGTGCTCCTGCAGGGAAGGCGGGGCGGGGGGGGGCGCGGAGGGGGGGGGGGGGGGGGCGGGGGGGCGGGGCAGGGGTTGGGAGGCGGGAGGTGAGCGCAATGCGGCAGCTGCCAGCGCCCTGGCTGACAATGCAGTGTGGCAGGGTGCCTGCGCCTCCCCTCAAGGCAGCAGGCCGCACAGCACAGCACAGCACAGCTCAGCACAGCCCAGTTGAGGCTGCAGGCGTACCGGGCATGCCGCACAGAAGTTCTCGTTGTTACCGTCCATAATTGAGTCGAGGAATGTGCCAGGCCGGCTGCAGGGCGGGCGGAAGGGAGGGGCGGCGGAGGCGATGTGACATGCCTGGGCGCGGGTCTTACCCGCAGGCCAGCAGGCGGATGCAGGACGGAGTCAGCCAATCAGGCAGGCAGGCAGGGGTGGCTTGGGTTGAGGGTGCCTGCTCACTCACCAGAGGGTGCAGTCTTGCTTGGTGGAGGGCCCCACCTCCTTGCCTACTCCGCAATCCTGGCACGCGTTGCTGCAACCACACAGGGTGGCGAGAACAGGCGGCGGAGGCGGTGTGTGTGGTTGAGAGGTGCACCGGCCAGGTGTGCATTTGTGCCTTTCTCCCACCTCCGGGCAGCCCTGCTGGGGTGTGACTTCCGGTGAGCCCCGCCCAGAGGTCAGGCAGCTGGGCTGGCCAGGTCAGCAGCAGCTCACCTGATGAGGTACGCGTCGCGGTACTTGCCATCAGGGCACTCCAGGCAGCTCAGCGTCGTGTCAGCAATGAGATCGTGGTAGGGCACGGTGCCCGCAGGGCAGGGGATGCAAGACATCATGCCTGCGGCACATGGGCAGAGGCGAGGAGTGAGGTGCTGTGGTGTGCCCAGCCACGGCGCAGGGGGCACCTGCTGCATGGCAGCTGCAGCGGCCCACACCCGGGGCGGGGCGCAGCGTATCTGCCAGCCAGCGGCACAGGCCGAGGTGGGGCCAGCAGGGCAGGGAGGGGCAGGTCTGTGCTGGGACGCATGCACCCACACCCGTGCACGCACCTGCTCGCGGCGCATAGGTGTGCTCATACATGGTTGTGCCCATTTCCTCGTCCAGATTTGAGCAGGCCATGCAATTCTGCTCCGGGTTAGTGACTGAGAACGGCACGCGCATCTCCCCGGGAAGGCGGCTCTCGTCCCAAAAGGACACGGTGCCGGCTTCGCACAGGGAGATGGCTGTGTGGGTGCCATCTGTCAGTTTGTACCCTGCAGGCAGGCAGGTGGGCAGGCAGGCAGGCGGGCGTGGTAAGGCTCTGGAGTGCCAGGCCTGGCACGTGTGCCTGCGCCTGCTGGTTGTGAGGCTGCTCAGGGGTGCTGGGCTTGCCAGGCGCGGTGGCGCAGTGCAGGGGGCCAGTGCAGGGGCAGGGGCGGGGGCAGGCAGACCTGAGGGGACGCGCAGGCACTCGTTGTTTTCTGGCGACGCGTCGCCGCTGCGGTACATGAACAGGCCCTCGTTTGGGTCGGCATCTTCGCACGAGATGCACGCCAATGCGTTGTCCGTGCGGTCCTGGAAGGTGCCAGCGGGGCTGCACAGGGGACGGGAGGTGCCAGGCGGGAGCGGGGGGCGTGAGCGGGGTGTGCCTGCCAGCTGGCAGCAGCCCGTGGAGCAGGCAGCCTTCACAGCCAGGGCCCCGTCTCGCTCCATTGGCCAGCACTCACCAGGCATCGCAGAAGGTGGCACCAGGGACCAGCGTGAGCGTGACATCTGTGGCGGCCACTTGGACGCCTGACAGTGCCAGGCTGCCCTCTGGGCACAGCAGGCAATTCACGCCCGTCGTGACGCTGCTCTGGTCCCCAAGCCCCTCGCTGGGGTTGTACTGCAGCACGGGAGGCGGGCAGGCACGTGGCCGGAGCAGGGTCAGCGGGCCTGAGTGCGGGCGTAAGGCGGGGCCAGGGTCAGTGGGCCTGGTGCGGGCACAAGGTTGTTCCCCTCCCCATCTCCTGCTGGCAGTGCCGCAGCAGATGCAGATGCTTGGCGGCAGCTGCTGCTGTGTGTGGCGCTCACCTGTCCGATGGGGCACCTCTCACACTGGATGCGCCCCTTGGCTCCCGCAACAGAGTACGTCCCAGCGGGGCTGCAGTGCGGGGAGGGAGGCAGGTGAGTGTGGCTGTGAGAGTGTGGCGTGAGCGAGGCTGGAGGGAGCAGAGCACAGCATGGCTCAGCAGGCGGCAGGCGGGCGTCGCATGCCTGTGGTCCCGCTTTACCCCAGCCGACGCGGCCCTCACAATGCCAGCAGCTGCGCTCTGCACGCTGGAAGCGAGTGCCCTCTACGCCTTACGCCGTCATCCGGTGTCCTGCAACGGCCGCCTAACTAGCTGGCCAGCTCACCAGTCCAGGCAGCTTTGCGTGGCGTCATCATCGGTGGTGTGTGTGGTGGGAGTGGTGCCCGTAGCACTTCCCGGGACGGGGCGGTAGGTGCCGGCGGGGCACAGCTGGCACGTCTTGCCTGCCGCTTCATATTGGTACCCTTGTGTGCGCTCGATGGATCCGGGCAGGTCCCACAGCTCTGCAGCACCGCGCGATGTGGGAGGGCAAGAAAGGGGGCGGGCGGTCAGTCGGTCAGTCGGTCAGGCAGGCAGACGCACGGGGGTGGGTGGGGTGGGTACATGAAGCGCCAGCAGCGCACCGCTCGGGCGGGGCAGGCCAGCAGGCAGGCAGCGCAGTGCCAGCAGGGCAGCGTGCGGCATCCAGACCCAGGCTTGCCCTGTGCTGACACAGGCAGCCCTGCTGGGCACCGGCACAAAGGAGGTCCTCGCCAAACGCGACATGGCTGCACGGGCTGCAACGCCCCTGCCCTGCCTCGCCCCGCCCATGTTCACCGTAGATGCAGGCGGTGTCGGTGAAGGGAACCGTGCAGTACGCTGCCCCCGCATAGGTTGTGTACCGGGTGCCTCCCGTATACAACGGGGGGGTGTCAACTTCAACTCCAGCCGAGTTCAGGGGGATGGAGCTGCACTGCTCACAGGGCGTGCCCAAACCCAGTATGGGGTTGTAGAAGTCTGGGGCGGGGAGGGCACAGGGAGGGAGCACCGAGGTGGCATGGGTTGAGGCCACATGAATGATGTGCACGCTTTGTTGGGCAGCAGAGGGGTGGAGGGGTGCAGTCGCAGGGACGGCAGGGGCTGCGCTGGGAGGGTGCGCATGGTGCGCAAGGCAGCGTGGGGTGTCAGGGCGGAGCTGGGCAGAGCGCGCATGGGGGAGACATCGCGTGCCTGCTCTGCCCCCCGGCCTGCCCGCCTGCCACAGCATGCGTGGCTGGCAGCCTGGCACCGGCCGCTCACCTTGGGAGCACGCAGTCTTCTGGTTTGATGAGCACGTGTAGCCGGTGGGGCAGGGGAGGCAGTACTCTGGCGACGCACGGTAGGAGCCGGCGGGACAAGTGACGCTGGTTGTGCTGGGGGTAGACGCCGGGAAGTCGGCCACCTTACCGCCAGTCACGGTGACGGTTGATGTGCACACCTGTGGGGGAGGTGGAGGGCAGGGTGGGGGGGAGGGGGGTGACGGAGCGCAACTGGCAGGCATGCCACGGTTGCCATGCCTGGCGTGGCACAGCATGCATTGCGTGCCAGCCCTCGGGCTGAGACTGCCCTCGACATCGGCGGTGCCAGCGGTGTAGGGCACTGCTGCTTGCAAGGGCTCACATTTGTGTCCGGCGTGGCCTGCTTGTCGGTCGTGGCGCCCCAGAACGTCATTGTGAGGGCTGCTGAGCCGCTGCCGAGAATTTCAAACATGTAGGAACTGCAGGTGGGAAATGGGCAACGAGTGTGCCAAATCCTGTGAGGTGGGTTTGGGGCAACACGCAACCACAGGGCATGAATGGGCAGCGGGCAGAGGAGGGGTTCAAGATGGCGGGCATGGGGGGCAAGGGTGTTGTGGAGGCACATGCTGCTGTGGCGCCTGGCATGCCACACCAAGCCAGCCGCAACCGCAGCAGCCGCAGGGGCGGAGGCTGCTGCAACATCGAGGCAGGCACGTGTGTCGGGTGTGCAGGCAGCAGAGGTGCACGCACCTTGAGGGCACATCCGTTGGGAGCATCGACAGGATGCGGTTCACGTCTGTGTAGTACCCCCGCATCTGGTTGCTGCCGTAGTTTGCGTTGAGCGGCTCGCTGCAGGCAAGCTCTTCGTCGGTCATAGGCAGGATGTCGATGGAGCAGTCCTGCGCAGGAGTGGGCCGAGTGGGCAGGCGGGTGCCAATGTTATAACGCATGGCTTAGTGCTGCCAGGGTGGGGCGCACCCGGGGCGGAGGCACCAGCGCAGGGGGGCAGGAGAGGCACCCGGGCGCAGCGCAACACACACACACACAGGCCCTGCCCTGGCCGGCAGTAATCTACAGGGAGAGTATCGGTGCAGGCACCACAAGCTGTCCTCACCCCGGCCACTTGCAGCGACAGCTGGAGCTGGGGGGCGGCAGGCGTGGTCCACGTCGGGCAGTTGGTCCTGGCCGGTATGGCGTAGTCGGCTGCTAGGGCCAGGGGGGAGCACGTCATGGCGGCAGTAGACAGCACGTGGCTCCCTGCAGCAGGGCAGGGCGGTGGGACGGGGCAGCAGCAGGGCAGGTGTGGGTGGGTGCAAGTGGAGCGCAGGGCCAGGGCTGTGGACAGCAGCAGGGCAGGTGTGGGTGGGTGCAAGTGGAAGGCAGGGCCAGGGCTGTGGGCAGCAGCAGGGCAGGTGTGGGTGGGTGCAAGTGGAAGGCAGGGCCAGGGCTGTGGGGCCGTCCCCTCAGCCCGCTCTGCGCAGCGGCGGCCCACCCCATGTTGCTGGCAGCCTGGCAGGCGGGCTGGTGGCTCACCTGGTGAGGAGGCAGTGCTTGCGCAGTTGCCGATGCCCTCCTTGCAGGAGCTGGGGATGCCGTTTATGCAGCGCAGGCAGGTGCTCCTCCCAGGGATGTGAGCATACGAGTCGGCAGGGCTGCAGCAGGGAGGCAGCGGGCGGGCGTCAGTGTGCGGCAGATGCAGCACCCGGCTCCGGACGTCCATGTGTGCGCAAAGCAAGGCAGGCTGCGAGGGGCATGGGTAGGCCAAGGCGGAAGCCGAGAGCCTGGTGGCACGATGGCACCAATGGCTGGCGTGCCTGTTTGGCTTCTTACCACTCTAGGCAGATGGAGCTTCCAGGCGTGTCGCTGTAGGTGCCCGCTGGGCAGGGCAGGCACTGGTTGCTCCCTGCGATCGTGCGGCACAGGGCGGGGCAGGGGAGAGCGTGTGCGGGCGTCAGAATCCACCACCCACCAGCTGCCCCCGGGGTTGCACGGGCACGCACCAAACCCCGCACCCGCCCCGCACACAAACTCGGTGCTGCATCTGCTGGTGTCCCCTGGGCCACCCCTGGGCCACCTCCCGCCTCTCCATCTCCTGCATCTCTCGACTCCCTGCCAGCCTCAGCAGCAGTCGCCCATGCGTTGACCGGCCCACCCCTCGCCAACCCACCATCTGGCGCATACGAGCCAGCCGGGCACTGTTCCGCACACGAGTCTTGCCCCACTTGCGTGGACACTGTTCCTCCGGGGCAGGCGGTGCAGCCATAGCCGTTGTCACCAAAAGCGCCTGCACAGCAAGGGAGGCGGGGGGAGGGGTGGGTCCTGGCGGTTCCGGGCATCACAGCCTGCCTTGCAACCGCTGCCTTCTCGAGCAATGCTCATGCACCCGTCTACCCGCGTGCCCTGCCCCCGCAGCGGGGGATGCAGCCCCCTGCCACCGCCAGCCTCTTGGCAGCCCCTGCCTGCCGCCGCCCGCCTGCCTGCCCAAACCCACCCCCCTCAGCCACCCACCCGAGGGGCAGAGCGCGCAGACTTTGATGACTGTTGAGTCAATATAGATTCCATAGTTCCCAGCCTCGCACGCGCTGGCCAGGCCCTCTGGCGTGGCGTCATCGCCCTTGCAGCTTTCGGCCGGAACGGCAAGCAGAAGAAAGCTGTCGCAGTCAGCGGGCACCTCCACTCCGGGCACATCAGCGGGGGTGGGGAGGGTGACCTGTGGGAGCATCGGAAGGGGGGCGGGCACCAGGGCAGGGCAGGGCAGGCCTTGTGTGTCAGCCAGCTGGAGCTGCTCGCCATCTGGCGACCCGCAGGGGGCAGCTGTTTGGGGCTAAGGAAGCGAGGCGGCGGGCAGGCTGCCGCCAAGCAGCAGCCGGCCTCACGAGCAGTCAGTTGCCAGCGCCTCGGCTGCTCCTTGTTCGCCCCAGCGGCTGGCTGGCAGCTGGACCCACCCCGCCCTTCCTGCTGCAGTGCTCCCTCCCCCGGGCTCTCACCTCTGTGATGGCATACACCAGCGTCGTCGGACCCGGACGCTCGACGCTCACCAGGCCCTGCCCGGGATCCCCAAACGTGACGCTGGTCACCGTGGTTGCTTTCACCGGCACCCCCGCGTCAAATCCGTAGATGAATCCCTCCAGCACAGTCTTGATTTTGTCGCTCATTGTTGCGCCGGCGCTGATCTTGTCGCTCTCTTTGAGGGGGCACTCCTCATACACCTCGTAAAGTTTGCTGGTCCCCGTCGCCGACCCCGCCCAGATGCCAGTCACCCACTGCCCCGCCGAATTCAGCGGCACAATAGAGACCTGCAAGGTAGGCAGAACAGGGGGGGGTGGAGGGGGTGTGGGCAGCGGGCTGACGGGCAGGCAGCGGGAGCGGCAAGGCACACCCGCATGGCAGCGGGGCGGCGGCGGCCACCCCAGAGCACCAGTTCGCCGCCGCTGCTGCTGCTGCTGCTGGCGCTGGCTGTTTGGGCGCCCACCTCGCAGGTGCCTGAAATCTGGACTCTGAAGCTGGTCAGGCACTTGGCTATGGGGTCTGTAAGGCTTGACGTCTGCACGAGGTCCAGCTTGAAGTAGCCTGCAGCAGCGGCGGCGGTAGCGGCGGCGGTTGCGGGCTGGGACACGCACACGGCGGCGCGCCAACGGTTGAGAGCTGCACTTCAGCAGCATTTGCACCCGCAACGTGTTGTATACATTGCCGTGCAGCAGGGCGGCCTATGCCTCACCTGCATCGCACTGGGCGGCTGCGCCGGTGGCCAGAGCTAGTAGGCACACCGCCAGCGCGGCGGCGGCGCGGGCCACCGCCGCCATGACGCCTGTTGGGCGCCTCAGCCTCCCTGCGGCAGCAAGTGTGATGCGGTTAGAGTGATGTGTACGCGAAAGGGACGCGATAGGACAGCAGCAGCTGCAAGATGGAGCAGCGGCCTTTTTGGGCCACACCGCTGCCGTGCAGTCCAACTCGGCCCCCCGCGGCGCGTCGTCTCGGCTGGTCGGGTGTTGTTTCAAGGGCTGCTGCGCTGCTTTTGGGCTTAGCGCCAGCACCTGCGAGGCGAGGTGGACGGTGCGGCTGGTTGTAAATGGGGCGCGCCCGTGTGCCGGGCCCTCAGGCCGTCACTGAAAGTAATCCAAGTCTTGCTGCGCCACAGATGGATCCGCGCGGCTAAGCGCAGTATGCATTTTGTCACAGGCCTATGCTGCTCCGGCCAACAAGGGCGGCCTCCTTCGTACTTGACTTTCCCGTCCTTGAATTTGTCCCTTTGTTGATCCTCACCTCTCTTCGGATTGCTCTCTATGTGTCGCAGTTGTTCTATGCGTCAGCGGGTACTGCGTACTCGAGGTGAGGGAGGACACCTCTCGTACAGAGTCCTTGCGAGGGTGGGGACATCCCTCTGCGCCAATTCCCCAGACCCAGTCCTCACATGCACAACATCACTGTATGCAACGAGCTGGTGTGATGCAAAGTGTGTAACGTGCGGCTGCACGAGGGGGTGCCCTGGCTTGGTTCCAGCCTGCCTTGTGGTGTCACCAATTAAACTGTGCCCCTGTATGTGAGTGCAAGTGCCTGGGCCATGCCCGTGCATCTGCACACGTGCATTACACCGCATCAAAACACGTGTGGTGGGTGCCCTTTCACAGTGGGCTGCCGCAGTGAAACCCGTCGAAACGGACCCCTGCTGTGAACCAGTCACCGGCAGCGGGCCCCCACCGGTCAGCTGCAGTGCGTGCACCCATTTTTGCGCCACCCGTGCACCAGCCCTGCGCACAGGGTGCCATGATCTGCCGCCCCTCCCCTTCCCCCTCCCCCCTACGCTGGTTGTGGCCAGCCGGGCGGGCGGGGCAGCAGGTGGGCCAGTTTGCCATGGAGCCGCCAACGGTGGCCGCCAACCCAGCTGCCAGTGCAACCAGAGAGTGTGTAGCCTCGATGCAAGCACGCCAGGCGTCAAGCGGTTGCACAGCATCCTTTGGCAGCATGCGCCCTTGCTGGTCGACGGTTCAACACTCTTCCCCAAATGGGCAGCACGCAGGTGTGCGCTGGCAGTGTGCAAGGGGTGTTGGAGGCGGCGTGTGCGGCATGTGCATGGTGCCTCAACGCATCTCTCGCATGGTTGCCCAGCTTGATTCATTGACTTGCGGCTGTGATGGTTGTGACACAACCTCTGCCTCGCTATGTCTGCTGCCTCTGGCGGGGCTGTGGGGTTGCACAGGGACATTTCAGGGGGCCTGGCAGGCAGTGGTGACAGTGCAAGCGGAGTGCACGTGTGCTGCTGTGTGGGTGAAGGTCAAGGGTTGCTGGAGCCGGTAGTACAGGGGCGAGTGCAGGCATGTTGAGGTAGGAGGGAGTGGAGGGCAGAATCACTGGTCGAGGGGGTGGTGTGTGGGCCGGGGGGCACCAGGGCGCAGTGCACATTTGAAGGGTCAGGAACGCTCAGCATGGCTGCACAGCAATTCGTGGGTGCAACTGGATGTGATGCATTATTGTGGAGTTGATAGTCTATGGACAGGTTACGTATTGTTTCATGCCAGCCAGGAGCCCTGCTGCTGCTGCTGCTGCTGCTGCTGCTGCTGCTTGAGCAGTGCGCCTGCCCATGCAAGGGTGGCCTGAAGGAGGCACGCCGTCGCTTGTCGCTCCAGCTGCTGCTGCGCCAGTGCTGCCTGCACAGCAGAGAGCACTGCTGCCTGCGTGTGCGGCGCAAGCAGGCCCAGCTGCTGGTCCGCGGGTGCGCCGTGAAGGGGTGCCGCTGCCGCGCTTGCCGCCGGCAGCAGCTGCAGGTGCAGCAGCTGCCCCGTCTGCTGGGCAGCAAACTGCTGCTGCTGCTGCCACTGCTCCTCAGCCGCAGCTGCAACAAGTGCGTCCAGACTGCTGCTCTGGCGGCCCAGTGCTGCCTGGGCATGCGGTGGCACAAACAGATCCAGGCTTGACTCGGCACTGCCCTGGGAGCCCATCTGTGCAGGCTGCCCCCAGCTGGGCGGCGTGCATGCATCCAGCACAGGCATCTGTCCCGTGCTCTCGCCGCCGCTGCTGCCGCTTTTAGGACTGCCGGACAGCGGACTGCCGCTGCAGGGAGGCAGTGCTGCGGGGGTGCGCGTGGGCGGGTCCGCCCGCGGCGGCGTGCTGCACTGCCGCCGCCGTTTGGCTGCGCGGCTGCCTTCTTCTTTCTCAGCAACACTGCCCAGCAGGCAATCCTGGTGCTGCAGCAGCCTGGCCGCAGCCGCTGCCCCTGCTGCCGCCGCTGCTGCGCTGTGCCGCGCAGTCACCGGCTCTCCAGTGCTTCGGGCACGGCGCAGCTGCCGCCGGCGTGCTGCGTGCCGCACCAGCTGCGAGCGGCAGCTGCGATGCGCGCCGTCAAACTCGCTCAACGTGTGGAAGCGGGCGCACTGCAAGAGCAGGGGTGCAGGAGGGGTGTTCAGTCGACTGTGGTGGCGCAGGCGGGTGGACTGGCTGGCTGGCTGGGGTCCCACCCCTCCCCCTGCCTGCCACAACCTCAATGCTGGCAGGCGGCGTGCTGGCAGGTGCGGAGGCAGGGTTCGTCATGCGATGGCTGACCGCTGGCACGGTGCTTGGCCAGGTTAGGGTGGGAGTGCGGGAGGGGCCCACTCACTCCCGCCTATTGGAGCCCTCACCTGCTGACAGAAGCGCTGCAGCACGTCTTTAAAGTGCACTTGGTCAGCCAGCATGTGTTGCTGGCAGATGCGGAAGCGCTGCAGCAGGGGAGGGGTGGCAGCGGGGTCGGCGGTGGGGGCGGTGGCGGCATGCGGAGCAGGCCAGCGAGAGGGAGAGGTATTGGTGCCGCCCGAAGTGTGCCAATCACTACACATGCACGCGGGCTCGCTGTACAGGTGTCTGCAGCGGGCGGCTAGGGAGCACCGCGTCTCCACAGGCAGAAAGCGGGGGGGGGAGGGGGCGCCGGCTGGGCGGCGGGGACACACCCGCCAGGCCGCCCCCCCGTCCTGCAAGTCAACGTCTTGCCTGATGAAACGGCCTAGCCGGACACTCCACACTGCACACTTGGCAGGTCCTGAGTGTTGGGCGGGCTGCAGCGGCAGGCTCGGCCTGCACGAGGTCAGGGGACTCGTCCATGAGTGCCTCCCTCAGCTGGCGTCTGCGTGCTTGGCAGTCGCTTCCGAAGCAGCTACCGCGTCTCCGTGCAGTTGGGGATCGAAAAATCGGAATTGCCGGACTCAACCGTGCCGTGCTGCCGCCTTCGTGCAGTCACAGGCACGGTGGCTGTGACAGGACCGGAGCGACTCGTACCCTGCGGCGCAGTCGTTTCTTAGGGAGGTGTGGCGCACCCGTTTGCTAGGAGCTGTGGATTGCAAAAACGAGCACCAGGCTTCCAGCCCGCCTACTCGACACGACGGCAACCATGAATGTGTACTCTGCTTGCGTGGCACGCTGTCGAGAGTTCAAGAATTCCAACAAGCCTCTGTTCCCGGGCCGCCTCATATGCTCGAACAGGACAGGACAGGACTGCCGCTGCAACGGTACAGGGGCGCTGAGGCAAGCATCAATGCCATCAAAGGGGCAGCAGAATGGGTCACCTACAAGCAGGGTTTTAATGTGGGCCTATCAGTAGTTTGCATGGGAACAGGCCCGTCCCTCCTTCCCCCCGGTCCCCCGGCCACAGCACAGCCAAGCATGGCAGAGACCAGCAGTCACCCCTGCAGGCCTAGTGCCCAGCATCTCCTCAAGGCAGCAGTTGGGAGGGCTCAGCACGTGCACTGGTTGAGACACCCGGTGACCAGGGCCTTTGTCGCTTCTTGGCATTCCCAGTTGCCAGCAGCACGAGGAAACACCCTGCCAAGCGTTCTTTGAGAGCCCCGGCGGGCAGGAGGGAGCCAGCTGACGAGTTGCACTAAACGCAGCCGTCAGTTGTTGCTACCGTGATGACGACACAACAGGGGGGGCACATCGTGGGACGGGTATGAGAGTTGATGGGTTCCTCTTAGGGAGACCGGCTACTTGAGCCCAGTTGTGATGCTGTTGTGCGCACAGTAAGGGGCGGCACATACCACACAATGCATGCTGACACCTCTAAAGCAGTATCGCCTTCCTGTTGTTCTTCTGGCATCGATTCCTAGCTGGCCAAGGCACCCTGCGTGTAGCCAGCCGGCAGCAGCTTGCCGTGCAGGCGCTAGCCTGGCAGCCTTTCTCTGGTTGACCCCCGACCCGGGTCCCCGCCCAACCGCCTGCCCACTGCTCTGCCCGCTGCCACTCTGCCTGGGCTGCTGTTGCCGCCACTAAAGACGGCAAAATGCCCGCGTGCGTACCTAGAAGCTTCTTTGTGGTCTTCGGCGGCACTCTTGGCGGCGCACTTGGGCGCTTCACTAGTAATCCCAGGCAAAATTGCACAGCTCTTTTTTGCTGGCAAAAATCCACATGCACAACCAAATATGCACAGCCATTGGTTGAGCAAATCAGCACATGCACAACCAAAATTTGTCATTAACCAGTTCTTTGGCTGAGCAAAAATGAGTTACACACGACACCAATGAGCTGTGCAAGTGAACTGTGCGCGTGCCTCGTGTGCTTATCCATTTGCTCAACCGCTTGGATCTGCCACGTGGCATGTGCAAACAATTGTGCTAAATTTTGCCCAGTCGTTTGCACCTGCCACGTGGCGCTTGCTAGGCATTGTATGG
>JTEE01000217.1:185416-199329 GCA_002896455.3 Chlorella sp. ArM0029B | reverse complement strand
GCGGGCGGGCAGGCGGGCGGGCAGGCAGGAAGGCAGGCAGGCAGGCAGGCAGGCGGGCAGGCGGACTGCGGGCGGGCAGGCGGACTGCGGGCGGGCAGGCAGGCAGGCAGGCGGGCAGGCTTGAAACAGGCAGTGCGGCACATTGGCCGCCCGAGGTGTGGGGCGCCCCACAGCCGGCATGAGTTGTGGTCCCTCCCAAGTCCAGCAGCGCACAAGCATGTGGGAGTCGCAGTGGAGAGAAGTTTGCCAGCAGCCTCGCTTGTGTAGGGTTGCCCAGGGAGCCTTCCAGTTGCACCAAGGCGGCGTCAGCAGCAGCAGTTGCAGCACAATGCACGCGGCTGGTCACACCCAGCGCAGTGGATGTGAGTGTGCAGCCCAGAGCAGGTGCTGGGTGCATAGTCTAGTCTAGTCTAGTCGTTACAGCTTTTCACATCCCCTGAAAGGGGATTCAACTTCAGGACGAACCAAATCCTGAGAGGTTGACGAGGCATGCACCACAAGGCCCTGAAAACATGAAATCATGAAAACAGGGTCGGGTGCATGCCATACCACACCCGAAGGCAAGCGCTACGCACCCGGATGCGAGCCTCCCTAGTGACTTGGACCTTAAATACAACAAGTTTACAAGCACTTGACAAGCTGCCTTGTCACAGGCCTACGTATATGGGGCTGGCAAGCTGGTGACAAGGATCTGACGAGGGGTTGACAAGCAGCTTGTCAAGAGTTTGTAGGCTATCCGACTATACAAGCTCCCAGCTGTTGTGCCTGCCAGGCCCCATGCTGTGCCTGCTGCGCCTCTTGAGAATGTATGGTAGGTTGGTTACGGGCTGATTAGGCATCACGTGCTTACATGACATGACATGGCAACCTCAAGCGCACAACAGTAAACACAGGTGCCTCTTGTTTGGCCGTCTGCCAAGAGGGAACCGGCCCCCGATTGCTCATCTCGAGCACGTCGTGGGCGCAGCATAGATGCCAGAACCCAAAGGCGCAGCGGCTAGCCTGGCCTGGCCTGCACTGTGCTAGGGATCCCTTCTCGCATCCCCTTTGCTCGATTGGCTTCTGCTCCAACGACGCCTCTGAAACCTGCACAGGATGCACGCAGGCGGGAGGGGGAGCCAGGTGCAACGTAAGCGGAGGCAGGCAAAGCGCAGCTGGGAAGGGATGTTGTTTGGGAGCCTGGGGCAGCGCTTGTGCGGACACACGACATCAGGCTTACTGCGACCTTGTGCGACCTGGAACTGCTGCAGCATGCAGCTCCCTGCCTGCACCTCTTACACCCGGGCCTTGCCGGATGCCGCACGCCCGGAAGCCGTGCGGACAGACAACACTGACCTGGCCCACCGGCAGGGACCCCAGGGGCGGGCTGCCGCTGTCTGAGTCTGCGCGCCGCCTGGCCAGCTACCATCCCACAAAGGGCGGGTGCCGCCAGATGACCTAGGGCTGCGGGCCATCTATTATGGCAGCGGGCCCACAACAACTCGTGCGCCTGTTCCAACTCCATACAGCCTACCACAGAACACCCCCGCCAGCAACCTCCCTGCTAACACGCGCTGCCTTCCCCACACACCTGTTGGATGGATGACGGAAGATGGGTGCAAAGGGGGGCCCGGGTGTGCAGGGTCCTGGAATCCTGCTGGTCGAGCCGAACCCATAGCACTGAATGTGGTATGCGTTTCCAAGGATGCAGAGAGTGGGCACGTTAGAGGGTTGCCGGTTAGGGTTAGGGCGGCTGGAGGCAACTTGCGGAGCGGTGCAGGGGAGGCGGCAGGTGCAGGGGGGGCGGCAGGGCGCGCCAGCGGCAGCAGGGCGGTTGCCGCGACATGGCTGCGCCTCCCCCTCGAGCCGCACATACCAATTCCCTTGTGCAACATGGTACCAGCCTCGTCCGAACACGGGGCACATGAGGGGCACACGGGGCACATGATGATGGTGCGAGCGACCCCGCTGCAGCTGGCGGGTGGTGGTCGGTTGTTTGTTGTTTACGGTGGTCGGTTGTTTACCGCGGAAGCTCTCAGTCACACTGGGATGCGCCTTACGGTCCCGGAACTGCGCACCAGTCGGAGGCGCGTCGCTGGGGCTGCCGCTCACTCTCCACAGCCTCTGTAGGAGGCGCTGGTGGTGCCGGGTACGCCAATAACATAGTGCGGGACGGTGATATGCACGGTTCGAACGGGTCCGCCCCAACTACCGCCTCGCCGCCAGCGCCGCCCCAGGCTGAGCACGCGCAGGTGAGTTCGTCCTGACATGAAGTCCAAGGCTGTGGCTTCTCCTACAAGCCCTGCCTGAGCCTGTTACTGGACCCAAATAACATCTAGCCGTATGGTGGCTACAAGTTTAACAGCGGACATGGCCCCTCATATGCTCAAACGCCGGGCTTGAGCCACCCCGCTTCCTACTGCCCTGGCTGCCACCACTCCTCCACCTCCATCTGCTGACGCCAACAGGCACCAGTGTGCCTTTGATGGGCGTTGACTCAAGCATGCCAGCAGCTCAGCAGTAGGCACGCCTTGCAACAAATTACCTCCCCTTGCTAGTTGTGAGGCGGGGATGGCAGCTCATGCACGCGCCGCCAGTGTTGTGCTCCCCCAAAGGCCGGAGCAGGTTGGGTGCTGCTTCCAATATTTTACCTGTTGTTTTGCCTGATCAGGTGCATATCACATACCATGCTGGCATGTGAGGTTGTCCTGCAACAGGAGGTGCTGCAGGAGTGCTGCGCAGGAAGAGGCGCGTGAGAAAGTGTTGGCAAGCTGCTCGTCGGCGCCGCGTCACCCGTTGGCAAGGCGCTTGTTTACAAGGACGCTAACCTTGTCACGACTCGACGAGGTGTACATAATTCACGAAAAGTTGGGGCCGAGACATGCTTGATTTGTCGCCCTGGCACGTCACACCACCAGGGTGGCTGCGGCGGGCGGCCACACGCACAGAATGCACCAAAGACAGAACAGAACTGTGCAGCTGCCAGTCCAGCTTACTACCTTGTGAGGCCTTCAAGTTGGTGATGCTGAGAGGAGCCTCCTTCTGAGGGGAGGGAGAATGAGGAGGCTGCCGTCACCCCAGGGCAGCCCGGTATGCTGGGGGGCGAGGCTGGGGGGCAGCCTCACACCAACACAGCTGCTAGACCGGCAGCACATGGCCAGGCAGGTGGGGCTGCCCAGTGGAGCAGCGCCACACGCAGTGATCCTTCCAGCTGGCAGCTCTGCAGATGGGGCAATGGCGGTGCCCACCTCATGCACAGCATGCACACCTCAGGTGCATTGCACCGCCCTCGCATGCGCTCGTGCTGGGCGGGGCCCAAAGCTCAGCGGCATCCCACCGCACTTGCCTTGTATCACAGCCCTCCAAGAAGCCTTCCCCGCCAGGCCAACCCACCGCGCTCATGCATGCCTCACCGCTGACACCAGCCGTGCATCTTGAACCCTGCCCAAGCTCACCTCGTTCCACCTTTGGCACCCCCTGCCCCTGCTCAGTCAGCACACCACACCCCAGCTCACCCCACCTCATGCATCCAACCTCCCCACCCCACCCAGCATTGAGAACCTCTGACCGCCACTGCTGCAACCCCACCCACCCCGCCCAGCAGCTGCGCAGCCCAGCCTGCGCAGCTGGGCTGGCTTGGGTGGCACACAGTGCAGACATCATGTGGTCCTGAGCATCGCCAAATCGGTGCACATGCAGCTGGGGCAGGTTGCAACCGGACAGCAGCACAACATGCAACCTGAGCACAAACATTGATCATGGATAATGCCTGCCACCCAGGGCGACCTCAGCAGCATTGCTGCCGGCACCCGCGCCCGCAGGCAGCGGTGGGATCCGCATGCCCTGGAGCCAGGCACGGCAGCGGCAGCCCGGGGCAAGCAGCAGCAGCAGCAGCAGCAGCAGCAATGGTAGGAGCAGCATCCACAAGGGAACATCGGCAAGCAGTCCCTTGGCACAGTGCTGGGTGCAGGCCGGGGCGGGATGGGCAACCTGGCGAGCAGCCTGGCACGGCAGCAGCCTGAGGCGGCGTTTGGCGGCTCGGCTGGAGGATTCGTAGTGAAGCCCAGCAGCACCTGCGCCGACGCTGCATGAAGCGGAGCCAACAACTAGAGCTGTTGATTGTGAAGCTGGTTGTTCATTATAATTGCAGCTTGTTTTTTCAGCAAACGGTGCTGCTGCTGCTGCTGCTGGGCAGCGGCAGCTCAGCAAGGCTGCCGTCGTCGCCGCCTTCGCAGCCTACCCCTTGCCGGTCATGCTGAACACTCATGGTCATGCTCTACACTGCAATATACGTGTTACACCATGCGCTGTCAGGGGCTTCATTTGAGCTGCCATGTCTCGCGCGCTTCAGCAACTCTCCGCGGGCGGAGAGATATATGCGTAACTACGATATCTCGCAGTGACTAGTTCCCGCTAGGGGGGCAGCGCTGCCGCCTCTTCGGACGGCGGCGGCGCCAGCGTGGCGGTGCCCACTGGCCGCTGGACACTGCTGAGGGCCAAATTGTTGAGATACAAGATGGCACCGAACGTCTGTTGTCGATACAGTACCTGTATGTGCAAGAGAATAACCCAAGATGCTGGGGCGCTGCCCTTCACAGTGCTCTTCTGATGCCCTCGTGTGCGCCCACCAGGCATGTTGCTAGCACGCGGTGGCCACGTGCTGCTTTCAACCAATCAATGTTGATGGTTGCGGGGGGTATAAGTCGCATCCAGACAGTAGCTGCCTGGTGCTTGCCCTGCTCAATCAACCAACTCTGAGCCTGGTGGCATCCAGCAAAGCTTGCACACTGACAAACGGGGCGCGTGTTTGAAGTGGGCTGCCCTAGACGCCTTGCCTGAGTGTTGCGCTACGCTGAGTCCCGTGCTGTAAATGCTGTGTCGGGTGCAGGTACGCGCATTTCACATGAAGAGGCAAGCAAAGCACAGTGCCGTTGAGGGGTGTGCGCGCAGGGTGGGAGGCAGGCGGGGACGTGTGCAACGTGGCGGCAGCGTCTTACTTGAGTGCTGTTATGCAGGCATGGCAGCCAGCAGGATGGTGATTCGGCCTGTTTCGGCCGCAAAAGGTGCAGCCGTACGTCTAACCTCCCTGCCTGCCTGCTGCTCCTCCACGCAGTCTCACTGCCTGTGCCTAGCAGTTCCTTGCCCACCTGTCCTTGACGGTGGTACCACGCCGTCCTTCAGCAACACCCTCCCAGCGCGCCGCTCAAAGTGCGTGATCGGGGGTCTCTTTGCCACAATTGAACAATCGCTGCCTCCACGGTGGGCACGAAACCCAACGAGCCGCGCCGGTGAGGGGCGTTTCAAACAGGATGGAGGAAGGCAAGCCGTGCGAACGAGGCCGAACTCAATATGGGGACTGAGAGCAGCACAAACGCAGTTTACAACCTCTTTGTGAAGTTTGCAACCTCTTTGTGAGCTGTTTCACCTGCCCAGCGTCGGCGGGACACCCACCTCTCGTACTATCGATACTAGTCCGTTTCCTGCGTGGCCACGGGAAAAGAGGAGCGCGCCCTTAGCAACTGATTGCGCGCGGTGCCTCAGGACCCGCTGTCTCGTATCCTCTCGCCGGAGCTCCTTCCCCCGTCCCTCGAGGCCCCTCTTGCCGGCCACCCTCCGTTGTTTTCCGAGGGCCATGGCGGCCGTCCGTAGGGCCTAGTCTGAATAAACAAGAGAAACGCGAGGTGGGAGGGGGCGGCCAATCCCGCTGGCCATGTGCCGTCTCTGCGGGCCGGGACCGGCCAGGCGGCTCACGCCGACACTGAAGCCATTTTGCGCATGTTGCAGGGGCTGGAGCAGCGATGGGCAGAAACCAGGCCCCATCGCCGCTGCGGCTGGCCCTGGTAGCGGCGCTTCTATTTGTGGCAGTGGCGGGCACCCAGGCGCAGTGCACTGTAGGTGAGAATGCAGCTCAAGAGGAGCCGAGGTCCTTGCAGGCAGCGGGCCAGACACTGAAGTGCACCCTGACGCACCACCCTCTCGACTGGTCGCTTTGCCGCCGCCGCCGCTTGGCGCTGGTGCTTCTGACGCTGCTCCTGGCTGGCCGCACTGCAGGGGCGTCGCCAGTGCTCTCTGGCCCTGCCCTGCTGCAGCACCCTGGGCACCCCAGCGCTCATGCTTGCTGCCTGGCCCGCAGTCCGGCAGAAGGCGCCGCCCGTGCTCACTTGCGCCCTCCTGGCATCCCCGCCCCCGCTGTCCTGACCCGCCTCGCCCGCAGGCAGCATTAAATTGGACCTGGTCGAAACCAACTGCGTCAGCAACACGCAGGCGCTGTGCCTGCCCAGCTTCCGCGTCCGAATCAACGACATCGTATGCAGCCTGCAAATCGAGTCGCTGCTGGCCCCCACCGACCGTGTCTATGTGCCGGCCATTTGGGACGGGCCCGGCACCGCACACGACCGCTTCCAGCTCTGCCCCACGACTGCCTCCACGCCCACCCCATTCACGGGAGGCTCAGATCAGCCGACAGTGGAGGCCGAAATTGAGTCGGCCATGGAGCAACGCGTGTACAACTCACCCGAGCAGGCCCGCTCACTCACGCTCAACTGGGCCACGTCCGGCGTGCTGACAGTGACGGAGGGGGGCTGCACCTTCAAATATGCCATCACCGAGGTGAGAGACGGGCAGGAGGGGAGGGAGGGAGGGAGGGGGGCCGACGTCAGCTGGGCAACGGGCAAGCCAGCCTGGCAGGTGGTGGCTGCTCCGCGACGTCACCGCTGCTGGCCCACCATCACGCCAGCGTGGCAGCGTTGCGCTGCCTGGTCCACAGCCCCCTGCCCGCCGCGCCGCACGCCTTGGGTCCTGCTATGGCCGCGCTGCTGCCTCCCCGATCCAGCTGCGGAGGGCTGCCCGTGCCACCTACGCTGCTGCAGGTGGTTGACAGTCCAACCTATCCAGGCAGCACGTGGGCGCGGGCGACCTGCGGCGGCGGCCTCTCTGGCGCCGAGTGTGTGCCCAACCTGCTGAACCCCTGCGGCACTGGCAGGAGGCCGGTCTCCCTGGCAGCCGGCATGGCCTGCGCCTACTGCCGCGCCGGTGAGCTGCGCCTGCCGGTGTGGCCCCTCCACGAACTGAGCGCAGTACACAAGTGGGCAGAGCTCACCACTGCGGCGCCAGGCCATGCGGAGTGCATGCATGCGTGCTCAGACTGCGTGCTAGCCCGAGTGGCAGCGGCAGGAGGGAAGAGTGGCCCAGCGGCACCGCCGCAATGCACCCGTGCCTGTTTGTGCCTGCCCTTCACCTGTCAACGGCTGCCTGCCCTGTGTGCCCCGTCACCCTCTGCAACTGCAGGCACCTACTCTGACTCTGGCACCCAGTGCTCAGAGTGCACCCAGGGCAAGCTGCAGGGCGCTGTGGGAGCGGTGGCAGCCAGCGCCTGCACTAACTGTGCCGCAGGCACCTCAGCGGCTGGCGGTGAGTGCCCCAGTCGAGCAGCAGCTGGCAGGCAGCCTGCCGCAGTCAACCCTCCTGCGCTCCTCCTTTCTCCCACCCGCCCCCGCCTGCTTGTGCATCCAGCCACCTGTTGAAGTGCCAGTGGGGCTGGCATGTGCCGGCAGTGGCTAAGAAGCCGCCTGCGCCCTGACCCTCACCCCGGCACCTCCGCCCTTCCCGTGTGCAGGCAACTCTCTGTGCCTGCCGTGCGACGCCGGCACTTACCAGCAGGATTCTGGGCAGGGCTCCTGCGACCCCTGGTGAGTACCACCCGCCAGCCCAGCCCACCTGCCACCCCAACGGGCTGCACAACCGCTGGCCAGCCTGCCTGCCGCTCTCGCTCCCCGGGCTGGGCAGCCCTGCAACCACCACACCTGCCAGGGGCATAAGGGGGAATACCCCACCACCACCACCTCCCGCCCAGCCACAGCACAACGCCTCGCGTGCCGCTGACCTGATCACCCGCCACCTGCCCCTTGCCCCTTCCCTGCGATACCTCTCGCCCACTGCAGCCCGGCCAACTCGTACGCTCGCTGGCCAGGCATGACGATGTGCATGATGTGTGAAAACGGGATTGGCAAGTGCGCCCATGGCAAGGACGGCGCCACCACCTGCTCCGGCTCCTTCACACCGTCCGCAGGCAAGCGCTAGGGCGACGGCAAGCAGCTGCCCGATTGCCCGGCTTGGCAGAGGCTGGATGGTAGCTGTGCCGGCCAGACGGGGGCTGCCACTTGGCGCCCTCCCCCACAGCTCCTCTGTGTCTTAACCTCCACTCCTCTTGCCTGCCCCGCTCGCTGGCCTCGCCTCGCTCCCCAACCCTGCTCCCGCTGTCTGCCCCCCGCGAAACGCAACTAGGGCTGGCATCCTGGCAGCCTCTTGCTGTGCGGTGCGGGCAGCTGCGGCCCAGCCTGACGCGCACTGCGCCCTGGCACGCTCTCGCCCCGCGTGCAGGCTACCATGTGCTGAGTGTGGCAACGGTTGGCAGCCTCAAGACCTGCTCCCTGGCCAGCGGCGTCACCGCGCCCCCCCTGTTCACGACCTGCAACATGGATTCAACCACCCTCATCTCTGTCTACGTCAGCGCACAATGCGTGGGTGAGCGCCCTGCACACAGCGCCTGCTGACACATCAGCCAACCGCCTGCCTCTGCCTGTCGGCGGGCCGGCCGGCTGGTCCACGTCGCTCCTGAGCACTGAATTGGGCGGGGTGCCGTTAGCATCTACTGCGCGCCCGCCACTTGCCTCACCTGCCCTCCCCCGCCTCCCACCCGCTCGCCCCCACAGTGACCCTGTCCCCCATTGGCGACACCACCTGCTCCGAGCTCAGCGACACCAGCCCCACTTACAAGAGCCTCCAGATCACCAATGCTTTCTATGTGGCCCCCGGCAAGATCGCCACCCGCCTCATCTCATCCAACTCTGTGTGAGCACGCAGCAGGCGGGCGGGCGGGGAACAGTGGGCTGGCCGGCAGCAGGCGGGCGGGCGGGCAGCAGGGGGCTGGTCGGCAGCAGGCGGGCGGACGGGCCTTGCTCGAGGCGTCTGCAGCAGGCCTGCCCGCTGGCCCTGGTGGCCTCAATCCTTTCCTGGCACCCTCTGGCCGACAATGCCACTACCAGCAGCAGCAGCAGCAGCGCTGGGTGCGGGCAGGCAAGAAAGGCATGGCGCGCGCCACCACCCGCTGTCTCCATGCCACTCTGCCCATCACCTGCCCTGTGTGTCCCTGATGCCCCTCCTACCACACAGTGGGCCTCCGCTACCCAACCACCTGCCCTGCCCTGCCCTGCCGCAGTTCGGCCATGCTGACTCTGGACGCAAGTGCGGGTGATATACTGAACCTCCAGTATTGGGGGGTGACGACTGATGTCACAAAGGCGGCAGACATTGCGTTAGGCTCGGTGAGGGTCGCATGCCTTTATTTCTGCGCTTCTCTCGTGCACGTCAAGCCCGGGCCTGCTCTTGCCCGGCTCTGGGTGACCGGGCCTGCTCATCGTCCCACCCTGGGGTTCTGCAAGCATGCGCCTGCCTGTACAACCGAGAGTGAGCCTGCCCCGCACTGTCCGGGATGCGCCTGCCTGCACAACCGAGAGTGAGCACAGATGTGCCCCACCATGTCGCGCTGTGGTACCCCAAGCCTACCGCTGACCGCTGTCCCTGCCACGCGCCCCTCCTCATTCCTGTGTGTGTGCAGATTTGCAGCGGCACGGTGCAGGTGACGGGCGGGCAGGTGGCCTTGGCGCCTAACGCACCCCTGACCGTCTGCCCCGCCGGCACGTACAACCCTGCAAGTGATGAGTACTGCCTGCCCTGGTGCGTCGAGAGGTGGTCTGCTAGGAGCAGCGCACACTGGCAGGGGCGCTTTACACTGCTTCTACCTGGGCAGGGTGGGGGTGGTGCCCCGCTGGGGTGGTGCCCCGCAGTGCAGCTGCCGTCGTCGGCAGGCAGGGTGGCAAGGGCAGCCAGGGACACGTTTTGCCCAAAACCAACCGCACAGCAGAGCACGCTCTGACCCGCCCCGACTGCCCGTTTCACCCCTGCTGTGCTGCAGCCCCGTGGGCCACTTGTGCCCGGCAGGCGCCACCACCGCCACGCCATGCGCCGCCGGTGAGAGCCCGCCTCACAGCTGCCACCCCAATGTTGCTTGCAAGCAGCCCGGTGGGCCAGCAACTGCGCGGGGACCACGAGCAGGGCCCACGGCTCATCACTTGAAATGAAATCACAGTTTTCCTCCGGGTTGTGCTGGATCTAGCCCGCGACCTGCTACCTGCCCCTCATCAGGTGTCTCCCATGACCCTGCTCCCACGTCCCCTCCACGCCCTCATGCCGTCGCCCACACGCCCACCCACCCTGCCCGGCCATCCCTGTGCTCCCTCCCTCCTGCAGGCACCAGCAACCCGTACCTTGGCCAGTCCGAGACGAGCGCCTGCGTGGCCTGCGACCTGGTCACCTTTACTTCCACTGCTGGCTCTGAGACATGCAGCGTGCCATACTACAACGAGAACTGCAGTGACGGTGAGCGGGGCACAGCAGGGGCACAGTCTGTGTGGGGGGGAGGGCAGAGTGAGCAGGCAAGGGTGAGAGGCGGAGGGGGCAGCCGTGGACAACTGCTGCGTGCACCAGCGCCCGTCACCACTCAGCCTCCTGCCCTCGCCGCCCGCCCCTGCTGTGCGCCCTGCCCCTGCCTGTGTGTGGGTGCGGCAGCAGGCCCCCGCTCTCACGCGCTTCCTCCTGCTGCGCTGCGCGTGTGGGTGTTGCAGGTTTCGAGTACAACTCTTCCACGGGGGCCTGCGAGGTGTGCCCCGCGGGCACCCAGCGCGGGAGCGGTGATGGCGCCTGCACGCCCTGGTGAGCCCCCTCCCCCCGCCTGCTTCCCTCCAGGAGCTCTCTGCCTGTGCCAGCCAAGCCACCCATGAGCGTGCCGCTTGTGGGCCGCGCCCCGCCGGGCCTGCCGAGCGCCACTCTGCTGCCTGCCCAGCCCCATCCCTGCCCTGACCCCAGCACGACCCTTGCCCTGCCCTGACTGTGTGTGCACGACGCGGGCGCGGGCGCCGACAACCCCTGCCCCTGCCTGCCCTTTGCCCGTGTGTGTGCAGCGCTGCTGGGATGTATTCGGCTGCTGGGCAAGCCACATGCACGGACTGCCCCCAAGGACAACACTCTCCTGACTCTGGCCTGGGTGAGGGCCTTTTGAAGGCTGACTACGGCAGCCCTGCGCCATGCCGCAGCAACTGGCAGGGGGGCGTGAATGCATGCACCTTGCAAGTGTGCCTGCCGCCGCCATTTGCTGGGGTGCTTACGCCCTGCTTGCATGCCTGCATGCTGCTGCGGTGCAGGCCGAGGCGCGGGCCGGTGCCAGCAGAGCTGCACCAGTCGGCACTGACCACTCGTCTCCCCGCCCCTGTCCCTGCCAAACCATGCAGCCGAGCAAACCTCAGGTACCCAAAAGTGCCTGAGCTGCCTGCTGGGTTACATTGCAATCATCGAGTTTGGCACCACCCCTGCAACGGCCAAAGCCACTGAGTGCCTGCCATGGTGAGCACACACACAGCAGCCAGTCAGCCGCCCCTGTGCCCGCCTGGCTCCCTGGCATGGCTGCCTCCAAAGCCTCCTGCTGGTGAACCCCTGTGTGCCCCGCCGTGTCCAGTCCTGTTCTGCTGCTTCCGCCGCTCTTGCTCCCCGCCCGTTTCCCACCCCCTTGAGCCTTCCACCTGCCTCCCCGGCCCGCCTGCCCTGCCTGCCTGCAGCGGACCGGGAACGGTTGCCACGTTGGCTGGTAGCCCCGCCTTCTACTCTTGCACGGCTTGTCCAGCCGGCACGTTCCGCTCTGGCGATGCCAGCCCCAATAACAATGTGTGCAACAAGATCCCGGCAGGTGCGTGGTGGGACCGGGGTGGGTCCGGGCTGGCCTGCCCACATGCTGTCGCCACTTCCGCCTGGGAACGCAACACCCTGCGGGTCCAGGCAGCTCACCGGCCTTCCCCCCATCCCTCCCCTCCTCTCACCCCGCCCTGCTGCCGGGCAAGAAGTGGGTTGCCTCGCAGCCTGCTGTGTGCCTACACTCGAGTTGTGCCTCACCAGCCGATTGTGTGCCTCCCTCCCTTATGTGCTGCAGGCTACAAGGAGAAGACTGGGGTGGGGGTGGTGGTTCGCGCTGAGATCGAACGCTGCGGCACCGGACAGGTGTCGTTTTGGGACGAAACACACGCAGTTCGCACCCCTTCTACACCCACCGACTGCGATCCGTGCACCGGCAACGCGTACGCCCCACGCCTAGGTGAGGCGTGCTGTGGTCGTGCTGTGCGTGCTGAGTTGGTTTTCCCTCCTTACACTGTGCGGGCGTGGACCTCATGCTGTACTGGCCGTCAGGGAGACATTCCTGCACTTCTCTTGCCAGCGGTTCATGGAGCGCCAGGGTGTGGGCATGAGGCGGCATGGGGCATGTCACATAACTGTCTAGCAGCAGCAGCAGCAGCAGCGCTGGATGGGTTGGGGCAGCACACCACCCAACGCCTCTCTCTCTGCTGCCCCCACACGCAGGCATGAGCGCCTGCCGCCCCTGCCCCGCCGGCACCAAGGTCAACGCTCTTGCTACTGGTTGCGACAGCTGCGGCCTGGTACTCTCGCCACCTGTGACTGGTGTGGCCATCTCTTACCGCCCCTTCACTAGCACAAGGTGTGCTGGGAAAGGGGGAGTGAGGGGGGACGCGCGGCCCTGCTGTGCATGCTGTCGCACCGCCCAGCCACCGCGAGTGCTGCATCGCCCCCCGCTGCACCACATCCGCCCAGCCAGCCCAGCCAGCCAACCGGTCCTGGATGCTGCCAAGGGCTGTGCACGGCCTTGCCTTGCCTGCCCTCGCTTTACAGGGCCGCACACCACCTGCCCCCTGTGCGCCCACGTCTGCCGCCGCTACAAATCGTTGTTCAACTAGTTTCTTTCCCTTCCCCCCCCGCAGTTCCACTTGCCTCCAGTGCGGCCCCGGCAAGGAGGTGGCTGGCAACAACTGGGCCGCATGCACCCCCTGGTGAGCACCTCCCTGCCTGGGGCACGCCGCAACCTCCTCTGGGGGTCAACACACCCACAGCCCTGCGGCAGCTGGGGCCAGCTTGCCTCGGCCGCACCCCCCGCTGGCATGCTACCCAAAGACTGGGTGTGTGACTGTGTGTCGGGCCAGGCACTCAGAGCGCAACCGGAGCTTGTGACTCGATCAGGGCTTGCTGGCCTGCACACGGCCCGGCGGTTTGGAGGAGGGGGCAAGGCTCTCTGGTGCGCCATGCTGTGGCATAACACATCGCGTCCCTCCCGCCTGCGCTCCCCACGCCTGCAGCATCGCCGGGTACTACATGCCAGCGCAAGCGGGCAATGCGGCCTGGGCCTCTGCGTCTGCCTGCTTGGCGTGCCCGGTGCGCTCCCCCCTCGCCCGCCTGCTCGCCCGCCTGCTCGCCTGCCTGCGGCACAGCGTGCCGCCGCCGCAGCTGCTGTCACGAGCGCCCGCATCGCCGGCCCGCCGGCCTGCCTGCCTCTTTCCGCACATCCCAAGCATGTCCTACTCCCCCGGTGCAGCTGTGCGCCCGCCTTTGCCCCTCGCCTCGTGCCCTCCTCCTCTGCCTCCCTCCCGCCCCTGCCCCAACTCTGCCCCTGCCCCAGGCGACTGGATTGGCGTGGTCCTGAACCGCATTGAGCGCACCATCACCTTCACAAAGAAGGGGTGAGTGCTGTTGTTATTGCTCATGGTACTGCGCATCGTACTACCACTGCTGCTGCTGCCCTCGTCGCCGCTCTCTGCTCCCCGGGCCCCGCCCAGCAGCTGACCCCCGCCCTGCCTCCTGCTTCAGGGCGCACCACTGACCCTTCTCTCCCCTCCCAACCCTCCCACGACTCGCCCCGCTTTGCCTCCATCGTGCACCATCATACCACCCGCCCTCCCCTCTCCTTGCCTCAATTTCCTACCCCCCTCCCGCTTTGACCCGTCCCAGCCTGCCCCCACCTTCCCCTCCTCCCGATCTGACCC
>JTEE01000217.1:94462-158963 GCA_002896455.3 Chlorella sp. ArM0029B | reverse complement strand
GTCCCATGCTTGCCCCATGCTGCCGCTTGCCCCACCCGTGCCTTGCGCCCTGCCGCCGCTTGTTGCCCACCCCGTCCGACCGCCCCGCCCCGCCGTGCCCCGCAGGATTGAGGGGAGCACTGGCCGTGTGCAGCGGCGCCTAAACGAGGCCAGTGCCACGGGAGGCCTGACCGGCATCGCCGTGCACACCTCGACCAACAACATATTTGCGTGCCACGGCGTGCGCCGGGAGATCCAGGTGCGGGTGGGCATGGGGGGCATGGAGGCATGGGTTGTTATGTGTTTGTGCGTGATGTCGCTCAGATGGCGGGTTGCTCTGGCTGCATGCTCTGGCACAGACACATCTCTGCTCCCGTTTGCACACGCCTTGCCCGCCGCCAAACCGTGGGGCCGCCCAGCTGCAATGTGCCCAGCTCACACCTCAGCATGCATCTTCTGGCTTTCTCCGCTCCCCTCCCTCCCGCCCCGCTTCCGGCGCACTCTGCGCAGTCTCCCGCATTGCCAGCCTGCTTATCCAACCGCCACCAGGACGAGCAGCCCAAACAGAGGTTGCCGCTGCGAGGCGACAAGTGCCCCCTCGTCTTCCCCCTCACGCCACACCGCCATGTTGTGTGCCTTGCAGGTGTTCACCACTGCCGGCTCCTACCGTGCCACCATTGGCACGGGTGGCGACGCTGCGGGGCCCGAGGAGGGCACCCTGCTGTCCCCCAATGACATGGCTGTTGACCAAGTCAGCGGCAAGCTGTACGCCACTGATGACGCTATCTTTTATGTCATGAGATACAACAACGGGTGAGCAGGGAGGGGCGGGGAGGCCGTGGGGAGGGCGCGCGCAGGGAAGGGCTTGGGAGCGCAGGGATGGGGCACGGATGTGCTTTGCACGCATGCACAGATGCAGCCGCTGTGTGGGCCAGGAGGATGGATGTGTGGGGGCGGGGACAGTGGGAGGAGGTGGAGCGACAGGCAGGCAGACTTGCTGCTCCTGATGTGGCCGCTTCGGCGAGCAGAGCCAGCCACGTATGACATGTGTCACCCGAACCTTATTTACTTACACTCACACTCACACACCCCACCTCCATCGACACTCACCCCACTCGCACCGACCACTCACCCCACCGCGCGTTTGCTTGTCTGCCCGGATTCGACTGCCCTCGATCTCACCTCCCTCTGCGCGCCTGCCTGCCCGCCTGCAGAGTGCTGAAGCCCTGCACGTTCTTCGACACCCGGTGCCAGATCTGCCTGAACCCCACCTTTTGCGCCCAGTGCAAAGAAGTGGAGGACTCAGTGACAGAGCAGGGAGTGGTGAGTGTGCCTTGGGCCCACGCCCGCTCCTGCTCCTGCCCCCGCTGTGCCCGCCTGCCAGCTGGCATGAGCTGCCAGGTTGGGCCATACTCAGTCAGGGGCCAGGACAGCTAGCCCTTCAGCCTCGCCTGGCCTGGCGCTGGCAAGTGGGCAGCACTGCTGGGCCCTGTTGGGCAGGGCACGCCTGTAAGGCGGGTGATCAGGCGCGCCAGATGTGGAGTGCCGTGCTGTGCCTAACTGCGCCATGTATCACCCTCGCGAATCATCTCTACCCTCCTATCGGCTCGCTCCCTCCGTCCTCGGCGGGGCTGACAAACCACTGCTGCGCCATGTGACATGCATGCTTTGCTAACCCCCCTGTCATCCCCTCTCGACCCGACTCCGGTCAGGCTGCCGACCCACTGCTGTTCCCCCCCTCTGCTGTGTGCGCTGCGCCCCACCCCTGCAGTGCCGCGGCAAGAACTGCATTGACCTGGACACCAACTGCCTCACCTGCCAGACGCCCACCTCCACAGCCTGCAAAACCTGCAAAGCCGGCTACTCCGTGGGCATCGAGGGCAAGGCAAGCACCCCTGCTGCGCATGCTGTGCTGCGCATCGCGCACGCTTTGTGCACCGTGCGCTGCACGCTGTGCTGTGCATTGCGCTGTGCTGTGCATTGCGCTGCGCCGTGCACTGCGCTGTGCTGAGTGCGGTATGCGGTGGGCGTCGGTCTGTACGCGGGTAGCTTGTGCAGTGCATGCTGCGTTGGGCATGCTGGGCATGCCGTGATGAGCCTGCGTGCTGTGCTGTGCTGTGCCTGGCATGCTCACCTGGGCCGCCTGTTGTGTGCGGCTGGCGAGCCCAGGGATGGCCGCTGCCTAGGAAGCTGGCCGGTGGCGCCTCGACTGCAAGCGCCCAAACCCCAAACCCCAAACCCTACCGTTCTCTGTTGCCTCCTCTGCACTCGGCCCCATGCGGCCTCCCCGCCCTCCCCCCTCACCCTCCCCCCACCCACTTTCCTCACCGCCCCTCCTGCAGTGCCAGTCGGATGCCCTGGCAAACTGCAAGCTCAACGACCCCGGCTGCGAGCTCTGCGTCAGCTCCACCGTGTGCTACAAATGCAAGGCAGCCAACTACTCGCCAGGCTCCTCGGGCAAGGTGGGTAGCACTGACCCCACCCACACGGGCGTGTTCGCAACAACCCCCGCCGCACGCTTTGCAAGACGGTCGGTCCAAGGTCAAGAGCTGCGCCAATATGACGCACCCTGCGCGCCCCCCGCTGCCCTGCGTTACGGAGCAGCATGTCGCCTGTCCTGCGCATTGCAATGTCTTGTGAAGTTGAGCAGCGGCTGCCCTGGGTGAACTGCTACGCCTGCGCCCCCCACAGTGCAAGCCCTCCAACTGATCCGCCTGCCGGCAAGCCGCCAAAACCGAGTTCCCACACTATACAGAGCCTCTCGTAGCTCGCTGCTGATGCATGCCCGGGTTTGCCATGTGTCGGCCCCTCCTGCCTGCCGCACAGTGCAAACCCTCCACTTTGTGTGTACCTGCTTTGCAAAACTCGTAGTGTGCAGTGCAGTGCAAACCCTCTGCTTTGTGTGCCTGCTGGGCAGGCGCCAACCCAGAGACCCACACTCATTTGAAGTGATCACAGCTCGCCGCTGACCGCTGACACTTTGCTGTATGCCGCCCACCATCTCCCCCCTGCCTGCCGTGCAGTGCGAACCCTCCATCTGGTCAGCCTGCCGGGCCGCCGACCCGGAGTGCCAGTTCTGCAAGACTGCCACCCAGTGCAACCAGTGCACCTCAGTCAATTATGTGGTTGGCCCAACCGGCGTGGTAAGTGCTGCACACTGGCGTGCACCTCGCCTGCAGCTTCTTAGCAGCTTCCCACTGCCGGGCCATGCACCTGCGACAGTTGCAAGAGGGCAGGCGGCATGTGGCCCAGGGCGGCAAGACGGGCTGAGCTTGAGGGCAGCCTGGGTGGTGGCGTGGGGAAGGAGAAGCCCTGCCCTGCGTGCGAGGGTTCAGCCTCCAACTAGTTTGGGATCCCAGCGGCGAGGGGAGAGAGGCCTGGGCACATGCCCCCGCTGCAGTTGCACCCCCCTGTCCCCCCACCGGCGGCCCCCCTCCTCCCCTCTCTCACTCCGCCCTGGGTGCCTCAGCCGGAGCTCGACGCCAGCCCAGCCTCGACCTAGCCACTCCAGATGCGGCTGTCTGAACTGCATTGCAAACCCCACCCATTTCCCACCCCTGGCCCGCCTGCAGTGCCAGCTTCGTGACAACCTGGCCTGCACCGCCACCGACCCCGACTGCGCCTCGTGCATCACCAAGACCATCTGCCAGCAGTGCAGGACAGCCGGCTGGGTGGTGGGATCCAACGGAAAGTGCAGGTGGGCAGACTGTGGGGGGGGGCAGGGCGCTGCAAGTGCATCCTGGGTAGGGGTGCAGGGACCAGGGAGGCAGGGCAGTACAGAAGAGAGGCAAGGCAGTACAGAAGAGAGGCAAGGCACTGTGTGTGCAAGGGAGTGTGAGGGAGCGGGGGGGATGCAAGCGCATTCTGGGCAGGGGCGCAGGGACCAGGGAGGCAGGGCAGGAAGGCAAGGCAACACGTTAGGGAGGCAATGCACTGTATTCAAGGAGGCAAGGCATTGCACTAGTCGTTTGACCAGGGGTGCAGGGCACTGCCACTTCATCCTGGCAGGGCCCCCGCTGGGCAAGGGGCCTTTTCTTTTGCTGAACGCGAGCATTGTGGTGGAGCCAAGTGCCTGCTCGCCTCCTTGCCTGCAACTGCACCCACTTAGATGCCATTGTGCACTGTGCATCAGGCCCGGTGCTGTGCTTGCAGCTTGGCCCCGGGCTGTCGTGTCTGCTACTAACCCATGACATGAGCACCCCCAGTACGATGAGCTTTTCACGTCACAAGTGTGTCACCCCTCCCCCCCCGCAGGCCCCGTGACTGCATAGACAAGGACCTCCAATGCAAGATCTGCGTGAATGCCCTGTTCTGCGCAGAGTGCAAGGGGAACAAGCATTACGTTAACGAGAAGGGCGTGGTGAGTGCGCTGTGCGCCAACGCGGGCGCTTGTTACTGTGCACGCGCTGTTGTGGGTGGGCCTTGCGCGCCGTCGTCCCCTCTGCTGAGTCCCTGTTGAGTTAAGAGCCGTCTCAATACGTGCATCCATGTGTGGGGGCCATCACGCAGCACGGCCATTTCGCAAGAAACAAGAGTGCCGAATTGCAAGTGACTTTCTTTATAAAGGGAGGCAAGTGCGAGGCTGCTGCTGTTCCTGATGCCTGCTGTGCTGCCTGCTGTGCCCCACTCACGCCAGGCAAGCAGGTGCCAGCCTTCATCGAGGGCAACACCATGCCCGCCCACACACTCGAACCCTGCCCACCTTCCTGCCCACCCCCCCCGCCCCCCCTGATCTGCAGTGCGTTCTCATCAACCCCATTGGCTGCTTCGTGAGAGACCCAAACTGCAAGCTGTGCAAGACGGACACGACGTGCGCCCAGTGCAAGACGGCCGCATTTGCAGTGGGCACCAACGGACGGGTGAGCCATGGCTGCAACTGGTTGTGCACAGTGTACGACATGTGTTGCAAATAGAAGAAGAGGAGTCGGTGCCGCGCAGCTGAAGAGACACGGGCAGCCAAGGGAGCGGCAGCGCCGGCAGTGTGCTGGGAAGGCGCAGGTGGCAGGCAGTAGTGTGCATCTCATTGTTTTCCCTTCTTGAGGTTTTGCAAACATGTCCCATAATGGACTAGTGTGTCAGTTCCCAAAACATGCACTGGGGTGGCGATTCCCTCCCCATCACCCCCCCTTTTGTTTACATGCCCGCAATGCTTTCACAAAAAAGACCACCTGTGCCTCCACCTGCCCACCTGCCTGCAGTGCCAAGCTGTCCCCACCACCCCCGTTTGGTGCCTGAAAAAGGACCTGAACTGCGTCAAGTGCGCCACTCCAACCACATGCGCCCAGTGCAAGGCCGGCTATGCTGTGGGCACCACGGGAGTGGTGAGTCATTTTCTCTCCATGCCAAATTCCTTAGAATAACCATGTCAAACATGACATGACAACTTGAGATTCTCCTTTCCTGCTTGGCAAGGCGAGTCGTGCCTTCCTCAATGGGAGGCGCTCACGACCCGAGCCTTGCATCGCCACGACAGGCCGCACTCTGGTGGATTGCTGTCCCAGCACATGGCATGGCATGCACTGGCGGGATGAGGCAGGCTTGGCTGGGGTTCCTGGGCGGTGCCGGCCGAGTACGATTGCCAAGCTACCAACCTGTGCTTGCACTCTTCCCTCCCGCTTGCACTTGCACCGGGGAACTGTCCTCGTCGGGACTCACCCCCCCTCCACCGTCTCCCTCCCTCTGCCCTCCTCTGCTGCAGTGCGCCCTGTCGGGCGGCGGCGGCGGCACCGCTTGCCTGGGAGCAGACCCCTTTTGTGTGAAATGCGCCAGTGCGAGCAGGTGCAGCCAGTGCGTTGCTGGCTACTTCGTCGCCACAAACGGCTACGTAAGAGGGAGGGTGGGGAGGGCAGTTGCGTGTGGATGCACGGCTGCGAGCGGCAGTCTTGCACGTTCTCCCTTCCCCCAGCGCTTGCTGCTTCGCTGTGCCGTTCCTCCGTCAGTGACCGCCCCTCCTGCATGCTTGCTGCCGCATGCCTGCCTGCATGCCTGCCTGCCTGCCTGCACTGCAATCACTCACTGCCAACTCACTTGCTCCCTCGCTTGCCTGCTACATGCCTGCCCGCCTGCAGTGCACAAAGTCTGCTGCAGACAACCAGGCCTGCAAGCGGACAGACCGGTTCTGCCTGACGTGCTCGCTGCCCACGCGATGCGGGCAGTGCATGGAAGGCTACAAGGTGTTCAACGGAAAGGTGAGGGCTTGCTCTTTCAGCCCGCTAACTCCCACGTACAAATCAGTGCGTGGCCGCAGACGAACTGTGCCGTGCATGCGCCGGCCAGGTGTGGGCGTCCCCCGCCCCTTTCCCAGCCTGAGCGCATCTTGGGCGTTTTGTGGAAGACACCTGGTGTGAAACACTACAGCAGCTTCACGCATCCGCCTTGGCCCCCTCCCGGCCCGCAGTGTGTTGTTGACCCCAGCCAGGCCTGCAAAAAGGCAGACCCCAGCTGCGTCACCTGCGTCAGTGCCACAAAGTGCGCCCAGTGCCTCCCCGGCTTCCTCGTCAACTCCAGCGGGAAGGTGAGCAGGCATGGCGGCAGGGGGCAGCGTCAGGTCAGCCCTGACGACAGCCCCCGGCATCTCGGTTTGGGCTCAATTGCCTCTGCAGCCGTAGCAGGCAGGTCACATCCCAGAGGCCGTGGACAGACCCGGACGACGTTCACTTCAGAAATGCCACGCCTGAAGGCAGCCCCCTAGCAACTGCCTGTGTGGCCCGGTGGGGTGGCCTGCGGTTCCCAGGCAGGCCCGCTGACCCACACAACACGCCCAGTGCTGACATGAGTTCCCCTGAGCTCCTCTTTCCGTATGCAGTGCCAACAGGGGGGTGGCACCACGCAGGCATGCAAGAAGGCCGACAATAAGTGCCTCAAGTGCGCCAGCCAGACGCGATGCGCTGTGTGCACGGCAGGGTACATAGTGGGCAGCTCCGGAAAGGTGCGGGCAGCCCTCAAAAGTGGGGAAGCTGGGCGGGCACTTGCCGGGTGGCCTTTGAGGGGTGCGGCACGGGTGTGTGGCCAACGAGTTGGGACGCTTGCTTGTGGTGCATCTCCTTTGCCCACTGGTGTGTGGAGACAGCCCTCGGGACGCTAGGGGAGTGCAAGCGTTGCAGTGTGGGTGTAGCCCTCTTGGGAGGCTTGGGGAGTTAGGCATTAGGGGGAGGGGCAGGCAAGGTGCACGGGGTGGCACTTCAAGGTGTATGTGGGAGTGGGGGTGTGGGGGTGTGGGGGGGGCATTCTGCAGAGCTGTGCGTGCTCGTTTGGCAGCCCAGGCTTGTGAAAGTTTGGGTGATGTGATGCACGCCACCCCAAGGCCCTCCAGCCACACAGGCAGCCACCGGTCTGTGTGTTTTCCCCTTCTTGCCTGACGCGCTGTGGGGCCGCTTTGAACCACCTCCCCTTCCCACCTTCTGCCTTTGCTCGCACCCTGCGTTGGCCAAGTCACGCCTGCTCCCCGGATCTTCCTGCAAGCCGTGCGTACGCTTGCAATCAGCAGCGGCTGACGTGCCTGCCTGCCTGCCCCCACGCCTCCCTGTGTGTGTGTGCAGTGCGTGACTGGGCAGGCAAGCTGCACAGCTGCCGACCCCGAGTGCCGGCAGTGCGCCAGCTCAAAGATGTGCAAGCAGTGCAAAGATCCGGAGAACTGGGCAGTGGATCCGCTGACTGGCAGGGTGCGCCCGCTCCACTTCCTGCTCCACTGCCTGCCTGCCTGCCTGCCTGCCTGCACACTTGCCTGCCTGCCAGCCCGGTTTCATGCCTGCCTGCCTGCCTTGCCTGTGCGCTAAATTGCCTGCTTGCTTGATTGACTGCCATCTGCCGTGCACCTGCTTTTAAAACGACCGCCCGGCGGATTCGCCCACCACGGTTCCGCCTGCCCTGCCCCCTTTCTACCCTCACCCTCCTGCCCCTGCTCCCCTCTTGCCTTTTTCCAATGCCTTGCAGTGCACACGCGTGGGCAACTGCATCAACTCGGACCCCAACTGCCTCAAGTGCGATGTGCGGTCGCTCAACCGCTGCCTCATGTGCAGATGGTTCTATTCACTCATGAACGGCAACCGGGTGAGTAATCAGTCCATGAACTACATGTCAAGTTCACGGGGAGCCAGTTGTTGGTTTCATGGAACAGGGTGGGGCAGAGTAAGGGCGTGAGGGCTCTGTCCTCTCCAGCACACCTGGCTAGCTTTGCTTAATGTATGCCGGGAACCGGGTGGGTGGTGGCACTAGGACGTGGTGCAGCACGGTTGCAGCACAGTGCCGGCAGGCTCCGCCTGCTGGAGGCACTGTGCCAGGTGTAAAGTTCCTGGGGTGCTACCCTCACTCGAGAGCAGTGTTGGGTTGGATGTGCACGCATGTTTGTTTGTTGCAATTGATGTCCAGGGCAAGCCAAGTGATGATCGCATGCGAGGGAGATTTGTTGGGGTGGTTTGGGGAATGGCACACCGGGCGTGGATGACAACATTTGTGGTTGCCAGCCACTCTCCTGCACGCCCAGCGCTGACATGCCTCCCCACCCGTCTGCCCTTTGTGTGCAGTGCAAGTTCTGGGGTTTCTAGTGCGCTGCCAGTGGCAGCAGCGGCAGCATCGGCTCGCCGGCCCGGGGCTCACGCTGGCCGGCCTGGCAGCCTGACACACAGCGCCACTGCACCTTTCCGTGCTCTTTTGCTTCGCTCCTATTGATTTTCGTCGCCCTTTTCCTGCTTTTTGCTCGCCCCCCTCGCATAAGCGCTCCCTTTGCGCCCACGGCCCGCGCCCCTTGTATGCTATGCTCTCTTTGGAAACCTTCCGCCTTCAGCCAAGCCAGGGGCGCCTCTAGCGATTGAGATGGAGCTGAGCTCAGCACATCTCCCTCCTTTCAGGCGCCCCTGCACCACATCTACGCCGTCAGCCAGCCCGGCCGTATAGACAACTGCAGAACACTCCTTCCAAACGCAAGCTTGCCTAGCCTGCCCTGCTGCCACACCCACACCCGAAGCAGCCCCACCATCCGCAGCATTCACATCTCAACAGCTCGCCACATGTCTCATGGCGAGTGGTGCTATTACACGCCCCTCTCTCTGTAAGGCACCCGGAAACTGCAATCCGCGGCAGCCGGCAGGGCGGCTCAATTCACAGTGCGTGGATCACATCAGCCGGTAGTGGCACATTGCACATGCTTGCAGGGCGGGTATGCAGCGCTGCGTGCGCGATGAAGAATGGGGCAGATCAGGTCTCAGGGAGGGTGCAGCTGGCAGCACAAGTCTGTGGTGGGATCGATGCTGGCTCTTGAGCCGGCAGCTGCCAGCACAGGTTGGGTGGGGGGAGCATGCTTGTGCAATGGCAGCGCACATTCAATCAAGCATGCATCTGGGCAGCGCGCATCTCGAGTCCCTGCCACACGTATTTGTCAAGCAGGCCCCTCTCAACATTGAGAGCACGGCCTGCTGGAGGGCTGGTCATTCGTCAGACTTGGGGCCGTGCGCGTTGACAGCTGGACTGGCCCGTTTGGCCCAGGGTGCTGGTGCCGGAGGGGCTGCAGGGGGATACCGTGCAGCAAGGTCATCAGTGCCTGCCGTTTGGGAGGCTGCAGGCCTCCAGCGCATCTCTCAGTTTGCTCCCCGTATGGTACCGCCTGCTGCCTCACACAAGAGCAGAGCAGACCAGAGCAGCGAGCGGTGCAACCAGACCCTGCATTGCGGGGCGTTGAAAGTCCATGACCGCCCTGCCACCGCCTCCCAGAACTGCCTCGGTAGGTGCCAACTGCCAGCTTCAGGCCTAAGCAGCACGCGGACCCGCTCACCATTTGGTGCAGTTGGTGGCTCCCCGAGCGGAGAAGGTGTTGGTGGGGCTGCAGCAGGGGGCAGCGGCTGGCAGGTGAGTTTCCATGCGCGGACACTGTTTTAAGACCCTGTTTTCATGCTTCAGGCCTTGTGGTGCCTCGCCAACCGCTCAGAATTTGGCACCCGTCCTGATTGACTCCTCTTTCAGGGGATGCGAAACGCTGTAACGACTAGACTAGCATGCGAGCACCGGGCCAACCTGAGCTGGGCAGTGAGACCATGATGTATTATAAGGTTGCACTGCATAGCATGGCAGCATGGCACAACGTGCAAAGGCTCACCATGCAGTGCAGCGCTGGCCTGCAGCACCGCTCCCGAATGTGCCAGCCGGGCAACGCGTCCCGACCGCCTGCCCTGCCGCCTCCTGCCCTGGCCGCCCCTGCGCTGCCCTGCTTTGCTCGCCTGCAGGCAAGCACATGGCATTCCCACGCATGGCGCTGTTAGGGCAGCATTACACTGCGGCATGCGGCCCCTGCCTGCCCAGCGTGCTGGCAGAACAGGTTCGGCCCACAACAAGTCAAGCCTTCCGGCATTGGCTCACGCAGACCGGTCGGCTAGGCTTGGCACACATTCCCCGCCCACTCTCCCACCCACTCTCCCACCCACTCTCCCGCCAACTCTCCCGCCAACTCTCCCGCCAACTCTCCCGCCAACTCTCCCAGCTCCCAGCTCCCAGCAATCCCCATCAACCCCTTGTGGCCACACCAGGCCCCAGCAATCGCACCTTCCAACAGGGCCCTGCACTCGTTGTTCTCTGGGGTGGCGTCCAGCTCCCGAGACTCTCCCTCAGGGCACGGCATGCACGCAGCCTGGGGATTCGAGGTGTCCTGGTACGTGTTGGCGGGGCTGCAGGCGGCCGGCGGGGTGCAGGGATAGGGGAGGGAGCTAAGGAAGGGCAGGCACTGTGGCGCTGCTGCTTTCTGCAGCTGCTGCTGCAGCAGCATTTATCACACTGTGGCAGCTGCAGCCCTGCCACCCTGACCCTTGCTGCACCTGCAGCTGCCACTGGCCAGCAGCGCCACGCTGCACCTGCAGTGCCACTGCCCAGCAGCGCCACGCCGTCTCACGGAGCACTGGCCCCCGCCAAGCCCCGCTGGAATTTGAAATGCAATTAGTTGATTCATGGACTGATAGATGGATGGATTGCCAGGCTGCCCCACCATGGGTCGCAGTAGGTGGCTCCAGGCTGCACCTGCGCCTTGGGGCCGGCAGCGCCAAAGCTGAGTGCCAGGCTCCCCCTGGGGCAGGCCACGCAGTGCAGCCCGGTGGACTCTTCCTGGTCAGGCAGGCCATCCGCGGGGCTGTGCTGGCCACTGGGGCAGGGGGCGCAGGAGGCCGCTCCCTCCGCCGAGTAAGAGCCGGCGGGGCTGCGGGAGGGATGATGCATGGGGTACAGTTGGTGGGAAGCATGGGCAAAGGTGGGGGCATTGACGGCTGGCGTGTGATGTGCGGTCGGTGGGCAGCCCTGCTGACGGGCGCGTGGGAGGCACGCAGGGGTACAAGCAGGGGCAGCGGTGCTGTACGTCAATCAATCAACCAAATACATTTCAAGTCCGGGGGGAAGCCAGCAAAGGTCTCATGGGACAGGGTGGGGGTGGTTGTGTGGGCTGTGGGCTGCAGGCAAGCGGGCCGGGAAAGAACTCCCGCCCCCATGCCACCCAGTGCCCCTGCTGCTCCTGCTGCTGTGTGTTGTGCGTGTGTGGCACCGTTATCCAAACCCTCCCTCACCAGTCCACGCAAGCCTTCAACATGTCGTCCCGGGATGTGCCTGCACAGCAGGGCCGGCACGCCTGGGCGGCCCTGTCCCACTCCATGCCCATGCCTGCAACACAGGAAGGCACAACCTGGTGTTGACTCCAGTACTGCCAACAAAGGTTGACCTGTTGCGGGTAACCGCCCTCGCCACTGTGAGTCATGGCAGTTCACGAGTTCACAAGAGCATGGCCAACACAGACTTACTCCAACCCCTTACCCCTTATTCAAATACGAAGTCGGGTCGGTGCCCTGGTGTGCAAACACAAACAGCAGGTGTTGCGGTTTGCACCTGCATGCACCCGCGGCCCACAGCACAGCACGGTGCCGGCTGGTACATTGTGCTGCCAGGCCCGCGCACCAATCCTCGGCTCAGCTGCCTACCTCACGCAGCGCTGTGTGGTGCACAGGCAGCGGGCAGGCACTTTCAGGACAACGGGCGCACTTCAACTGTTGCATTTCCTGGTTCCTTTCCTCAAACGCATGCCCACCGTGCTCACCGCTTGTGTCAGCCAGCATGCAGTCTGTGTCAAAGGCCTCCACGCCGCACTGTGAGGCACCGGGGTTGGAGGTGAGGCCACCTTCGAGGGGGCAGCCGGTGCAGTCCCCACCCAGCCCCAAGATGTGGTTGAAGGTGCCTGCACCAACGTGGCCACCCAATGCATGTAATGAGTTGGGAAGTTAGGTAAGTTGGGACGTGATGACCTACATGCAGGTGAGCAGTGGAAGCACAGTACTAGAACCTGGGTGAAGCATGGTAGGTAGGCAGGGCTGTGACGTGAATTGAGGGCTCTGAAGAGGCGAGCAGAGCCAGGCACCGCAGCACATCAGTGGCTCATGCATGCTGCTGGCTCTTTGGTGTACTGCGGCATGCACACAGCTGGCTCTCTGGTGTATTGCCATATGCACACAGCTGGCTTTGCAGTGTACTGCCTAGTGCTGGATCACCTGAAGGGCAGGCAGTCCTGTTGTTTCCAGAGCATGAGGATCCGACAGGGCTGCAGGCAGCAGGGGCATGGTGGAAAGATGAGCGTCGCAGCGGCAGGATGCGGGGGCAGCACTGTGGGCAGGCTGAAAAGCGGGAGGCGGGCGGACACCCCATAGCTGAAGCGACACTGCTGGCAGGTAGCTGGAAAGTAGGTGGCAGGCCTGCAGCAAGGCGCACGACTCACAGCATGCTCCAGCAGGGTGGGGCATTAGCTAAGCCTGGCAGGGATTAGAATCACGGATGCACGCCAGCATGCCCACCCACACGAGCACGCAAGCACGCAAGCAAGCACGGCAGGCATGGGCTTGCAGAGAGGCAGGCACTTGTGGGCTCACCATTCCCTGCAGAAGAAAGCTTCCGGCAAAAAGGGGTCTCCCTCCGAGGCCTCTATTTCCAACAAGGTCAATGGCTCGGGCCAGAGGTATGAGCCGTCTGGGCAGTCCTCGATGGCACCGTTCTCAGGCAGCCCAGCCAGCATGCCACCTGTCACCTCGGCCTCGCCCCGGCAGGCCTGCAGGGGGGCAGCGGGCGGGACGCTTGGGTGTATACAGGGAGCAAGTTGTAGACAGGTCCGCACCTGCTGACACAACGCAAGGCGCAAGCTGCGCGGCTCCCCGATACTGCAGGCGCGCCAAAAACAGCAGATAGTGCCCGGTCAGGCACTTGCCACTTGTGTTAAAAGCAGCAAATGCCCCCCTTAAGGCGGCTGCCTAGTCAGAGTTTTGCTACTCTGGCATGCAGGGCGAGTTGGGGAAGGCAGGCGGAGGGCTCACAGATGCGGTGGACAGCAGGAGGTCACTGCTGGAGGCCGGGTCGGTGGTGGCTGGAAAGAATACCAAATCCACGCTGGACTCGCCCACAGGGTCGATTGCCATCATGAGCGACCTGCAATGGCAGCAAACAAGGAGGAGGCAGGGCAGCAGACGGGGGGAAGAGGCGGCCTGTGAGACAGGGCATGACCGGCAGGCGCTGTGCTGCGGCTGGTCCGGGTGTTGCTGGGCTGGTGTGCATGCTGTGCGCGACATGCCATACTCCCAGCTTGCTTTGAACCAGCCCATATCCCCGAAATCGCCCTTCACAAACCCCTGCCGGCTTGCTCATTCCGTTTCTCCGGCAAGGCTGTTGGCCCACCGGCTTGGCTGGGCACTGTGCTCACCGGGGGTTGTCAGAGGCCATAAGGGTGCGGATCTTGGTGGGTGTCTGGTAGTAGGCGGTCAATTGAATGGAGCCGTATGGGTGGCCGCTCTCGTCGGTTGGGTCGGCACATGAGGGGTCGGTGATGGGGGAGATCTGGATGGAGCAGTCCTGCAGAGGGGGAGGGGCGTGGTGGAGTGGGAAGACGAGGGGACACAGGTCGTGAGCGGTGTACCGGAGCGCATGAGCACTTTGGGGCACTTGGCCAGAAACTAGGGACAAAGCAGCACACCACAGCCTGCACGGCACAGCAGCGTGGCCAGCACAGGCACATGTCGTGCAGCGCCGGCCACTGCGCCCAGCAGGCACAGCAGCGTGGCCAGCGGCTCACCCCAGCAATGGCCAGCGCCAGCTGGAGGGCTGGCGCCTCCTCCCTCCAAGAAGAGCACTTGGTCCACGCTTTGACCTCGTACTCGCCGGCTTTTTTGTCCAGCCCGCACGTCTCCATCTGCCCGAGCATCAGAATCGCGCCGCCTGGGGTGGGCAGTGGCAGCAGGGGTGGGCAGTGGCAGCAGGGGCAGGGCGAGGTGAGGAGGAGCGCGCGCAGCAGCGTTAGATGACGGCTCACTCGCTGGCAGTTTTAGGGTGAGTAGAGGCACAGCAGGCACAGCAGGCCTACGTGGTGTGGCATGCCTCCTGCCCCCCGCACGCAGGCACATGCCCCATGCTGTGCTGTGCTATGCTGTGCCCACCTGGCGCGGAGGGTGCCGGGCCGCAGTCGTCCCCTGCGCACTCCTCTGGCACGCCGTTGATGCAGCGCAGGCAAGCGATGCTGCCTGGGATCCAGGCAAAAGAGTCGGAGGGGCTGCACGCACCAGGCAGTAGAGAGCAAGATGGGATCTCAGGGAAGGCATTGAAGCGGGCCTCCGCTGCGTGTGCAAAGCTCTGTCCTTGCCTGCTGCCAGGGGCAAAGGCTCTGCCATAATGTGATGATGCATGCATGTGACATTGGTTGCATCTGGCTCTGCACGTGACCTGTGCAGGTGACCTCTGCATGAGCATCCAATGCCTGAAACAGAGTGGTGCATGATGGAGTCATGCACCGCATGTGGCCTGTGCAGGTGGGCTCAGCAGGTGGCCTCTGCATGCGCATCTGATGCAAGTGGCCTGCCTGTGCTTCAAGTGGCCTGTGCTACAAGTGCATCCAATGCAGGAGGCATCTACCGCTCAGTCAGGGCTGGGCATGCGCACCACTCTTTGCACTGCGGGGCGCCGGGCTTGTCGTTGTACGTGCCCGTGGGGCAGGGAAGGCAGGTGGAGCTGCCTGCAAGTGGAGAGGGCATTCAATGGTATTCACTTTGCTGTGCAAGCAGGCACCTTGCTAAAGGCAGCTGAGGCAGAGGCGGGGGTGGCAGACACTGCTTTCCAGGCTAGCGGGTTTGTGAATCGAAACGGCCATAGAACAGGTGAAGGCGGAAGACTGACCAGGCACTCGTGTGCTGTGCTGTGGCAGGGCAGGCTCCTCTTGATGAACGCATCCCAAGGCAGCACGCCGGCAAGCCAACCACAGAACGCCCGATGGCACGGCCACCCCCTCTCACCGTCCGTCGTGTATGTGCCGGGGCCGCACATGCGGCACACGCCCCCTCCCACATCCGAGGTCTGTCCAGCGGGGCAGGGGGTGCACCCGTACCCATCCCCAGTCGTGCCTGCGCATGTGGCAGGGTGTCGACATCAGCCTTGCTCACTTGACCTTACGCACTGCAGCCTGCCAGTTGAGGTGCTTGCCAGAAGTGCTTCGGCTCCTCCCTCAGCCTGTCACAATCAAAGCAAAGCGCTCGACACAAACACATGCCCACCACTGACAGCCTGGCTGCCTCAAGATTAGCCTGCCAGCCCTGCCCTGCCCGCCGGCCCGTTATGTGTCCTTCCCGCCCGTCCACCCCACCCGCCAATGGCAACCTGTGATCCAGTCGTCACCGCGCTCCGCCCTGCCCCACCTGCCCGCAGGCCTTCGTGTGCTTATTTCTAGTGTTAAGGTTTGATTATATCGCCGGCCTATTTCCCCCACTCACCTGCCGGGCAGAGCGAGCAGACCTTCAGAGGGTTTGTTTCTGGGCCCACAACGATGCCGTAGCTTGCCGGGCTGCATGGCAGGTGAACCTCAGAGGCCCCCAGGCACACATCCCTGCCGGCCAGGGCGCTGCCTGAGGACAGCTCTGAGCACGCCTGGACGACACTGACTGCGGAGCCGCTGTCGGTTGACAGGACGGCAGCAGCAACGCTGGCCTGCAGAGCAGCGGCAGCAACGGGCAGTGGCATGATGCATGAGGCAGTGGTGGGACATAGAGCAAGGGCGAGCGGGGCGAGGGGCTGGGCATCCGCAGTCTTGCTTGGCCTAGGCGGGCTATTCCAGCCCCCGCTGGACGTGAAGCGGTGTGATCAGAGCAGTGCCCGCTCGCCTCCCCAAGCATCCCACACGCTGCCCCTCCACTCATGCACAGTCTCACACACGGATCCACATACATACATATACACACACACACACACACACCTCAGTGATGGCGTATGTCAAGGACACGCCGCTCCCCCGCTTGACAACCGCCTTTCCGGGGTAGAATGTGACGCTGTCTACCGCCAGCGGCAGCTTCGCCTTGCCGCCTTCCAGACCGTACACAAAACCCTGGAAAGCGGTGAGCACCGCCGCCTGCACTGCCTGCGCCGTGCCGCCCGCGCCGTCGCTGCCTGCTGCTGGCACTGGGGCACTGGGGGTGGAGGGGCATTCAAGGTACAGAGGGTACACCTCTGCGCCCTCAGCTGACCACAGGCCGTTCACATACGAGCCTCCGGCGCTCAGCGGGGCCAGCGAGACCTAGAGAGCAGGGAGGGAGTGAAGGGGGAAGGGGCGGGATGTAAGGGGAGCACGGCATAGGCACCAGCAGGGCAGAGCAGGCGCTGGGTGTCTGTGTGGAAAGGGAGAGCTGGGCGGCATGGGATGGGCAGGCTGTGTAGAAAGGGAGAGCTGGGCGGCAGGGCCCTACAAGGGAGTCTGCGGTGGAGGAAGGCCAGCCAGCTGAGGCCAAAAGCAGCGCACAGCTGGCAGCAACTGCATGCACAACTCCGTCCAGGCCCCGGCAAGGCAGCCACTTGGAAAGAGTGGCGCAACGTCACGCTGCCCTTCATGGCCCCCCGATCACATGGCCAGGCGGTTCACAAGTGCCAACGCTGGCCGCACAAGGGCAGGGTTTTGAAGACTGCAGAGCGAGCGTCCGAAGCGCACACAAGCACTGTCCTGGGGGAGTCCTGAGGTTTAAACGCACCGAGCAGTTGTCTGCGATGTCGATGCTCAGGCTGGTCAGGCACTTTGCGATTGGGTCGCTGGTGTTTGAGGGAGCCACGAGGTCAAGCTTGAGGGAGCCTGAGGGGTGCAGCAGGGCATGGGAGGTCGTGGGGCTAAGGCAGAAGGACACGAGGTGTGAGGCTCGCCTGGGTGCACATGCTAGCCGGAAAGGGCACCGTATGAGGCCCCACCCCGCCTCCTGCCCACCTCTTTGCTAGCTGTGCCTGCCACCAGCTTTCTCCATCGCACACCTGGCAGTGTCCCGCACCCCACCCACGCGCGGCTGGCTCAGCGGGCGTCAAGTGCATTGCACTGGCAGCTCCTGACAGCAGGAGGAGCAAAATCAAAGGGGCCATGAGCTCACCGGGTGTGCAGGCCAGCGGGGAGGCTGCCGACGCTGCGCCTGCTGCCGCGCACAGCAGGCCAAGCACCAGCGCAGTGCAGCGCGCCATGCCGCACATCTGCAGGTCGATCAGAGACGCTTGTGAGCGGTATGCACTTTGGCGGACTAAGAGCGAGACACTGAAACTGCGGCCCGCGCCACCAAGCGTAGTGCCAGGCGTGTTCCAACAGGAGGACACACCCCCGCCGCAGCGGCGCCGCCGAGCGAGCGGGCGGCGGCAGGGCGTGGTGGCGGCGGCTGGTGCCCGCGGGCCTAGCCGGAGCCGGGCGCGGCCCTGCTTTGGGCACCGTCTGGGCACCGTCTGATGCAAGCCCTCACCTGCGCGCTGATCTAAACAGGCCCCGGTGTGTCTCTCGCAACTCTCGCGACCGCCGCAAAGTGGGCGAATACGAGGCTCTCTCGTGTTCGATACAGGGCGTCTTGTTCTGAGTGCAGACAGGGTTCGACAGGTTTCAAAGGCACCTTTCGGAGCCTGGCTACGCGGTGTCGTACCTGGTGTACACACACATTTGCCGGCTGGGGCCGGAGCCAGCAAGAATTTGAAAGCCAGCAAGAATTGAAAAAAGGTATTATTAAGTATAAGTGGCTGCTTGGTTGGGCACCCAATAATGATGGCAGGTTGCGACCTTCGAGGATGTAGCTCCAGCGTCCCAGCTCCCCTCGAGGATGTAGCTCCAGCGCCCCAGCTCCCCAGCTTCTGGCGACTGCCCGTGGGATCACCTGCCTGGCCCCAGCTGCCGCCGCACCAAGCCCCGGCTGCCGCCGCACCAAGCCCCAGCTGCCACACCTATCAGGTGGCGGAACGCCTTACAGAAGAACAGGACGGGAGAATGTCTGCAACCGGTATCAAACTTTAACATGCTTGCGCGGGGACAAGCTTATAAGAAGCCTGCCTAGGGGGGTGGAAGGTGGGTCTGGGAGCAGCTGTGGGTGCTCGGGTGGAGCCGCGCTGACCAGGTCAGAGCAGCCGCTTGCGGAGGACGCTTCGCGCGCTGCGCGTTGTCCGCATGGGCTGGCACCTGGACTGGCCGGGCAGGCCGCGTGTGGTGAAACCCTGGTTGCTGCAGGGGAGGAACAGAGGCGGGAGCAGCGCATTCAAAGTTGAGTATGCGTGCTTGCATTGGTTCTTGTAGGGCTGCCCTTCCTGTTCCCTTCTTGTTTCTCCCTTATCTTTTAGAGTGCCCCAAGTGGGTGAGAGCACAATCCAGCCCAGCCCAGCCACGCACAAGGTAACTTGGAATGATGCACGGCGCGACTTTGTGCACGCCGAATGCGCCCTGACATGCGGGGTCTCACCAAGGGATGCACGAGAACACGGGGGCGATTGCGCCGGTGCTGGCGCCGCCATTAGAGATAGTATTCACAGGGCTGCACCGAGGGGAAAAGAAGGGAGGGCAGGGGAGTGTGAAAGGCACGTTGCTGGCTGCATGATGGTGCGCCATGGCAGGCCAGCACAACAAGCTGGAAGAATGTAAAGCAAGCAAACTGGCAGGCCCATTCCCACTGCTTCGCGACGAAAGGGGCTCATACAATCACCCATTCACTGCATCACGGATTCGGGNAATATAGATTAGGGCCAAGCTGCAGCCCAGGCGCCCTCAGGGCAAGTGCTTGCGCTGTGAGGCAGGGGCTCACCAAGGCATGCAGAGCTTGTTGCCCTCCTTGTTGCTGAAGGTGCCGCGGGGGCAGGGAGCCTCCCTCCTGCAGGCACAGGGGTGGGGGGAGCGGAGAAGCGGGACATGCGATGAACGACCTCTGCCTCTGACAACTGACCAGTGCCACAGACAGAGCCAGCGGTGCGAAGCCAGTCCCCCAGCAGCCAAGCTGGCTGGTGCGCTGGCTGTTGTTGGGCAGTACAGCTTATGGGCCGGCTTGCCGCTTGCCCCCAGCACCCGGTGCGCTGTGCTGTGCCTTGCTGTGCAACTCACAGCATGCCACTGGTGGGGCACTGGTAGCCCTTGGAGCACTGCATGGAAGCCAGGGGGGCAGTGCCGAAGTGAGAGTGTCAGTACTTGGTGGGGTGCAGCCTTAAGCAGCGGGAATTTTCGTGTTGATCCTAAATTGACAACAAGTAATGCTCTGCCAACAGCTGTGCCCGCCTGCCACTTCTCCGCTTGCAGAGCCCCTGGCACATGTTTTCTCTATCTCCCTCAGTTCATGAAAGTCCGCCCTTCCTAGCCCCACCGCATCTACAAGCACCGCCCGCCCAGCTGGCACGCACCGCTCTGCACTCCAAGGCCCTGACCCCGGATGCAAAGGTGCCAGGCTTGCTGCAGCAGCAGTGGCACACGGAGGGGGGCAGGTCATTTTCACGGCGCACTAGAAGCAAACACAAAAGCGGCTGCAGTGACGCCTGCATGCCTGCCACCTGCCCGCAGTAATGTCAACAATGCTCTCAATTGCGCCCATCTGACTGGCCCCAAATGCCTTTGAGGCCCTGCTGCCAGGCGCACACACACACACACACACACTCTCTCACCAGGGGGTGCATGTGGCACTGCCGGGCGATGAGCTGTATCCAGGGCGGCAGTCGAGGCAGCCGAGTGACGCAGGCCCGGAGTACGTGCCGGCAGAGCAGGTCTGCAGGAAGGGTTTTGGGGGGCACCAAGTGACACTACTTTGGTCAAGAACCCAACGGTGGCAATCTCACAGGCTGGCAGGCCAAGCAACGACTATAATGCCCTCATTGAATGCCTCCTGTCTTCTATCGCTTGCAACAGTCAAAAGCCGTGCCCGGACCACGCACCGGTGCTGCAAGTCACCAGCAACCCTGCCCCGCGTTACCTTGCACTCCCTGGCGCCGATTGTGTTGAGGAATTTGCCGGGGGGGCATGGGTCGCAAGAATCTTGCCCGGCCTCACTGTTCCACATGCCCCTGGGGCTGCAGCACAGCAGGAGGGCCAGCGCACAGGGGCGTGTCAGCAGCCGACAGAATGCAGCACACCAAGAGGGCCAGCACAGGGGAAGTGGGGTGGAGGCTGCTGCGTCAGCAGCAGCAGTGGGAACCGCAGCTGCCGCCGCTGCCGCCGCAGCAGGAGCATCGGTGATCACAGCAGCCGCAGCAGGCACAGCAGCGGCGGCAGGAGCAGCGGGGATCACAGCAGGCACAGCAGGCACAGCAGGCACAGCAGCATCGATGACCAAAGCAGCCACAGCAGCCACAGCAGCCACGGCAGCATTGGTGACCACAGCAGCCACAGCAGCAGCAAAATGAGGTGGCCCAGCTGGCCTGGCAAGTCCAGCTGGCTCCACCTCACAACGCGGTGATTCACAGGCATGTGTGTATGCAACAGCCGGGGCGAGTTGCCAGGCCAAGTTACCCCCGGGCGATGTCCCCATGGCTGTGCGGGCTACCTCCCCACCCGGCCTCCTTCTATCAATGCACGGGGTACCCGCGTGAAGTGCGGTGGCCTCTGGCCCTGGCACTGATAACACCCACTGCCCAAGTGCTTCTGGCTTCCACGCTGGCAGCCCTTGCACGCCGCCGTGAGAGGTGTGAGGAGCTGCACAAACGAGTGTGGCCTCACCAGGGGGTGGGGTTGAAGGCGCCGGTGGTGTTCACAAACGTGCCTGCGGGAGCGCGGAGGCAAGAGCGGCCTGCAGGCAAGGATTCATCGGCAGGGCGGGGAGCAGGGGCAGCAGGTTTAAGCAACTCGTTTTTTGAATTGTGGAGGCAGGGTTTCGGTGCGGCTTGGGGTGGGGCAAACTATTACGAGATTCATCACTCTGTTCAAATCAAGCGAAGGTCACGTCAGAATGGAAAGGAAGCAGCATCAGGTTGGGAGTACATTCGAAAGATGCTTACATGCTGTCTGCCAGGGGCAGGTGGCAGGCAGATTTGAAAGCTGGCAGTGGTGGAGTCAGAGGGAGGCAGCACAGCACCGTGCGCATGCACACGCCTGGGCTGCACTAGGGCCACCCTCACTGGTTGGTGCAAGCACAAAAACAATGCCCACTCCTGCTGCTGCCACCTGGGCAACCACACTCTGTCCTTCCACATCCTCTTTGCTGCTGCATGAGCGTGAGGCGCGTGCCTGCTACATGGCAGCCCCCAGCCCACTCACCCTCGATGTTGTTGTAGGTCCCCACCGGGCACGGCACGCACTCGTCGTTGCCCACGTTCTGCGTCTGCGTGCCACGTGGGCACAGCGCGCAGGTGCTGCCACCGATGGTAGCGCGGAACGTGTTCCTCTGCAGCACGGGCGGTGGGCAAGCCATGTCAGGAGGGTGGCGTGCAGACAGAGGAGCTGCGCGGCAGGTAGGGTGTGCCCTGGCAGCGGCACAGTGGCAGGGGAAGGGGGGAGGCAGCGAGACGCTGGAACTTGCCAGGGAGGGCCCTCCTGTGCAACAGCTTGCCACCTTCTGAGCTCCCGGGAGGCCAGCATGCTTTTCCATCATGCTGGGATGACGCATCTGCGGCACACTTCTGTGTTGCTGTGGCGCATGAATAAATGGGACCAGCAGCCGCCTCACTCACCGGGCAGGGGGAGCAGTCATTGGCGCCTGCTGCTGCCGCGGTGCCATTCATGAAGAAGCCGGCGTTGCTGCAGGCGGGGCCGGGATGGGGTGGGGTGTACAGCAGTAAGGACAGGTGGGTGACACGAGACATGCACAGAGAGGTGCGCGCTGCAGCCTGTCCCCTGTCCCTGCCTCTGCAGCACCCGCAGCATGGCACTGGCAAGGAGGCGTGGGGTGCGCGCAGCCAACCCTCAATACAACCACCTGGCATGCCGCAAATCAGGCAACAGCTGGCGGTCTCCATGCTCTCCCCGTAGAGACTGCTGCTGGCCCCCCATGGGCGTAAGGAATTGCTTGCTTGCAATCATTCGATTGACTTGATCGATTGATTGTGCCAGAGATCCTCACCAGAGCGTGCATGCCCCCTTGTCTGTGGGCCCCACTTCTTTGCCGGCCCCGCAGGCAGTGCACCTGCAGCGCAAAGGGTGATGTACACACACGTTTTGAAGTTCAGAGAAGTCTTGTTGTGAGTAACAGCACCAACAGATTCAGGGTTGCTGACTGCTGGAAGATGAGCGACACAACCAGTGCAGGGGCCGGTTGCCCAGAGGTATGCAGGGTGCCGCACACACGGACTTGGTCCCACCCCCTTGCATGCCTGCATGTGCAGACATGTGAGGCAATGCACCGCTCCCGGCAAGGGGTCTCCCTGTCTCCTGAATCGGAGCCCAGCACGCAAGGCGGGCACTCACGTTTTCATGGTGTGTGCGCGGAAGGTGCCATCCGGGCAGGGCTCGCAGTCCTCTGTTGCACTGTTGGGCACAGAGCCCGCGGGGCAGGGCACACATGCAGTCATGCCTGCAGCGCAGGCATGCGGGATGTGTGGGTCAGCATGTGGGTCAGCACAGCTCTGTAGCCATGCAAGGGCGCACTGCCAAGAGTGCGGCCGACACCTAGTCTGCACTCACAGTAGCAGCAGCAACAACAGCAGCAGCAGCAGCCACAGCGGTTTGCAGCAGCAGCAGCCACAGCGGTTGCAGCAGCAGAAACAGCGGCGGCAGCAGCGGAGCCGGCACAGCAGCAGCACCGTTGCAGTGCCAGCAGCCACGCCAGCAGCGGCAGCTGCAGCAGCGACGGCATTGGCAGCAGCGTCAGCAGCATCGGCCTCGGCAACGGCGGCAGCGACGACAGCAGCGGGAGTCTGTGCTAGGCGTCTTACCTTCGCGGGGGGCGTAAGTGTGGACGAAGTCAGCTCCCAGGCTAGTGCAGGAGGTGCACTGCTCGCCGTTTGCTGGCGTGCGCACCGCCAGGGCATCATCCCAAATCGACACCTTGCCGGCCTCACAAGGCAGCAGCTCAGAGCGGGGCAGCACGCCAGCAGCCGCACTGGCCGGCTTCAACTTGTGGCCTGCGGGAAGCGGGGGCAGAGGGGGATGTGGCAGAGAGGGGGCATCAGCAGGGCGCGGGGGGGACGTTCTGGAGCTACTTCCTAAAGGAACTTGATAGGTAGGCCCCCCTATACGTCGTGCTTTTACTTCCACAAGTGGAGCAGCGTTTCATATACATTTCTTGTGTACATAAAACGACTTCAAATAATAGGTTGAGGCAGGTGAGGCACAAGGCAGACACAAGCGCTTGCAATGGGAGCAGAGTGGGGTCACACTTGCATTGGAATGCAATGGGAGCAGAGTGGGGGCACACACTTGCATTGGAAGGCAGCAGGGAAGCGCGAGGCCTGGCGCGCGTCAGGCAGAGGCAACCAGTTTGCAGGCCAGCAACCATGCCTCCCAGCACACACGCAGGCCCCCCAGTTCCATCAAGCCCTTTGAGTACTGAGCCAGCCAGCCACTGAGCAGCCAGCTAGCGCTTTCAGTTGGCTAGCCCTTCAGTCAGCCAGCTAGCCCTTCAATCAGCCACAAGCCCTTAAGTAACCTAGCCCTTCAGTCAGCCAGCTAGCCAGTCAGCCAGCTAGCCCTTCAGTCAGCCAGCGAGCCCCTCAGTCAAGCCAGCTAGCCCTTCAGTCAGCCAGCCTGGGCTGGGGCCCCACCTGCTGGGATGGGGACGCACTGGTTGTTCTCCGATTGGGCGTCTCCCGTGCGGTATGTCCCCTCACGGCAAGCCAGGCACGGGGACTTGCCGTCAACCCACACGGTGCCCGAGGGGCTGCACAGCGCAGGGAGCACACGAGTGAGTCAACGAGGTGCGCATGCCCCTGTGTTGTTGCAGCCGCAAGCAAGAGCAGGCAGGCAGGCGACGATCTCGTGGCCGCAAGCAAGAGCAGGCAGGCAGGCGACGATCTCGTGGCCGCAAGCAAGAGCAGGCAGGCAGGCGACGATCTCGTGGCCGCAAGCAAGAGCAGGCAGGCGGGGGGCGCTTTGTGGCATGCCTCACGTCGGCTACCAGGGCTCTTTAGCCCCGGCAGACACAAGCGGCCCCTGGTCCTCATCTTCCCACCCCCTTGTGTAAATAACAAGGATGCCTGACTGGCTGTGAGTGCTTGCTCACCAGGCATCACAAAAGATGGCCCCAGTGGCGGTAATTGTGGCCGTCACATTTGCGGCTGTGCCAGACACCAGTGCCAGGCTGCCCACGGGGCACAGCAGGCAGTTCACGCCGGGCGTGGCGCTGCTCTGGTCCGCCAGCCCAGTGCTTGGGTTGAACTGCGGGGCAGGAAGGCAGGGTAGGAAGGGAGGGATGAGCGAGAGTAGTGAGAAGGCTGGGTGAGCGGCGACACACTAAGGGCAGCACACCGGCGTTTGATGCCCAGCCGCGAGTGTTGCCAACGGGTCCACACAAACCGTACAATGGTCGCTGACTGGCACCGAATGACAACGAGCCCTTCACGCTGCCCCTGCTATGTCTGCAGCAGAGCCCATGCGCTGCAGTGTGTGCTGCCCCCACCCACCTGTCCCGCCGGGCAGAGCGTGCAGGCCTTGGCGCCTGCCCCTGAGTACGCGCCAGGCTGGCTGCAGGCACAGGCACAGGCACAGGATCAGGGAGGCCAGCAGTCAGCATGGGCGGTGCATTGCCCTCGATGGGTACGAGCGTCTGAGTGGGAGTGGCCTGTGATTGGATGAGGCCCAGGGCACCTGGCGGTGTCCCCGTAGTGAGTGTGGGGCCAAAGCATCGCTTCCCTGCCGGGATGAGCCCTCAAGCGTGAGAACGCACATGGCCCCCCACGCACCGGGGCGTGCCAGGGCACAGCAAGGCTCGCGCACATGCAAAACCCATGGCAGATGCTCGGGAGCACCCGCCTGCCCACCCACCCCACCCACAGCCACGCGTATTAACCCTTCAACCGGGCACTCGTTCGAATTGTCCACCTTTTGCCAAGCTGAGCTGTAGCTGAATCCTTAAACCTGGCATTAACCAGTGCACACCCAGCCCCACGCACCAAGCCACACAGGTCTTGCTGGCATCATCCCTGCGGGTGCCTGCCGGGCAGGGCTTGCAGTCCAGGGAGAGATTGTCCCACTCCTGGCCCACAGTGGCTGCACAGGGGCAGGGGCCAGGGATGGGCCAATCAAGGAGGTATTGGTGTCAGTGAGGCAGCAGCCTGTGAGCTAGATACACATATGACACGCATCGCATCATGCCCGCAGGGTGGCACACAGGGGCTGGGCAGGCAATGGGCACATCGGTTGCATTCATAATTGAGGCCGCAAGACCGTGGAATCCCCGTGCTGCTCAGCGGCAGGCAGGCAGGGAGGCAGGCAATCAGGCCATGGGGCATGCGGGCGGGCAGGCAGGCGGTTTAAGAAGTTAACTGCTCACCGTGAGTGCAGTCCTGGCTGACCACCGGCACAGCGCATGTCTCAGCGCCAGCAGGCGAGGTGAAGCCGGTGGGGCAGGCAGTGCAGTTGCCACCCAGCAGCGGGTTGGCAGTGCCTGCATGGTCAGGCGGGCCGTGGCACATGCCTGTGTCTCAGAGAGGGTTTGAGCATGCGTGCGGTCTGGCGTGTGCTTCCTGCAGGCCCACACCACACCCCAGCTATCCCAAGTGATTGCCTTGATTCCTGTTTCCTGTCTCAAATTCCTCCGGGCTGATGCCAAACGTTTGTTGATTGCAGTTCAGGCTCTCCTGGCACACTTGCAGAGGGTGTCGCAACCCACCAACGGCCACGCAAGCTGTCCCTTTGTGACACTACGTTCTCCCTCCGAGCCCCGTTCGGTACAAAAGCCCTCTGCTACGAAAGCCCTCTGCTACAAAAGCCCTCTGCTGCAAAAGCCCTCTGCCTGAGGAGAAGGTACAAGTGGGAGGTGAGGCCAGCGTACCTGCAGTGCATGCGGCCCTGGAGCCTGCCGTGCTCGAACCCCCAGAGCACTGGCTGCCCGGCGGACTGCAGGGAGGACAGAGGCCGGAGGGCGGGAGGGAGGGATGGCGCAGCACGGCAGGTGTGAGGCCAACATGGCAAAGCGAGACCCACATGTTTTGGGGAACACGCTCTTTGTGCTGGCTCCACCTACGGACTTGAGTTGAACGTGACCAGGTGTACCTGCCCCCCACTGCTCGTGCTCTCCTGCCTTGCGGCTGCTCAATTGCCACCCAACGCCTCCCAGGATGCGTGATCCCCCCCACCCCTCACCAGGCGACGCAGTATCTGTCTGCGTCAAAGTAGGAGCGGGGCGGGCAGAGGGCGATGGGGAGGGTGGGCTTGCCCACCACCTGGCCTCCGGACACCGTGGGGGTGGCAGTGGTGCACCTCTGCACAGGCAGGGCAGGCAGGCGGAGCGAGGGCCAGGTCAGCTTGCGGGGGGGCCTTGCAAGGCGGGGTTGGGCAGGGCAGGGCAGGGCATGGCATGGCAGGAGGGCAGGCTTGAAAGGGGCCGCGTGGGGGCAGCACAGGAGGGGAAATAGCACAGGAGGGGAAGTCATTCGAGCCGCAAGGCAGGCAGGCAGGCGGGCAGGCACAGGGCTGGCATCCGTTGCACCCTCTGAGCCAAGCCAGCCCCCAGCTCAGCCTTTGTAAACAGATGCACCCACCAGGCAGAGTCAGCCACCGGGCAGCAACAGCAGCAGCGGTCAACCCAGCCCACCGGGAGGCCGTGGAAACACAGGCAAAGTTAGCCTCAAGGGATAAATGAAGCCAGCCCCCAGCTCAGCCTTTAAAAACACCGGTCAACCCAGCCCACCACGAGTCCGATGATTGCGTCATCCTTGTAGTCCGCCGGGTTGCTGCTGCCTCCCCAGAAGTTCCAGGCAAGCGACGTGTTGCCGGAGGCCTGGTCAATCCCAAACATCAGGCCTCTACAAAGCATGGAGAGGCGTGGAGAGGGAGGCGTGTGCGGTGGTGAGCGCAGGCGGACCGCTGTCTGCACTGTGTAGGGGTCTGCTGATGATGAGCATCTACACGTATGACCTCGTCTTCAATAACTTCTGGCACATGGTTTTAGGAGGGGCCACTGGGGCCCCAGCGCGGGCTCGTGCTGGTGGTGTGCAAGTGGGGTCAGTGAGAGGTGGGCGGCAGCGGCAACAAGGAGGGTGCGTGGAGGGAGGGTCCGCTGCTGCCATCTTAGGCAGTGGGCAGGAAGACGCCCACCCCCTGTGTGCACAGCGGTTGTGCCACACAGGTGCCCACACACCATTGTGTGTAGACACGCAGGAACCATGACGGGCAGTGCGTGCATCCAGAGTGTGCGGCCGGCAGATCATGGCTAAGGACCGCCCTCTGTGTTGCTGCGGTGCAGTCAATGGCTGGAGTGGAATGAATGCTGTGCAGGCCCCGCAGGAAGGTGGGGAGGCACTCACTTGAAGGGTGGGGCGAGGGACAGGAGCGAGCGAATACTTATGGGGGTGGCGTAGTAGGCGCGCAGCTGGATGTCTCCATAGGGCGTGCCAGTGGTGTTGGTGGGATTGGCACAGGTGGGGTCGGTCATGGGCAGGATGTCGATGGAGCAGTCCTAGCGGAAAGGGGGCACGGTGGGTGGGAGATGGGGGGCACCCGGCACGGGGCAGTAGAGCACGCCAGGTTTGGCCGCACGAATGGCGTGGGAGGGGCAGCAGGGGGCGGCGCTGGCGGGCAGCCCCACATGCCACCAGGCCCCCCGACGTGGCTTCCCCCGAGTGTGAGAGCGCAGCATGCTCAGCGTCGCCAGGCGGGCGGGTGGTGACTCACCCCTGCAACCTCAAACGCAAACTGCACGCGTGGCAGCGTAGGGGTGTTCTGGCTCCAGGTGCTGCACTTGGTGTAGGCATGCACCTCAAAGGCGCCGGTCAGGCCGCAGGAGGACATGCGCCCCACTGACACAATGTGGCTGCCTGCACAGGGCGCAGCAGCGGGCAGACGGCAGCGAGGCGTTGTGCGAGGGTTTGCAAGGAGGGGGGCGGGGCGGTTGCAGGTGGGCGATGTGTGCAGTGGGATGGCATGGAGGAAGGCAAGGGGGAGCAACTGGGCAGGGCTGGCACGGTGTGTGGGCGTCCAGCTGCCAGTAGTGACACTTGTGCGTATACATCCATATTTGCGCCGGCATTATCCTGGCAACCTGGCGAATGCCGATGCGGCTCCCACGCTGGTTTGTTATGCATAGGCATTGAGGGTCGCTCGGCGGCTGCCAGGGCAGGTCAATCCCCAGGCTACTTGTGAGATTGTCAGCAAACTTGATGGGTCGCTTGGCAGCCAGTGGAGCTTGCCCTGCTCCTTTTCCTTTGCTACAAACTACATTCCGGTACACTCACTCCCTACCCTGTCCCATGATACCTTTGCTGGCTCCCCCTGGAATTGTGCATGTGATTGATTGATTGATTGAGTGCTCACCTGGGGAGGAGTCCTCGGCGCCGCAATCGTCTCCCAGGCACTGCACAGGCAGGCCCTTGACGCAGCGCATGCACGCCGTCCTGCCGGGGATCCAGGAAAAGGAGTCCTGGGGGCTGCAGGCAGGCAGCAGGGGCGCAGGGTGAGCAGGGTGGGCCCAGCAGAATGGTTGGGGTGAGCAGGAAGGCATGCTGTGCCCAGCAGACGGTCGACAGCCCCGGCGGGAACGTCCGAGCGAGCCAATAAGGCTGCACAGCAGGCGCAGCACAGCTGCGGCACGATCACTCCCCCCGCGCAAGGCATCCTATCAGCAGGTCAGCCTACCAGGCGGTGCACTCGGCGTTGTTTGGCCCATCGCTGTACGTCCCCACTGGGCAGGGCAGGCAGTGGGAGCTGCCTGCGCAGGAGGACACACACACACACACACAAAGTTCAGACAGAAACATATACACATGGTGGTTAGTTTGGATCGCTGCTTATTCAAGCTGTGTCCAAAGAGTGTAGTAAGGACAGCTCAATGGCACGACCAGGTGGGATTGAGGGTACTAGCAGGGCGGGCCTCCGTGCCTGGCGCATGCACGGCCTCTCTTTTGCCACGTCATGAATGCTCTGGGTAGGCGGCAGCCCGGGGACGGTGCCAGGGTCTGACGCAGGCTGGCAGGCAGGGCACAGTTTGCAGCAGCAGCCAGGCAGCAGTCGCAGGAGTAAGCCAGGCAGCCAGGCCCGGCAGCGGCAGGAGGTCAGTTTTGTGCTCCAACCATGCTCATTGCCTGCATCGGCGCTGTGCATGCTGTGCTCGAGGGTGCTCACCCTCTGGGGAGTATTTGCCTGGCCCGCAGTTGAGGCCACAGATGGAGTTGCCCACCCCGCCATTGGCAGTGCCCGCAGGGCAGGGCAAGCAGCTGATGCCGTTGCCTGCGCTGCCTGCAAGCAGGCACGGGTGAGCAGGCGGAGAGAGGGTGGGTGGACAGGGTCAACCGTGGCATCACGGGACGGATGGCAGGCGGGAGGCAGTGGCTGTGTTTGTGTACAAGTCCAGGGGCACTTGAGCAGCGGCTTGCACCTCCTGAACGGCTCACTGTTCATGCATTCGTTCGTTTGAACACTACTGCGCCCATGTGGCAACATCCCCGACGCAGCATGTGCGGTGCTGAGCTGGAACAGGCGTGAAGGAAGCTGGCAGGAAGGTGCCCCCGTGAGGCGACACCGGGGGCGGCAGGAAGCTGGCACGAAGGTGCTCACCTGCCGGGCAGACGGAGCACGCTTTCACGATGCCCGCCAGGGCTCCATACCTCCCATTTGGACATGCAGTCGCCAGCCCCTCAGCTGCATTGCGGTCCCGGCACTGCGTGCCCGGATAGGGGAGCTGCGAGCAGGCAGACACGACGGAAAGCTCCGGACTGATTTGCGAACCCACGACCGTGCTCTGCAGGGGGGACAGGGGCAGGCGCAAGGGCAGCGGTGATGTGCTGTGGTGGCAAAGCGGCGTGCTGTGTGCTGGGGATGGCGGCAGTGGTGCTGTGCCCGCTCCCCTCCTGCCTGCTGGCCGGGCAGTGATGCTGCCGCCACGTGCTGCGCATGAACGGCGCCCACCCATGGCAGCCCTGTGCAGCCTCCGCACCCTCCCATGCCTGCCTGCCTGCCCCCCGTTCATTGACCCGGCTGCCGCAGCTTGCGCAAGGCAGCACATGGTTTGGCAACCTCCCACTCCCGGCACGCATGCCCCGCGGGCTACGGCAGCCACGATGCCGCCCCCTTCTCATCACAGCGTGCATCTAGCACCCGGGTTCGGGCCCACACATCCAGAGCCATCCCTGCACACCGCAGCCTCACGTTCGAAGTCCGGCAGCAACCACAGCAGGCACAGCATGCCACGGCACGGCACAGCACGGCACGCCACCCCACACGTGCACACCTGAGTGACTGCATACACCATGTTGATGCTGCCCTGCCGTGTGACGGTGACCCTGCCTGGGGCAAACGTGATGGGCTGAGCTGGCATCAGTGCCAGCGGATTCTTAGACGTCCCCACAGCCTCAAATCCGTACACATGCCCCTCAAAGGCCCGGGCCAGTGCTGCCTGGATGGCTGCGGGGGTCGCGCTGGTGGGCGTGATCTTGGCGCCCTCAACGGTGGGGCACTCCACAAAGTGTTCATAAGTGCGGGAGGACTGTCCGGTCCAGATGCCAGGCACCCAATTGCCCCCAGCGTTGAGAGGGGTCAGAGACACCTGCACCCATGTTGGGGCAACGGCACGGGCAGCAGCCAGGTTGGAGGCAGCGGATGCCGTGAGGCTGCTGTGGTTGTACTGGGGTGGGGGGGACAGCATGCACAGCATGGCAGCGTGGCAGCGTGGCAGCAACAAGGAGATGCGTGGCCACGGCTCCGCCGGCAGCGGAAGCAGTTACGCACACTCATCACCGGTGGCAGTCGCCGTGGCAGCGGCCGCAGGGATAAACATGTCTTGGGGACGGTTCAGGCAAAATCAAAACGGGCTCGAGCATGACACACTGTGTTGCCTCAAAGCATTTGCTGCGTGGCACCCTACCTTGCAAGCGGCGTCCAAGTTCACTCTCACGCTGGTGAGGCAGCGGGTCGTGAAATCTGGGGTGCTGTCAGCAAACACCATATCCAGCTTGAAAAAACCTGCACCACGGCAGGGCCATAAACGTCAGCGCTGCTGGGCTGACGTTATTCAAGTGGCAAGAGAGCAGGCGACAGCGGCAGCGGGGCGCCCGCCTCGCCAGGCGGAGGAATCGTGCCGCTGCCGTCCAGCGTGGCCAGGCTCGCTTGTTCAGAGAAAGCCGGCTGCATCGGCCAGCAGGCAGACTGCCAGCCCTACTTTAGCCCACTTGCCAGGTGTGCAGGCCGCGGATGCGCCTGTGGCGAGCGCCAAAAGGAGAAGCGCTAGCGACGCCCGGAGGAGGGCGGGGCTGTGGCGGCGGGACGCCGCCATGGCCGGCTGTGCCGCCAACGCGGCGCCTTCGGTGGCTACAAACACACAATGATACCCGAATGTCTCAGATGCAACTAGGCAGGCAAAACTGCTGCCCCTCTCGGGTGCCTCGCCTCGGGTTGGGCAGGGTGCGAACTTACGGTCGGGTCAAATAGCGCAGGCTCGCGGTCAGGATGCCTGTTGCGCAGGCTTCCTGTCGCTCAGAACTCCCCCAACTCCTTAGTACAAGTTTGCAGGGCGGGCAGCCCAAGGAGCCCCTAGCTCGGGGCCTCCAGCTCTATATGTGGACTCCTCTAGGCACTTGGGTTCCCCTCGACGGCTCTTCAGCGCGGCCGGCCTGGCGAAACCGATAGCGGAGTCCTCCCTCGCTCCCGCTCGTACCGCCGCCCACGTGGCACTCGCTTGTTGGACCAAGCGACCTCGTGAGCCGTCAAACAGCCAAACCCCCTTAAGGGGTTCGATGTCGGTATGATTCGGGCGGCCCGCACTCAGGCCTCCCGCAAGGGCCAAAAGGACTGTCCTGGATGAGGCGCTCACCACCTCTTGCCTGTCTGGCGCCAGCGCCCACCTCTTTGCCTGTCTGGCGCACCAAGCAGGCTCAGTGGAAGCTTCCAATCCAAAGCCACTGCCAACGAGTAATCACGCTGCCAAGGGCATTATGTATCTTGGAAGGGAAGAGAGGCCCCCGGACAGCAGAGGCATGTGAGGCTCGCTTCCTGACGCCTGAGATCTCTACACTGCAGCCCGCCACAGAGAGATGGGGGCGGTGCTCGGGTTTTCTTTACACACCTATGGGCGGCGAGGACCATGTAAACAGCTCAGCAGGAATCAAATTCGGGAGAAGGGAGAGGGAGGCAGCATAGGGAGCAGAGGAGAGGGGAGCAGGACAAGGGGAGCAGCGGACGGAAGGGAAGGCGGCACTTGTGCTTTATTCAAACGGGGCCTGCACTTGTATTACTACGCAGGCAGGCAGGTCCCTTTGGGAAGCGGCGCTGCCTCGCCAGCTTGCGGCAGCAAGCATGCAAGGCTGGCAGAGGGGGGTTGACACGCGTTTCCTCTGTCCCAGCCAGCAATCTAGCTGGAGGCGGGTTGGGTGTGGGGAGAGCCGCAGGTGCAGGTGCAGGGTAAGGGTTGGGTGGCCAGAGGTCGGCGCTGCCCGCCGCCAATCCTTCAATTAGTTCAAGCCGCTGCTTGCAGGCGCCGCGACTGCGGCCGGATGGGCGAGCATCTCGACTGCCCCGCTCTGCCCTGCGTGTTTGATCCCACGGGGCTGCACAATGTAGGCCAGCGGGGAGGGGGGTGGTGCGCAGGGCGGGGTCAGCGGGCGGCTGCGCATGCACGGCACACGCTGCTGCTGCCGCTGCAGCTGGGAGCTAGGTTGGCCCAATGCTGTGCCCGCCCACGGCAGCAAGGCAGCGCTTGGCGGTGTGCGGCACGCTGAACCCAGCACGCCCCTCGTGCGCCAGCGTGCACAGCAGGCGCTGCTGTGGGCAAGCACCGTGCGGGGCTCTGGATCTGCCGTGCCATCAACCATGAACACTTCGAGCTTTGCTTTGCACACACTAGGGGGTCCCTCCCTTTGCCGGGTTAGCTGCCAGAGGAGCTGACTCACCATTTGGTGCACGCGATGACGGCGAGGGGGCTGGCCGCCGTCCCTCCGCCCGTGGAAATCGTGTTTGCAGGGCTGCGTGGGGCAGGGTGCGTGCAAACTGTGTCAGCGTGACTGTCCGCATGAGCGTGCCATGTTCCCTGCAACCCTGCTGCCCCCAAGCCAGTTGTCACGGCGGCGGCACCCCCCTCCTCGGCCATTCTGCTGCCCTAGCGTGACGCCCCGGCAGGCCTCCTCCTGGGGTATTTCTTGTGCTTTTGTTGTGTTTTTTCATGACAGCGCTACGGCGGCACATGGGTGTGCGCTGCAGGTGCCCCTGGCTGCTTACTGCATCACCAGCCACCACCCTCTCGCCCTCCTTGACGCTTGCTCACCAAGGCGAGCATTCCCGGCTCCCTTCCTTGTTGCTGAACGTGCCTCGGGGGCAGCGCAGGAGGGACCTGCAGCGGGGTAGACGAAGACACATGGTATGCTCAGTTCTGCTGCTGCTCAGCCAAACACAGATGCTGGCAGGTGTGCACGTCGGGCCTCTGCGCAGGCCGGCATGCAAGCCATGGCCAGCCAAGGGCTCAACCAGGGCTTGCTCATAGTAGCAGTAGTTCAAAAAGCCCCGACGGAGGGAGCGAGCCGCCAAGGTGGTAGAGACGGGGATTCGCAGGATATGCCACCGCAGCAGCAGGCACAGCATGGGGCGCAGCAGCAGGGGCGGGGGAGGACGGTGCGGTGCAGCAGCACGGACAGCACTCACCGCATTCCGCTGGTGGGGCAGCGGTACCCTTTCACGCAGGACAGGCACCTGGGCAAGCGAGTGGTTGGAGCATATGAGCCCGGCTTGCTGCAGGCAGGCAGGTCAGCACAGGGGGGGAGGCAGCACGGCATTACTACCAGGCGCTGAGCAGGCAAGAAGATCGGGGTTTAGCTCCCAAGGCAGGGTGGCAGCTCGTGACAAGGCCTTGCTTGGGTGCGCCTGCCGTGCACCCACTGCCTGCCACTGCTGCCGCTGCCTGCCAACATTGGGAGGCAATCAAGGTTGTCCGCTGGCCTCCCTGCTCACCAGGGTGTGCACAGGTTGGAGCCTTGGGGCGAACTGGTGCCAGCTCTGCAGCTTCTGCACACGGCTGCCTGAGCGAGCGAGAAGGTGCCGGCGGGGCAGGTCTGCAGGCAGGGGGGGGCGGGCCACGGGGCACACTGGGTTCAGTTCCTGGCAGATGTAGCCAGATTAGGGGGCACGCGCCTGAGAGCTGTGGGTGCTCCTGCTCTGCCTCCTGCTGCTGCTGCTGCTGCCGCTGCTGCTTTTGCTCCTGCCGCTGCTGCTTGTGCTCCTGCTGCTGGTCCTGGTCCTGCTGCTGCTGCTTATGCCGCTGTTGCTGCCGCTGTTGCTGCTGCTGTGCTGTTGCTGCCCCACCACCTCACAACAAGATGGTGTTGAATGCCAGGTGCATGCTAAAGGGCAGGGGCCTTCACCTTGCACTCCTTTGAGCCAACTGTGGGCGCATATCTGCCGGCGGGGCAGGCGGAGCAGGTGTCCCCCGCTCTGTCCTCATTGAAGGTTCCCATGGGACTGCGACAAATAGAGGCGCGGGAGGCAGGCAGGCGGGCAGGCTGGAGTGAGGCAGGCAGGCATGCAGGACACTTTTAACATGAGAGTGTGCCACCCGTGCCGGGAAGGACACCCATAAAGACGCCAGCTGTGCGAGCTGCAGTTGATCCACGTTGGTTGCCACAAATATCCAGCTCCGAAAACAATCAATGCTGGCAGCCCACTCACCATGCCTTGTACATGAAAGTGGCGGTTGTGTTGACAAAGGTGCCGGCGGGGGCGGGGTCGCAGGCCGTGCCTGTGCAGGCAGCAGCGGGGTGGGAACGTCCCAGGATAGTGAAGCGTGAGGGTAGGGTGGGGTGCGGGGGTGGGCTGGTCTAGTCTAGGCGGTACAGCTTTTCAAGTCCCCATAAAGCGGGTTCAACTTCAGGGCGAACCAAATCCTGAGAGCTTGACGAGGCATGCACCAAAAGGTGAGCTGGCGCTGCCCTCAACGCTCACACACCTCCACGCCACACACACCTCCACACCACTCCACGCTACACACAGCTTAGCCGCCCCCGTGTGGCTGCACCTTGAGAAGGCAGCAGCTTTTCCCAACGGCGCCAGCTGGCTGCAAGGCCACCCTACCTCCCTCCACAAAACGCCGCCCCCCTACCTTCCATGTTGTTGTAATAGCCAATGGCGCATGGGGAGCACTCCACGTTGCCCGTGTCCTGCGTCTCAAAGCCCCGGGGGCACTTCAAGCACGTGTCGCCGCCCGGCGTGGCCCGGTATTGATGCACCTACAACAATACAAGGTAGGCAGGGAGATGGGCACGGAGGCGAGCAGCGTGTTGGTGGGCATGCAGCAGTGAGGAGCAGCCGTGAGCGCTGCCGGCAGCTGAACCTCCCTTCTGTTGCCGGCACGCTTCGTGATGCCGGGGTGCGCCAGCGGCCCCCGACTGGCTTGCAGTGCAGGCAAGGCATGTTCCTTCGCAGCCGCCAGCAAAGCAAGGTGTGCAAGTGCCAGGGATTTGACTCACGGGGCACGGCCGGCAGAAGTTTTCGTTCAGTCCTGCCATTGTCGTGTTCATGTAAGATCCAGCCTTGCTGCGGGTCGAGCAAAGTGGAGGGGCGGGCAGGACGGGTGGGCGCGTGAGAAGGGCAGGCAGAGCCGGGCGGCCAGGCAGGCAGGCAAGCAGGCAGGCGGGCGGGGCGGGCGGGGCGGCGGGTAGACTGCATGGGTGTGAGACAGGTGCATGAGGATGGGGCAGGGCAGGACCATTAATGAGCGTGCAGCAAGCAGCTGCCACCAAGCACTGCTCTGGCAGGCCTTCACCAGAGAGCCTTGGTAACAGGCAGTTGGTTACAGACTGGGTTTGGACTCGGACACAGGGAAAAGTAGCCTTAAGTGAAGAAGACTGAGTGCGGTGCAATGTGCTTGTGCAATGCTCCACTCACCAGAGATTGCACTCCCCCTGAGCAGAGGGGCCGGCCTCCTTGCCCGCCGGGCACTTGGTGCACGTGTTGCTGCAGGCAGAGTGGAAAGGCAGAGGTGAGGATGGGGTGTGTAAAAGAATGGCAGGCGGCTCAGGTGGGCAAGGCAAACCGGGCACGGCCCTGGCCTTGCCATGTGACCGGGGCAGCCGGCAGGGCAATGCGGTGTGGCGCCATGGCAGGCCACCGGCTGGCTTGCCGGCAGGCTGGCCAGCGGGACTTGATGCCGAGGCAGCCATCGGGAGAGTTTCTTCTTCCCGTGCAGAACAACCATCATGCCTCTTCTCTCGTATTGTCTGCTCTAACAGCAGAGCACGACAGGTGACTATTCACATCAGGCAGGCTGCGGGGGCTCACTTTTTGGTGAAGGTGTCCCGCCAGAACCCGGATGGGCAGAGCGCGCACGATTGCGTGAAGTAGCTGCCCGCCAGCCCGGTGCTGACGGGGATTGTGCCCGTGGGGCACGGGATGCACGCAATCATGCCTGCAGGAAGATCGCAGATAGGTCGGGGCGAGTCATGGGGAGGGTCGCAAGGCGGGGTTTCGCCGGTAGGGCTGCTCCAGGAAAGCAGGGCCAGGCAAGGCACACCAGACAGCGGTACAGGGCAGCAGGTGCTGGCAGGCAGCACCCCGCAGCGCTTGCAGAGGGAGTGCGGCGGCAGCGGCCTGCTACAGCGGCAGCAGCAAGCATGGTGTGGAATGCGCGGGGGCGCTGCCCAGCAGGGCCTTGCCTGCGTGCGGCGCGTAGGTGTGCGAATAGTTGGCGGCCGGGGTGAGATCGGCACAGCCGATGCAGTTGAACTGGGCGTTGGGGGTGCGGATTGTGCCGGTGGTCACGTCCCAGAATGACACCCGCCCTTCCTCACACATCTCAATCTGCAGCAGCCAGAGAAGGGCAAGGGCGGAGGGTTGAGGCCATGGCGTGCGCTTGCATTTATACAGGTGTGATTAGTTTTGTAGGTAGCAGCCACCACAGCCACAGCCACAGCAGCAGCAGCAGCAGCAGCAGCGGTGCATGCAGCTTGGCGGCGGTGGACAGCGCAAGCGCAGGGCTCGGCCGGGGGGGCAGGCATGTGGGCAGGCAGGCGGGCAGGCAGGCACGGGCAGGCATCCTGCCACGGCCAGGATTGCATGACATCTTACACATCTTGATGCTGTAAACCACATTCAAACCGTGGAGTCTATGTGCACCACTGTGCCTACCTCTGTGTTAGGCACCACGCCATTCAAGGCCGGCTTCAGTTTGTACCCTGAGGTGCAGCAAGAGGGGGGAGTGCAAAAGTAATTGAGGGAGTGTACACACGGTGACCTTCTCTGGTTATCAAGACCTTCAGGGAAGGGGGCAGGGAGTGCATTTTGGATTGGGGGTGTGCACACACGGTGACCCTCTCAGGGTATCACGTCTTCTAGGAAGAGGAGGTGCCTACTAGCACCCTGCCTGTCTTCTCGTGCACTGCCAGGGACCTTTGCCTGCCTGGCCACCCCTTGCCCCCCAGCTACTCCCCACACCCCTCGCCAGCCACCTCCCCACTCCTTACTCAAGCCTCATGTTTCTCAAAAGCACACAGCGGGGTGAAGCAGCGCACACACCTGCTGGGATCTTTTTGCACTCGTTGTTCTCTGGGGTGGCGTCGCCGGTGCGGTAGGTGTAGGGGCCCATGGCACCCGAGCTGGCGCAGGGTACACAGGGCAGCAGGGGCTGGCTTGCATCTTGCACGAAGCCGGCGGGGCTGCACAGGGGGTGGGTGCGATAAGGCAAGGTAAGTGGTGGCATGCAGGGCATCTGCTCAAGCCCACCTCGCCCCGCCACCTGCGGGGCGACAGCAATAAGCCCCATGCTCTCCTGTGGCACCCTGCCATGGTTCACCGGCTGCTGCGGCACTCCTTTGCTGCACCACCCTCCCTCCCTCCCTCCCTCCATCCCCTAGCTCACCAGGCATCGCAGAAGGTGGCTCCGCTCACAATCTGGCCGGTGGTGACAGTGGAAGCGGTCTGGCTGCCCGACAGCGCCAGGCTGCCTCGGGGGCACACCAGGCAGTGGCGCCCCGGTATGTTGGTCAGAGCCTCCTGGTCTTGCAGGCCGGTACTGGGGCTGTACTGCAGGCACTCACGGGAGGGACCAGGCAGGGCAAGGGGGCGTTGGCAGGGGGCGCCCGACCCTGCCGCGGCATGCAGCGGCGACACGGCACAGCAGTGCGCAGCCTGCGCCTGTTGCATGCAGCCCGCGCGCGGCACCACCTGTGCTGTCGTTGACATGTGTGTGTGTGCTCCACACTTGCTACAAGATTCAAGTCGAGTCGAGTCACCCTCACGCACTGACCTGTCCGGCGGGGCACTTTGTGCACTGAGCGGCCCCCGGCCCAGAGTACTCCCCAGCATCGCTGCACGAGGGGCAGGCGGGGAGCAGTGGGTGGCAGGCAGGTCGGTAACCGCAGGCAGCAGCAGCAGCAGCAGAGCAAAAGTACAATGAGAGGCAGCAGCAACAGCAGCAGCAGCAGCAGCGGGGGCGGCAGCGGGGGCACTGCATACATGGCATTCAAGCATGTGCAACTCACCAAAACACGCATTTTTTTAGCGTGTCGTCGCGGTGGGTGCCCGCAGGGCAGATCTGGCACCTCTGTGAGACTGGGTCGTACTGCTCGCCAATGCCTGCAGTGCAGCGCAGCAGGTGCAGGGGGGTCAGGTGATTGGTGGGATGAAGCAAGGCAGCGGCACCAGGTGCGCTGGGGGGCCCGCTTGCCCTGCCGCACAGACCATGCCGCTTCCCCTGCCGCTCTTCCGCTGCTGCCCTGCCGCCCAATCCTCCTGCGCCACCCTGCCGCCCAGATGTTTGCTGCACCATGTCAGTTGCATGTGCCAAGTCAGCGCCAGGTCAGCGCCAGCTCACCCCCGCGGTTGATGAGGAAGCAGTCCCGATCAATGATTGGCACGTTGCACCTTGTGGCGCCGGCGTAAGATGTCCCTATGGTGGGGTCGCAAGTCTGGCAGGTGAGGGACCCGTAGTACGGTGTGAACTCGTCTGGAGGGCGGGAGTGGAGGGGAGGGAGGGGAGGGGAGGAGTCTGTGTGTGGCGGGGCGTGAGAGGTGGGGAGGGAGGCGAGGTGGGGCGGAGGCAGTAGCGGGAGCAGACGGGGGTTGCCAGCGCCCCGCCTGGCACAGCACAGCACAGCACAGCACAGCACAGCACAGCAAGCCGGATGCGCAGCGAGCTGCATACCTGGCCGGTAAGGCCGTGAGGGGTTGAGGCAACTGCCGGGGGCCAGGCCGGCACACAGCAGGGTGCAGGGAGGCCAGCCTTGGGCAACCCATCGCAGCCAGCCAAAGGTCGCCCGCTGGGGGCCTAACCTATGCACCCGTTTACTGATCAAGCAGCAAACACGAGCCCCCTGTACGCCACAGACTGGCTGCCTAGGCTATGAGTGCTTACTTGGCTGGCACGCCACAACCGGTCCCAAAAACGTGCCGGTGGCTCCTGGGCAGCGACTGCCGGGGGGGCTGCATCAGAGGCAGGGAGGAGGGTGTCAGCGGGGTGCGGGCGGCAGTCAGCCGCAGCGAGGGAGGTTCCAGGTATCTGTTTGCCATGCGCTAGCAGCGTCTACCTTCAAGGTGCTCCGGGAGGAAATTTTGTTGCAAGTTTCGTTGCGGTTCAAGATGTGGAAAGCACACAAAGGCTTCGAGTGGTGCATGTGCCCAGGCAGACCAGTCTCAGCGCCCTTGTTGTGGATCCGGCATTCCCAGCCCGCCCTGCCACCATGCAGCGCCCGATGCGGCTCAGCAGGCCCAGCAGCGGGCACCGCACATTAGAAGGACATGCGGCATGATGAAGACGGCACAGCGCAGCACAGCACAGCGCACACACAGCATGTGCCAGCTCGGCAGGCCCAGCAGCATGGGCCACAACACACAAAACAGGCCCGGCACAGCACAGCACAGCACAGCACAGCACAGCACAGCACAGCACAGCACAGCACAGCACAGCACAGCACAGCACAGCACAGCACAGCACANACAGCACAGCACAGCACAGCACAGCACAGCACAGCACAGCACAGCACAGCACAGCACAGCACAGCACAGCACAGCACAGCACAGCACAGCACGACCTCCAGATCACCAAGACCCGTAGCTTGCGCAGCACAGCACAGCACGTCATCACAACCTCCAGCTCACCAAGCCCCGCGGCATGCGCAGCACAGCACAGCACAGCCCCCCTACCCACCCATCCACTCACCATGCCCAGCAGTAAGACGTGCTGCTGCCGTAGCCTTCCGGGTTGAGCGCGGGGTTGTAGGAGCGGGGCGGGCACTGGGAGATTGCAGCGATGGGCACTCCCACCACCTGGCCGCCCACAACAGTGGCAGACGAGGGGGTGCAGACCTGAGGGGCAGTAAGGAAGGGCGGGAGCAGCAGTCATGATGTGGGGATCGTGCTGGGGGCAGGGGGGCAGGTGCAGGGGCAAGAGGGAGGGTCGAGCAGAGCAGGCTGGCTGCGAGTGTGTGGCGGGTGTGCTGTGCATGCCTGGGCTGGGGCAGCGCCGATGAGATGGCTGGAATTCCGGTGCATGGGCGGTGGGCACGGCAGGGGGAGGCGGGGCGGGACGGGGTTTTGGAGGCAAGTCACTAGGAAGCTGCATGCCCTCGGCATGGCTCAGCATGGCTCAGCAAGGCTCAGCACGTCTCAGCAGGGAACTGCCGCTCACAGTGTTGCCAGTGATCTGGGCGTCGTTGGCTCGAGCAAAATCGAGCGTGCCTGCCCAGAACTTGACAGACACGTCTGTAGCACTAAGTGCGTCAATCGACAGCATCACGCCGCTGCAAGGAGGAGGGGTGTGGGGCAGGGGTGCGGGGCGGGGAGCGGGATTTAGGATGGGGGCACCCTGAGCAGGGGCCAGGGAGGCTGGCTGGCTGGCTGGCTGGCTGGCTGGTGCTTGATGTGAAGCTGTCTGCACGCACAGGAAAGCAGGCAGGCAGGCAGGGAGGTGGGCAGGCACACGCTCCCACGGCACCACGCTATGCCCAGCGTCGCCGGCCCATGCGACTCCAAAGCTTCACTTTCTGCCCCCCTGCCTGCCCTGCCGCCCCCTCACACACGTCACCCAGCCGGCCCAGCCTGCATGTGCGCACGGCATGGCCTCACCTGGGTGTGTCTGGGTGCATCACAGATCGAATGGTGGTCATTGATGTGTAGTAGGCCCGCATCTGAATCTCGCCATATCCCGTCCCAACGGAGCTCGTCGGGTCAGCACAGTTGGGGTCGCTCATGGGCAGGACGTCAATGGAACAGTCCTGCAGGTGGGGCGGCAGGCAGGAAGGTGGGAGAGTGTGTGTGAGTGTCAACAAGGCAGTGCGGGGGAGCATGGGGCGGAATGGTTTCTGGGTGGGTTAACTGCTGCGCAGGACGCCACACGAGAAGCTTTGCAAAGGAAAAAACGAACAATAGTGATACATTTGATGGTCTGCAAAGCAGAGGGCCGGGTGGGATGCAGGACCGAGTGAGGCGTGGTCACGCCATGGGTTTTCGCCCGTGTGGATCGGGAGTCCTGAAACTGGGGCTGCTGGCGAGCTGTGAGCGCCTGACCCAAACGGGCAAGCACGCAAGCATGCATGCAGGCATGCCGTGTCAAGCTGCGCTCTGCGCTCTGTGCCGTGTACCTATCACCCTCCCCGCAAGCACTGCCGGCTTCTTTCCACCCTCCCACTAGCACCCGATGTGTTGGAGCCCTACCTTAATTGAGCAAGAAAGAACACACGGGTGTGCACTGTTGCTTTCTTTCTGATTGTTTCAAAGCCCACAATACATCAGCTTTCCCATCTGCGCCCCATGACTCCTGCTGGCTCCGTGGACCCTAAATGCAATTGCAATTGCATTGATCGATAGATTGAATGCACGCTTACCCCGGCCACGTGGAGTGCCAGCTGGACTCTGGGGTCTGTGGGCGCCGCCTGTGCCCAGGTGGTGCACTTGGTGTACGACTTGAGCTCGTACAGGCCACTCAGCGAGCACGATTCCATGCGGCCCAGTGTGATGATGCTGCCACCTGCAGCACAGATTGTGTGGCAGTGTGTGCGTTCAATGAAATGTTCAATGAAATGAATGAGTGAGCGCGCAAACAGCCAGTCAGCTTGGAGTGTCAACGGGAGCTGAGTCAGCAGGAGGGTTGTGAGCTTGCCAGCGTGCTAGCGTGCTAGCATGCCGAAAGGGCATTGGCCTGAAGCATGCAGGAGGAGCGGGGGCAGTGCGTGGTGTGAGGGGCGGGAGACGGCCTGGCCCGGCCGCAGGGTGGGACACAGGGTAGGACCTCCGGGGTGCACGCTGTGCCAGGCCTGCTCCCGTAGGCATTCAAGGCAGTGCATGGCAGGTGCATGCAGCGCAAGGCAGCTCTGCGCCCACTCTTTCAAAAGGCTGGATGCATGCAGCGCAAGGCAGCACCGAGCCCGCTCTTCCCGAGGCCGACCCGCAGGCCGCCCCCTTAGGGAGAAGCGGCACGCTGCCTCAAGAGGTGCATGCAGGGCGAGGCGGTACCAAGCTGCACCTTCCTCCCAGCTGCGCCTTCCTCCCAGCTGCACCTTCCTGCCAGCTGCGCCTTCCTCCCAGCTGCGCCTTGGCGCGAGGCGCTCACCTGGCGAGGGCGGGCTGGCGCTGCACACAGCATTGGTGCAGTGCTCCGGAATGCCATTCACGCACTTGACGCAAAAGGACTGCCCTGGGACCCACGAGTTGGAGTTCGGGGGGCTGCAGCATGGGGCGAGACATCGTGCGGCAAGCACCCGAAAGTGTGGCTTAATATCGGGCCATGGCCATGCGGGGTGGGTTGCGAGCAGGGCAGGGCAGGGCTGGACAGGGCAGGGCAGGGCAGAGCAGAGCAGGGCTAGGCAGAGCAGGGCAGGGCAGAGCACATCAAAGCAGAGCAGAGCAGAGCAGAGAGGCCCAGCTGCCCAGGGCAGAACCGGTGCACGCGCGGCTGCACTTGATTTGTGATGTGAGAGTAATTTAATTTTGCGTAAAGTTTTTTCAAAAAGTAAAGAAAAAAGTTTACGCAAGTTTTTTTTTTTTTTTTTTTTTTTTTTTTTTTTTTGTGTGTGTGTGTGTGTGTAAATTGCAATCCCTCCCAAGATGCCTCCAACAAGCCCTCCAGCCGACACATCGCGGCTCTTTAACGCCACTCACCACTGGGAGCATCGGTCATTCACCGAGCCGTCGCTGTAGGAGCCAGGCTGGCAGGCCAGGCAGTGGGAGCTCCCTGCGGCACAGGGGCAACACACGGCGACAGCACTCATGCATGCGTGTGAGTGCGTGTGGTTCGTGTGCGAGTGCGCTTCACGGCCTGCCGGGGCGTGCGCCCCTGTGCCTGAGGCACCTGCCTGAAGCACAGCTGGGCGGCTGGCTGGTTGTGGCCCGGCCGGCGCTCTGGTGCCAGCGGGCACGCCTGTGCCAGCAGGGCAGCCCGAGGAGGCACAGAGCCGGCGGCTCCCTACAGGCACATCCACAGCCCACACTGCCGGTCCACTGTGTGCCATGCACCCCTGTCACGCGCCACACCGCCGCACATCTGGCACAGGCGCATGCACAGCACACCGCACACCGCCTGTTGTGCCTCCTGCTGACTTGTCGCTTGAGCTGTTACGGCGCAGCGGAGGGGGAGGGGGAGAGGCACCCCAGCCTACCTGTGGGTCCGTAGAAGCCGGGGCCACACGGGTCCTGGCAGTCGGTGCCACTTGCGGGGGAGGAGGCGAGCATGGGTCCAACCGTGCCTTGACCGCATGGACTGCACCCGTACCCATTGCCAGTAGAGCCTGCGGGCCGGCCGGCCGGCCGGTGGGAGGGCAAGGGCGTGAGGGGTGGGTTCAGGTGCGGCGGCATGTGCAGACAGGGCAGGTGCAGGCAAAGGGGTGAGCTGCCCAGTAGGGAGGGCTCAAGCAATGTGTACGTGTGAGTGGGTGTGTGGGTGGGGAATTGGAATGGCTCGTTAGAAGGGCCAGGAGGGCAGGTGGGAGGCACACCGCGGCACAAGGTACGTGGGCAACGCTGCGCTGCTGCCTGTCTTCAGCCGCCAGGCCCGCCCCTTCTGCTGCCCACCCCCTGCCCCCAGCACGTCGCCGGTGCTGCCCCCTCGCTGCTGTCCCTGCTGCCGCCTGTTTGCTGTTCCTTCAACAGATCTCATGCTTTGTTGTGTCCAAAACAACATCGGCAGGTCAGGGCAGCCATATCTGTGCAGCTGGCTGTCCCTGGGGGCCACACCTGGCGGGCAGATGGCACAGACTTTGACGGCGTCGTTGACCACGATGCCGTACCGGCCGCCGCCGCAGGACGTGCCCAGGCCCTGAGCGGAGCTGTCGTCTCGGCAGCTGGTGCCAGGATTGACGAGGAGGCTGCAGAAGGACACCGGTACGATGGTGCCCGACACATGCGAGGCCACAATAGTGCGCTGCAGCGGGGCAAGGCAGCAGGGGGGACATCATGAGGAGAGTGTGGGCGGGGCGGTGGGTGGACATGCAGGCAGCTGCGGGGGAGGCTGGGCAGCAAGGTGAGAACAGGCGCGTTGAATGCGGGCAAGGCGGAAAGCGGTGGGGGCGGCGGGCAAATGGAGCCATATATCCGCGGGCAGAGCGGGGTATCTGGTTGTGGCGGGAGCTGCACAGGCAGCCGGTAAGAAGGTGGGCAGGCACGGCAGGCGGGGTCACGGGCGTGGGAGGCGGGCAGGCACCCCTCCCCACCTCTGTGATTGCATAGCCCAGCATGGCCCCGCTGGCGCCGGGTCGAATCAGCTCGATCACCCCCTGGGTATACACGACGCTGCTGATGGTGTGAGGGTTGTTGGCTGTCTGGGTGGCGTCGAAGCCGTACACATGCCCCTCAATCGCCGTTTTGATGGCCGCCCGCACGCTGGCAGCGGTGGTGTCTGGGCTGGGCGCAATCAGGGCACCCTCCTTGAGGGGGCACTCGAAATAGCTCTTGTAAGATGCAGCCGCGTTGCCCGTGAATATGGCGTCCACGTAACTGCCGGCAGCGCTCAGCGGGGTGAGCGAGACCTGCGGGGCGGGTGTGCAGGGCGGGACGCGGGCACGGGCAGCACGCTTGATTCAACCGCTCTGAGGAACGCACCGTGTCAATCCACTGATGTTGAAGGCCCCTTTAACAAAAGGAGCTTGCGTGAGAGCTGTAAAGACTAGACTAGACTAGGCATGGGCAGCGGGGCGGGGCAGCGGGAGTGCCTGTTGACTGCGGCTGCGCATCATTTTGAGCATGGGAGCATGCAGTCAAGAGAAATGGGCATCGCTGATGACAGGTGGCAGCAGGGTGTGCGGCCAGGGCACAGTGAATTGGCCGGCACTGCCGTTGGCGTGCCAGAGCCACGTACCGAGCAATTCTGGTACAAGTTGACCTTCACGCTGTTCAGGCATCTTGCTATGATGTCGGTTGTGTCTGTGGTAGAGAAGAGGTCCATCTTGAAGTAACCTGCAGCGCCAGAGAGGGCACGGCAGCGCGCAGGTTGGGCTGACGGCAGCACCGGCGCCGGCATGGCCACAGGGCCGCAGCGCGGGCGCCCAGCAAGTCACTCAATCAACCAATTACGTTGCAAGTCCAGGCGGGAGCCGGCAATGGTCCCATGGGACAGGATGGGGGGTGAGTGTGTCAGAATGAAGTAGCAAGTGGCGGCCCGCAGCACGAGCCGCTGTGAGGGCTGCACATGCCAGCCAGGCAGGACCAACAAGCTACTCTGCTGGCACCGCCGCGTTGCAGATCAGCGGCAGCTTGCCTTGCGTGCAGGGGCCCTGGGCCCAGGCGCCAGCTGCGAGGCCCAACAGGCACGCCAGCAGCAGGGCTGCCCGACGCTGCGGCACCGCCGCCATGGCGGCGCGCTGTGGCTGCTGCTCTGCTGCACCAACGGCAGGGGAGGGGGAAGTGGGCGTGCAGGTGTTCCTGGACTCACATACACAGCGCTGCAGCTACACCTGTGGCACGGCACTGCAAAGTTATAACAGCGGTAGGCGACGGCCTGGCGGCGAGCGGCGAAGCCAGCGGCGGCCCGCGGGCGGACGCCGGTGGTCACGGGCAGTGGGCCGCGGCTTCGCGGCTAGATCTGCCGGGTCGCCCAAAGACCCCTTGCTGCTCATCAGTCACCTGTGCGCGGGTTGCTGCGCCCCCACTCCCGCGGTGTCCCAGTCGCTTTGTGGCCGGTGCCTCAGGCGGCCGAAGCTCCTCGTACCAGCGGTCTACTGCACTCTGCTACAGCTTGTCCTTCGTTGGGCGCTGCGGGCGGAGGGGTGCTCCCCCAGTTCTGTGACAAGGGCCCGCCACCTCAGCCGGCGTACTATCGTTACTAGTCCGGGCCAAAGGAACACGACAGCGACCCAATGTGCTGCATGTGCCTCTGGCGTGCTGCGTGTTCTCCTGATGCCTCCTGCTACGCGTAATATAGACACCCGGATGGCGGCCTGGTTGGCGGACCGGCAGCCGCGAGGACCTGTCTGCGTGGAAAGCGCACAAACAAGATGCAGGCAGCACTGTACACGAGCCTGACCGAACACGCGGGCATGCACGGCGGCCGGCGGCAGCAGTCACAATGGTGAAGGTGACCAGTTGCCACCCACGCGGCAGCCAGGCCGGCGGCGGCTGCAGCGCTCCCCTCCTAGTCGTTCGTCCATGGGTCCTGTTCTTACACAAGGCAGTATATCCGATGAGAAGTGTGAGGCATTGGTGGCTGAAAGGCAGACAGTCAGTGTGTGCAGATTGGGGGGCATGCGTTGGCAGCAGAAGGTGGCGAGCGTGGGCGCTGTTGGCACGCAAAAGGGGCACGCATTAAAGGGAGAGCATTCATTGTCTATTTGTTGATTCAAGTCCGGGAGGGCATTCATGGAGGCAGAAGCCTTCCGCCAGGCCGCACAGCGATCAGCGCGCCTGCAGCATTGGCGGCACCAGCCACTCCATCGCACCCAGGTCCCGCACAGCTGCTATCAGGGCCTCCCCCAACCTCGGCCCCTCCTGGGGCCCATCGGTGCCCTCGCTGCCCCCGCTGCTGCTGGCGGAGCCATCCCCAGCTGCGCTGCGCTGTGAGGCAGCTGCCTGCTGCGCCTCCCGGTGCTGCCCCTCCACCGATGCCAGGAAGTCGGCCAGGCCCTCGCAGCTCTGCTGGATGATCTCGGCGGCCGCACGCACCGCCTCCAGCTCGGATGCCGCCTCGACGTTGCCTGCAGCGGCGAGGGGAGAGAAAAGGCTCAGATTGGCTGCTAAACGCAACCACTTGATAAAAGGCATTGCACGCACAGCCTTCAGCCCAGACGCCGCCTCAACAGTGCCTGCAGCGAGGGGAGAGAAAAGGCGAGGGGAGAGAAAAGGCTCAGATTGATTGATGACAGTAACGCTTGATGAAGGCAATGACTCAGCCGCCTTGCCCAACACTGGCTGCAGAAGTGCGGAGGGAGAAGATGTAGAATGACCCAAACAAAGGCGTCACGGTCACACACCGCCGACAGCCTTGCTTCCAACCAGTAGTGCCCCCCTGTGCCCATGTACCCCAGGTGTACTTCAGGTGAACCGCTGCAGGCCTGCAAGTTGTACCACATCCCCGGTGAGTCCACCAAATTTCTGTCCCGCTGCTGACGAGGCCCTCGCCTTGTGAGCAAAAAACACCCCAGGCACTCCATCTCATCATACTTCTCCACTTCAGACATGCCCTCCCTCCCTCCCTCCCCTCCCGTTGCCCGTGCTCACCGTACAGCGCGTCATCAATGTCGCAAGCATCTGCAGGCTGCTTGACGCCTGCCGCGCTCGCCGCCGCCGCGTCGGGCGCAAACTCGCCCAGCCGCCGCACCTTGCTGCTGTAGCTGCCCATCCCCCAGTTCTTGATGGTGTCATACACAGACACCTGCACACAGTGGGGGGAGGGGTGACACGACAACAAGTTATACCCACTGTGTGGGGGGAGGGGTGACACGACAGCAAGTTATACCCACTTTGTGGGGGGAGGGGTGACACGACAACCAGTCTTCTCCCTTTGTCGTGCACAAGGCGCCCGTGCTGCTGCAGCTGCCCCGCCCCGCAACTTATTAATTTGCTGGCATACAGACAGACACCTGCACAGAGTGGGGATCAACCCAAAAGGCGCCAATTTGTCGTGCACGCCAGCCCTTGCCGCTGCAGCTGCCGTACAACCTCCAGGCGTGGGTGAAGGGTGGCATACGGAGGGGATCCGTGGGGTGGGGCGGGAGGCATGGCAGGGCCGCCGCTCTCTGTTGGTGGGTGGGTGTGCGTGACGGAGCCGCATGAAGCCCACCCTCGACACCCAGTGCACGCACCCCGCCCNCTGCCCGCCCAGACCATTGGCCCACCCCTTCTCACCTCTCTCAGCACGTCTGCAGCCACAAACTTGTCCATCGCCAGCAGCATGTCGAAAAACACAATGTCCCGCTCCTCCTTGAACTGTTGTGCCGCGTACCCCGGCGGCAGCTCCCAGCCCCGCTCGGCCGCCACGCTGGCAGCCGTGGGGTCGGGGCCCTCCCCTTCGCAGTAGTCCCGAGAGGCCCGGCACTCAAACACGAACAAGTCGGCCAGGCCACGAGAGGCCAGCGCGGCTTTCAGGGCGCCAGCCGCCAGCACGCTGCGGCAGACACCAGACTCCGAAACGAGCGCGATGCGTGCGGCGGTGCTCGCATCTGGGGTGGGAATGGGTGGGGACAGAGTGGGTCGCAAGGGGGAGGGGAGAGGCCAAGGGGTGAGGAGGGGAGCGGGCGGCAAGGCAGGCGGGCGACGGCGAGGGGCGAGTGCGGCACAGGCTGCACTGCTCCCGGGCAAACGCACCTGAAGCCTCGGGCTCCCATGGAATTGACCGGAAGGATGGCTTCACCACTAGTTGAGACACATCCATCGAGCCTGCATCCTGCTGCTGCGGCGTGGAGCCGCCGCTGCCGCCGGACGGCGAGGCGCTGGCGGCCGCTACTACAGCGCAGCGGCGGAGCTGCGTCCTCTTGCCGCCACTCAGCAGGTCGCGGCTGCCGCTGCATATTCTAGAGCTCATTGCGAGCTGCATCCTTGGCAGCAGCAGCGCTTTGGGGCTGCGGGAGACCTGCGGAGAGCCTGCAGGTGGCCGGGTGAGGTCGGGGAGCGTGGGTGGATGCGGAATGCTGCTTTAATAGTGTGCAAGTGATCGAATCAACACTGGTCCGATGCACGACCTTGTCTCATTATCGTCATCCTGCTGTGCTTTGAGAAGGCGCGCCCAATATCGCACATTTGCGGATCCTGCTTCTCTCGCAAGACCATCAACATCGACCATCGACCCGGCCTCCTGCCCGCTCGCAACGCCCGCTTCACATTCCCGAGCTGTCTTGCGCTCTTGAAGGGTCCAGCGGACTGCAGGAGACGGTCCTTGCTTGCCATGCAGTCGACAGCGGTGCAGCAGGCGCATTGGCAGCCCAGCGCCAGTGCCGCCCGCCAGCAGCGGCGGCAGCGGCGGCACGGCGGGGCCGTGGCGGCCGTTGCAGCACTTCGCCGACCGGCAGTGTGCTTAGCAGCAGCAGCAGGCAGCAGCGACGGTGGAAGCACACTCCAGCTCTTCTCCCCCTCCAAGGTATGTGCCGGAGAATGCCGTCTTGCCCCGCGCTGTCTGCCTGGCAGGCCCCGCCCTGCCGCTGGTCAAGTGCCAGCACTGTGGGGCGCCATGGTGGACGAGTCCTTTCGCGGATTCCACAGGGCCTTCCTCCCGCAACCCATATAGCTTTGCCTGCCACAACAGCTTGCCCTGCGTCTACAGTGCTCTGGGCTGCTCTCATCATGTTGCCCACCGCCACCGAGCAGTGACCCGGCCAGCCCTGCACCCCAACTGGCCCCCATCGCTGCCGCCTTCCTGGCTGCCGGGCCTGGCAGCCCCACGGCTGTCGCAGCGGGCGCCTGCACCGCCACCGGCGGCGGGCCATTCACCGCCCTGCTGGCCACCACCCAACACACCCTGCCTGGGCCCACCCGCTCTTGCTTGCACCAACACGCACACACGATTGATTGATTCATTAATTGATTGATTTGTGAACAGCTGCTAAGCAGCTTTGGCTAAGGCTTTGGTACACACACACACACACACACACACACACACACACTTGCAGACACAGATACAAAGTTCTAAGCAGATTCACATGATATTCACCCCTCTCCGGTCCTGCAGGTCAACTTGTTCCTGCGGGTGGTGCGCCGGCGGGAGGACGGGTATCACGACCTGGCCAGCCTGTTCCACGTCATCGACCTGGGTGAGCCCCCTCCCCTCCTTTCCTCCTGCTTTCCAGCCTTTGTTCCAGGAATTCGCTTCCTTCTGCAGCTGTTGGGCGAGGGTGCCAGCAATGCGTGCAGTCCTGGCTGTCCTGTCGCATGGCACGGCCTTTCTCATGCATCACTTGACGGCTGCTGGCCAACAAACATCCCTCGGTGGCTGCTGGCCCGCATGCGCTCTGCGGCGTGCTGGCCTCCGCATGTGGAATCCTGTGTTTGTGCGTCCCATCTTCCGTGTTTCACTGTCCCTGCTTCCCTCGCGGGTGATGGTGCCTTGACATCACCTCACCTCACCCCCTGTGCCCTTCTTTCCTCAATTGGCGCAGGCGATGACATGGCGTTTGATGAGCTGGCGGGCACAGCGGGCGCAGACGTGCTGGCCTGCAACATGGAGGGGGTGCCCACAGACGAGAGCAACCTGGTGATCAAGGTGGGCACGTGCCGTGTGCTGCGTGTGCTGTGGTTTTGTGTGAGGCGGGGCAGGATGGGATGGGATGGGCTGGGTGCATGGGGTGTCGTTTGCGAGTTGCGGCACGAAGGGCTCGGCGCATGGGTAGGGCAATGCATTGAAGTTCCGGCGTGCAACACAGACGCACGGCCACAGACTATCTAGGGGAATCTCAACACAGGGCTGTGACGCTGCTGCCCGGTGTGTGCGCTGATGCGGCAGCACGGCAGGCAGCACCACACTGGACTGCTGCCCCAAGCTGCCTCTTGGGTGTGTGTGTGTCGCAATCACATGTTCAGTGGCAGTAAAGCAGCTGTTTGCTCATGCAAGCAAGCAAGCAAGCAAGCTGGGGCTGGGCGTGTGCGACATTGTGTCATCCAGCGGGCGGGTGCGCCACACCTTCTGCTGCCTTGCACCGCTTGCCACGCACCTCTTCTCCCAGACACCTGTGTCCTATGTCGCTGCCAGATGCCCCGCCTCGCCTCCTCGTCATCGACCCCCCCTCATTTCTTCCGCAGCAGCTCGCGCTGCGAGGGACTGTTCTCAAGCCCTCCCCCACCCTTGCCCCCCGCACCCCAACCTGGCAGGCCTTCAACCTGTTCCGCTCCAAGACCGGCAGCAAGCAGCGCTTCAAGGTGGACCTGCACAAGCGTGTGAGTTGTGTGCTGCTTCCTGGCTTATTGGACTGCACACTCCTCCTTTGGGCCGAAACGAAGCCCACGCCCGGCTTAGTGGGCGGCCTAGTGAGGGGCTTAGAGAGGGGAACAGGGGCGGTCCTTTGCCCAGAGAAGCGGGCCTTGTTGCAGGCCCGTGCTCAAAACGGATGCCTCGTTGAGCAAAGCATGCAGACTGGGGAGCTGTTTGGTCAATTTGCTTTGGGCCTTGTCTGCTTGCTTGAAGCACGTGCTGACCATGCCTGTGCCTCCCCACCTCCCGGCTGTTCGCTCCCCCTGCGCAGGTGCCCCACGGCGCGGGGCTGGGCGGCGGCTCTGCCAATGCCGCCACCGCAATGTGGGCTGCAAACGAGCTGACGGGGCGCCCTGCCAGCTCAGCGCAGCTGCTGGAATGGAGCGGCGAGATCGGCTCCGACATTTCCGTCTTCTTCTCAAACGGGGCGGCCTACTGCACGGGGCGGGGCGAGATTGTGGAGGACGTGCCTCCTCCACTTCCCCTGGACACCCCCTTGCTGCTGGTGAAGCCGCCTGTGGGGCTGGCCACTCCCGAAATCTTCAAGGCGCTCGACCTCAGCAGGCACGCCGCGGCATGCTGTGCCATGCTGCGTCGCCCGTGCTTTGCTGTGCTGCGCTGGGCTGTGCTGTGTTGGGCTGTGCTGTGCTGCGCTGTGCTACGCCTTCCCGTGCTGCGCCAGGCAATGGGCTGCTCTGGGATTCTGCATGGCTGTGCTGTGCATCCTGTGTGCGCTCATCAACCACCCACCCTCGTCCCATCCCAGCCCTGCCCTGCCTTTCTAGAACACAGGCGCAGGCGCAGCACCTCAGAGCTGCTCAATCCTTTAGGCACATGCCTGGCATTCCAGCAGCCCTGCATGTTCATCAAAGTCGTGTTTACCTGTTGTACATATGTGTATCAATCTCTCCTCTTATTCGCTGTGTCATTCCTCCTGAACACGTCGCGTCCCTTCCCACCACAGCAGGCGCAGCACGGCAGAGCCTCGTGAGCTTCTGGCCCGCCTGGCTCAGGAGGGGGCCACACAGGAGCTTGCGGTGAACGACCTGGAGCAGCCGGCGTTTGACAGGTGGGATGCCAGGCCGTGTGGCTTGGTGGGGGGGGCGGGTGAGGAAATGAGAGGGAGGCGGGCGGGCAGGTGTTGGGTGTAGGAGGCAGAAAGGCAAGCAGGCAGGCGGGCGCTGGCTGTGAAACGACGTGACACGCAGGCAGCAATTGACAGGTGGGACGACAGGCGGTGTGGTACAACAGCAGGTGGGCCATGGAGGGCTGGCAGGCAGGCAATTACTGGCTGAGACTGACCTGGAGCAGCCGGCGTTTGATACGTGGGACGGCAGGCCGTGTGGTGTGGCAGCAAATGGGGCAGGGAAGCGCTGGCAGGCTGCAATCCGGCCTGGCTCTCCCCATGGCAATCTTCACTGCGTGCCTTTCCCCCTCCAGGACTAGCCTTTTCCCTCCTCCTCTCCCGCAGGCCGCCTGGCGTATCCCACAGGAATGCACGCCACAGCGTCACGCCTTGACCTTCCTCCTCCTCTCCCGCAGGCCGCCTGGCGTATCCCACAGGAATGCATGCCACAGCGTCACGCCTTGACCTTCCTCCTCCTCTTTCCTCCTCCCCCCGCAGGCTGCCGGCGCTTTTGGAGCTGAAGCAGCGGCTGCAGGCAGAGGGCCCCGGCTACTCGAGTGTCTTCATGACCGGCAGCGGCAGCACCATTGTATGCGTGGGCTCAGGTGCGGCGCTGCCACACCTCCTCTTCAGGCCACACACCAACACGTGTGGGACATGTGCCGTGCGGGCGCTTTGCGTGCTGTCTGCTCAAGCCCTCTCTGTGGAGCGGGCTGGGCGGGAGGCCCCTGCCCAAAGAGCTCTGTTTGGATGGGGGTGGGAACGTTAAGGATTGCTTTGTGGGTTCTGAAAGCTGCTTGCCTGAACGCCGCAACAGTGCCGTGCCGGCAGGAGAAGAACAGGCGGCCCTCGGCGCTTGCTTCTCTAGCTTTAGCCTTGCTTGTTGCTGTTGCCCCGCCCCTTGCGCTGCCCCCTGCAGATGCTGCCCCCTCGTTCCTTCAGGAAGCTCAGTACTCGGATATGTTTGTGAGCCCGGCACGGCTGATCACGCGGCAGCCAGGGGGGTGGTATGCAGCGCCCGCGCGGACGGGGTCGGCGCCGGAGGCAGCCGCCGCGGCGGTGGCGTGAGCGTGGCGCCCCAGTCACGGCACCTCGTTTCCCTGCAGTTCTTTGATTCACTGCCCTCTTGTTTATTTGTGCACGCTGTCACATGTTGAAGCGCTTTCAAGGCCCATGCTGACAGGGCTGCTGAGGGTGGCTGGCTGACGAGAGGGCCGCCGAAACCAGCAGCGGCCTGCGCGCAAGCCCAATTATATTTGCACCCGACAACCCTTCTCAAACAATCCAACATGCAGCTCAGCATGACCCGCGTGGGCGCGTGCACCCGGCCAGGCCCGGTGTGCACCCGCCCCAAGACAGTCAGGTGTGCTCCGCCTCCGATGCCCCGTTGCGTCCCGCGAGACGCGGTTCCAGAGGCATGCAAAATGGCAATAGGGGCACGAAAGGCGCCGGACGGGTCCGCAAGGACCGCCAGACGCCGGCTGCGGCGCCTGCGCAGGCGCCAAACTGTACCGGCGCGCCAACCGCTCGTCCTCCCTGTCGCCGCCCTCCCTCTCCTCCACCTGCGCCGACGTCTCTGCAGGGCAGTCCGCCGTTTCAGCGTGCGCTGCGACAGCGATGATGAGATTGTTCCCATCGTCAGCGGACGCCACAAGACGGGGTTCACAGAGGTGCGGGGCGTGCCTCGGCCTGCCTGGGGGGCGGGGAGTAATCAGTCCGACATCAGTTAGTCAGCCGAACCAGATTCAGTTCTTCCAGCAGCCGGATTCTGGAATGTTGGAGGGAAGGGGCGGGGCACAAGCATCCGGCCCACCCACCCCACTACCAACGTCCCGCCCTCCCCTTGGGAGCCCACCCAAGCTTGCGATTCACCGCCCCTGTTCTTTTCTCACAGCGGGCCATTGAGCATACCCCTCACACCCGCCTGCACGAATTTACATCACCGCGTGCTCCCCCTCTTCCTTACATAAACACCGTTGTGCTTGAGTTGAGTGTGAATCACCGCAGGCTCCTCTTCTTCTTTGACCTGTGTGCAGGAGGACTTGAAGAAGCTGGCCCACCCGCACCTGCTGGGAGGGGCCACCATCGGAGATGAGCTGGGTGAGTGGCCCCCAGACCTTCCTTGGTGCCCCTTTTGTTTAGTGCGCGGACATTTGGGTTGCCTGTAGGAAAGACCCCGGTGTGGGCTTGAGGCTTGCCGCTGAGACGTGTGGCTGAAAAAGTGCCTGCCGGCCAGCCTGCCTGCTGCGCCCGCTGTCCCGCACGTGCTCGTGCACTCGTTGTTGCTTCCTTTAGCTTACACCCTCCCCCGCCTGCTCTCCTGCCAGCCCATCTCAATCCCTCACACGCCCATGCACATGCCCGCCCGGGTGCCTGCCTGCCTGCCTGCCTGCCTGCTCGCCCGCCCGCCAATGCAAGCTCTCGTGCGCCTGCCCACCCGCCTGACCGCCTGTCTTCACCCCTCGCCCGCCCGCCCCTCCACCCGCCCACCTGCCCGCCTGCAGCCATGATTCGCAAGCGCTACCTGACAGCGGAGCAGATGGCGGCCAGGGAGGTGGCCAAGCAGACCACCGCCAACTGGTGGGTGGGGCAGGGGAGAGGAGCGGCTTTAGAGAGAAACAATCCCTCGTCCAAGCTTTGTTGTCTCTGCTGCTTGCCTGAAAAGTTGCCGATCAGGTGACGGCAGGGAGGTGGCCAGGCACATCACCGCCAACTGTGGGTGGGTGTGGTTTGGGGAGGACATCGGAGAACGTGTTCTCCCATCCCTTGTACTATCAGCTGCGTGTTTTAAGAATGCGCCCATCCCTTGTGGGAGCAGCCGCGTGTTTTTGCCGAACAGGCAACAGCCAACGGGGCTGACAGCCAGTGCAAATCAGTAGTTGCGTCAGTGGGAGGGCCACTTGCTTGCTGTCCCAGTCAGGCGGGATATCAACTGCTGTTGAGCCTCCTGTCCCTCACCTCCTTGATAAACGCACTGCAGGGACGGTGATGTCTATATTGGCAGCCGGTGGAACGAGCTCAGCGTGCTGTACCTCATTTTTATGGCGGTACCGCTGGCCGGCCTCCTCTTTGCCTGGGCAACCTACGGCACCCTGTGGGCCACCGGGGTGTACTACTGATGTACCACCGGTGGTTCTGACGATGGTACTGTCGAGGTACCGCAGACACACTTGTGCACTGTGGATGCACTGTTGATGTGGGGCTCGGAGGCAGCTCCGCTGGTTCGGCGGCGGCAAGCACGGAGGGATGGTGGGGGGAGGAGGTGCCCGCCTCCACTCTGCCTCCCCTCGGTCCTGTTTTTTGCCGTGTTTTCCGCCCCCTGCCTGGCTGCGCATGGGGATGACACGCTCCCCTCCCCCTCCCCACNGCACACCCTGTGCTTTCTTTGTTGACCTCGCTCTCCCTTGATGCCCCCAATGCCATTCTGCCCTGCATGCCCCCTGATATATGCATACCGACACTAGCACTCTCGACGGACCCCCAATTTTGGCTGCCAGAGAACGTGCCACCTATGGAGGGAGGGGGGTGTTCTTTCTTCCTTTCTTCACCCCCAAGTGACCCCTGCGCCTTGAGTGCCAGACCTCTGCCCTCTTCTTCTTCTTCCAATCATTGTTTGAGGAGACCGCCTCTATCTTGCCTCAGCCTGCCATGTTCATGCCCGCATAGCACCCACGCCTTGCCTGCCTTCCCTGCCGCTGCCTCTTAGCACCGTGGTGAGAGCTCAGTCCGCCCATCATCGCCTCACGCCCCTCCCCAAGGGTCGCTGTCATTGCACTTCTCACACGCTGCCACAGATGAGGTTGCAGCGTACTGTAAGCTGCTGCCGAAACCAGTTGAGCATGCTTTGCAGGGAGCTGGGCTGCTAGTGCAGCAGTGCCGCTGTGCTGAGCGGGAGCATAAAATAGGACGAATCAGGGGGCTGGCGAAAGAGGGAGAGGTTTGCTACCACAGGGTAGAAGCAGGAAGGGGGTAAGAAGATCACAGGTGCAGAGTGTGACTGTGGGTGGACTGTGTAGCAGGGGCGGCATGAGCTCAGCCACTAGCGCTGGGCATCGGAGGGCCAGCAGCTTAGCCACTAGAGGAGGAGCCTGCAACCCGGACGCCTCGATGCCTGGCAGCAGTTTAGGCAACAGCCAGCACTGGGCGCACAGCGTGCATGGCGTGCCGCGGCACCACTACCTCTGAATGCATTGCCCTCATCCCCCTGCCCCCGCCCCTGCAGGCACCCACATTGAGCGCCCACCCTGCTCGTCTGTTTTACATGCACGCGCAGGCTGACGCACAGAGGCTTGATTGCAATCTGTTCTATGTGAAATAAGGAGCGGCACCTGGAGCGCTGGGAATGCCACCGCCCCGCCTCATGCGCATGTGTGCGGCACACCCCTGGTACAACATATGTACATATCCATAAAGTGTACTACAGTGTACTACAGCTAGTAGCACAGCCGTGCCACAGCTGGCTCTGTGGGCCATGCAGCATCGTTGCCTGCCCTGTGCCTCACCCATGCTTCTACGGCTTTGCCACCTGCCTCGTGTGCCAGGATACATGCATGCATATGCTTTCCCTCCACCCTGGGAGGCTGTGCACCCCAGGGCAAGGCTGGCAGGCACAACGGGGCGGGGCGGGGCGGAAGTGCCCGCCGCCTATAGGCACCGCGAGTCTTGCGCCGCTCCCTACTTTAGTGGGGTTGCGCGTGATTTCTGTTGGGGGGCGCCCGGATTTATTGGGGAGTAGGAGCGGCCTGCAGCATAGGGTGTCGGGAAAAGACCATGGCAAAGACTACCCTTACAAGCGCTTGGTTCTGGCACACCGGCGAGGGACTGGCGAGGGGGCGGAGGCGGGTATACGTGGCCCCTGCAACTCAGGGACTGAGGACTCAGCCTTGTTTGCCCTCTCAAGTCCTCCTTGTTTGCCCTCTCAAGTCCCACCTCTCAACCTGTGGTGCGCGAAATTAGACTACCCGAGTTAGTTTGCAACAGAACCCAACAAAACACAATGTGTCACACTGGCTGGCTGCAGCACCTCCCGGAGCTGCCCTCCGGAGGTGATCCCCACCCTCCATAGTACCATTCTGATGGGGGCCTTATTCACGAACCCGTCCACGCAAGGCATCTTCAGATACGTTGGGCATCCCTGGCAAGCTCAGTTCCATCTGCCAGGCCTGTAGTTGCCTTCCGTGAAGGAGCAGGTTTGGAGGTTCAACCACTAAACTTTAGTAAAGGCCACCCACCCGCTGCAACTCTGGCGCACACACAACTCAAATCAACGATTCCTTGCGGGCGCTCCATACGTATGCAGCCCAAACGCAAGCGCGCCCCCACACTACCACCTGCTTGGTCGCCTGCACCCGCGACACGGGAGGGCAGCGAGGGGAAGGCGGCTGCAGGTGAGGTCCAGTCGGAGCGGGGAGCACAGGGGCGGTCGTGGATGCCGGCAGCGCAAGCCGCTCCAAGCTGTGCCGCCGGCGGCGCCCGCCAGGGGCAGTCCCGCCTCCTCCAACCACAGGCGCCCCGCCCCACCTTCCCTTGCACCCCCCCTCGCAGCCCTGGCGGCGCTCCACGCAGCTGGCTGCTCTCACACCAGCGCGTCGCCGGTGGCCGGGCCGCGCTGTGAGGCGGAGGAGCATTCGGCATGCGGCTCTTCAGGGGGCACACCGCCCCCCAGCGGCAGCGGGACCGTGCCGCACCTGCTGCCGCCTCACCTGCTGGAGCTCTCCCAACAAATGGACTGCCTGCCCCAAGCAGGTGAGACCCTACAGCTCTATAGCCCTACAGACCCTGCAGGCCCGGCCGGCTGTGTGTGGCACCTTGGCCCTCACCGGCACCTGGCACCGGCATGCCAGCCTGCCAGCCTGCAACCCTACTATATACCATCTGCCCCCCGACATCGCCTGCCTCCTGCCTCTCCCTGCCGCAGACATCCTGTCGCTGCCTGCCGGGCAAGGCTACCTTGTGATCCACAGGCGCGGCGGCCGCGAGGCCGCGCAGGGTGGGCAGCCAGAGCCGCCGCCAACGCCCCGGCAGCAGGGGCGGGAGCAGGGGCGGGAGCGGGATCCCCCGGCAGCGGCATGGGCTGCTCAGCAGGAGCTGCGCTACCAGCGCACGGTACGCCTCATTCGCCTGGTGCTACACCTTCGTATGCTGCGCACGCAGGAAGAGCAGGCTCGGGACAGTGTGGCGGCAGCGCGGGGCCCGGCAGCCGTGGCAGCGGTGGCGGCAGCAGGGGCGGCATGCGAGACGCACGGGGGGGCGCTCCCATACCCGCCAGCGATGCAGCCGTGCCCACTGGACCTGCAGCTGCCAGCCCTATGGCACGCATCAGCACCTTTCCTGCAGCTGCAGCTGTTTCAGGCGTCGCGGCAGCCAGCTACCCCGCAGCTGCCTCCGCTCCAGCAGCGAAAGTACCACGCAGCGTTCTGCATCCCAGCAATCGGTGGCCCAGCACCTGCTGCAGCACCCGGACCCGGCGCACCTCTCTCAGCAGCAGCAGGACACAGCGCCAAGCAAGCGCGCACGCTGCGGAGACAATACGCCAGGTCAGCACCTCACCGCCACTGCCGCCGCTGCCGCTGCCGCACTTGCATCCTCGTGGCTTGCATCCGCCGGGCCTGCACACTCGCGGCGGTGGACCACCATTGCCACACACTGCCGCCGCCAGTGTTGCACGGAACCATCAGGCCTCCCTGTGCTTCTTTGCAGCATGGATGCATAGCCACCAGCCTGCAATCATGCTGGCACTGCGGGGCTCCTGCTCAACGCACCTGCCAACCCTCCCGCCGCTCCCCTGCTCCTCTTGTCCCGCTTGCAGGTTGGTGCCAGGGCAGTGCCGCGCAGTAGGGGCACTTACCTTGGAAGCTGCTTCCAAGCGGCCTTTGGCCCAGATTTGCTGAGGCAGCGCAGCTGCTGAGGTGTCTCCCCACCCCAACGGGTGCTGACATCAGCAGTGGTTGCGTTCCCGGACCGCCGGCCCTGCCCCCCGCCATGCAACCTCAGCCCTTGCCCACCACCGCAACCGCCATGCCGCATGCCTGCGCAAACAGCCAGCGTGCCAGTCGGTGGTTGCCACACACATCCGCGGCGCCACACCCACTCCAAGCCACTTTTCCCCCACTGCGCATCCATCCCCCGCACATTCTCGCGTGGCGTGTCCCCATCGCCACGACACGTACTGCTGGTCGTATCTCATGCTCACCCCGCCCTCTCAACCTACCCGTCTCACTCAGCCTGCGCGCGCTCACCCGCCTGCCCTTTCAAAAGCACACACACATGCACACTTGGGCACAGGCGCAGCGGGCCATTTCTTTATTCCCCACTCCCACCACTTGTTCCCCCCTTTGTCCAATCCGCGCACCACTCCTGCCTTGCAATCCCCCTTTCAGGTCCCTTTCCGTGCTGCTTTCTGCACTTTCTCCGCCGCTGGTGTCTTCGGTCCCCAACTGGCTCCTGACCACCAGATCGCCCCCTGCCATGCGTTCCTCGTGTGTATCTTTTCCTAATGGCGCCTCGCCTCACCTCCCCTTGCTACTATCCCTTTCCACCATCCCCAGCACTAGGTGACCCCCTACCCCGCAAGCACAGCTGCATCGTGTGGCTACGGCCCACCCCCCCGCGCACGCCCCCCGCCTGCTCATTGCGCCCTTAACACCAGCGCTTCCCAAATCCGTTCATTACGCCTCCTCTGCACCCCTCCCTCCAAGCCCTCTGCCACAACTGCTGCACAGCCATCTGTTCCTGCCTGCTCCTTGCTCCCTCCTCTTACCCGGCTCCGCTGCACCGCCACCCCACATCAAGACGTACCCAGACCCTGCCAGCACCCTGCCCGCTGCCCTCTACTCCCGATTTCTCTCCTACTACTGCCTCACCGAACCTCCTTCTTTCATGCGGCATCACCCAGGCTCATCTGGGTTCCAACCTTGCAGGACATGCACCCAGGGGACTGCCCGCCCCGATGCCGGGGCTTGCACTGCCCCGCATTCCAACCTTGATCCCGCACTCCTGCCCCCTAGCTAGTTGCCTGCTGAGCTGAGTTCAAACCTCCCTACCCACCCCTAGTGTTCTTCCTTCCCCACCTGTACTCAGCCCTCTTTCATACATACAATGTGTTTTGTTGACTTGCTGCGCACGTCTGAGATAGTACGGGTTGAGCAGTGGACGCTGACAATGCAGGGCCCCGTGTCTCTCCCCCCCTGGTACTGCTTCATACGGCCCGCTGCATCGGTCCACACGTGCCGTGTTGGAGCTGCCCGTTCTCCCCCCACTCCTTCTCCTTGCTTGCAATCCTGGCGGTCCCCACTAGCCCAGAGGTCTGTGTCGGGAAATTAGACTGTAACTCCCCACAAGCACAAAACAAGCAAAGCGCCGGTTGGTGCGGGCTCTGCGCGAGAGGGGCACCCACACAGGTGCCACCAGGCACCGCCAGGCAGTCGCCGGGTGGCAACACATGCCAACGGGCGTGGGCGCATGCGCCCCCACCTAGTCTAGTCTAGTCTTTACAGCTTTACGCAAGCACCCTTTGTTAGAGGGGCCTTCAACAAAGGCGCCCTAGGGCGCCCCCACCTGCACCGCCCACCCCCCATACACTCCAAGCAGTGGTGCATAATTGAGCAAGCATCGCAGCCTGGAAGCAGCCCCTGCACGCTGGTTTGTCTTCACAATATTGCGAACCCCTCTTTCATGCATCGAGCTGCGAATGCCACTAACACGCCTGCACCACACCCACCCCTCGCCCGCCACCCCTGCCGCTGCCTGTACACAGCCTGCACACAGCCTCTCTGCAGCCTCGAAGTTGAAGACGCGCTCCACACATCCCTCACACACCCCTCCGCAGTTGCCTGGGGGAGGGTCACTAAAATGCACTTGTCACACGCTGCCACACACGGGTTTCGTTGCACTGTAAAAGCTGTCTCCGACACCAATTGAGCATGCCATGTAGGAGCTTGCTGCTAGTGCAGCAGTACTGCTGTATACTGAGCGGGAACGGAAAATAGGACGAATCAGGGGGCTGGCGAAAGACGGAGGGTTGCTAGCACAGGTTGGAAACAGGGAGCAGGGAAGACTGAAGAGGCGGAGCGTAACATGGGGTGGGACAGTGTTGGAGGGGCACGCTGTCGTTGTTGTTGATTTTTTCTCTTGTGGGTATATTAAATGTGGATGTAAGGGTGGGTGGGTTAGAGGGCTTGCTCAGTCGAGACGGGGGGGGGGGTATGGGGGGGCCCAGGGCGCCTTCCTCGTTGCCGCAAAAAAGGCCAGCTCTTGCTGCTGGCTGGCAGTGCGGGCGGGGAGCCGTCAGGGAGGGTGGCCCCTCAAGGCGCACGGAAGGCCCTGGGGAGGCCAGCCAGCCTGAAGGCGTGCTATCCACAAGGGCGGGCTTCAACTCACGCCTTCTGAGAAAAGCACCCGGCTGGCATGCGGCAGGTCAATTAATCCTAACCTCACCGGTACGGGGCTAACTCAGACCGCCCAAGAGGCCAGCCATCTGGGCATCCCCCATGCATGGTGGGCAGGGCAGGGCAGCCCCCTCAGATCGTGGCAAGAGGGGCGACGCCCACCACGTCCCCCTCGCCCTGCGCCTGCTGCGACGCCGCCTGCGTCTCCGCCTCCCCAGCAAGGATGGACTGCAGGCAGCGGGCAGGCAGTTCGAGAAGTATTCGTTTGACCCAGTACGTTATGAAAGGCTGTGAGGGAAACGCTACGAGGGAAAGGCAAGTGAAAGGCATCAGGTGAAAGGCTCTGAACATGATGCTGAGCTGGCATTGGGCGGTCTACATAGGTCGTGGGGAGGTGAGGAGCCCCTGGGGGGCATACCGAGTTGCCCGAGGCCAGCCAGCCAGACAGGGAGCCGAATGCAGATACTAGTATCTGGGGCCAAGGAAGCAAGGCAAAAGCGGCACAGCTGCCCCCAGATTGCAGGCACGTGGCGACGCGCTCGAGGAGTGCTTGCACAATCAGCCGCGTGCCACGCCGCGTGCATGGGTGCCGCACACATGCAGCACAGCAGGCAGCAAGGCGAGCAGCGTGGCAAGCAGCGTGTCAAAGTGCCTCACACAAGCAGCGTGGCAAGCAGCGTGACGAGGCGCAGCTTGCCGAGCAGGCTCATCACAGCGACACACATCTCCCGGCGGTTGTCAAAGCACTCCCCCACAACCGAGACCCCAGTGTGTTACATTATGATTGGCATACAGAAAGAAAGGGCATGCCAAGCAGCGCGGCTGGCCCCACCTGGAATGCATCAGCCAGCACAAAGAGGCGGTGGTGGGCCATCATCGTTGGCGTGACCAGGATGCCCTCAGACATGAGAGCTGCACAGCATGGCACAGCACGGCATGCCAGCTTAGCACGGCACAGCAGGGTGGTGGGTGTGGCCAGGAGGGTGCCGTCAAGACGTGAGGGCTGCAGCATGGCACAGCACGGCACAGCATGGCATGCCAGCACGGCACGACATGCCAGCTCAGCACATTGCACATAGCACAGCCTGCCAGCTCAGCAAGGCACAGCATGGCAGCGCATCCGTGTGGAGGTGGCACTGTGCCCAACTTTGAATGCTGGCCACAAGTGCTGAGCGCCGCGCCCCACTCACTGGCGGCGTCGATCCACACAGCGTCCCACACAGTCTGCTGCGCCTTCTTTCCTTTGAAGGGGCGCAGGAAGACGAGCTTGCCTGCAGTCGAACACACCCACACACGCTCAGATGTTACTTGTGATGGTGCATGGCCGCACTTACACAAATCACGGGTAACAAAAATATGTGGGCAGGGAGGCCAGCCGCATGCCTGGCAAGCGACACCGGGCTCCAGTGGGCTCCGCAATCATCAGACCCCTGCCTCTGCCTCTGCCAGTGCTGGACAATAAGGCCTGCACACGCATGCACTTAGTTGGTGGGCCCGCTTTGCACCCAGGATGCGCGCTGCTGGCTACTTGTTTCGCCCCTGGCAGCCCGCACACACCGCCGCTCGCACACGCCAGCACGCACGCTCTCCCACGCAGGTTCTGCCCCTTCTGCTGGCGAGGCGCACTGGCCACGCAGAGCTGGCTCTGGTGCACCCCTGCATGAATTCACCTGGCGGATACATTTCTGTTGTGTCGGCATCGCTCAGATGCAGCGCGCTGGCGTGGTAGTAGCTGCAGGGCGGGGGCATTGGGGGACACAGGGACGCAGGATGAGGTGTGTGTGTGTATTCGAGTGTTGATGGCAGCCTGCCGCACAGCCAGCCAGCCAGCCAGCACCGGGAGCCAGCCGGCACAAACGGTCCTTGCTTCGCTCCCATACACCCTCAACGTCCATATCCCCCCGCCAACCACTCGCTGCTCCCTCCCCCTCCCTCTCCCAATCCCACAGAAGCTGCAGAGCCTCTCTCAATACCACAGAAGCTGCAGAGCCTCTCTCAATCCCACAGAAGCTGCAGAGCCTCTGGCAGCCAATTGCAGCACAGCTGCACTGACGTAACTTCTCTTCTCAGTTCTCAGCCAGCCCAGCTCACCTCTCCACCATGTGCAGCGCCTCTGGCCCCACAGCATCAAAGCTGCAAAAGGTGTGGGGCGTGGCGGCTGCCCTCTTGCGCCTGCCTAGCAGCACGTCTGCCAGGACCCGCAGCTTGGGGCGGGTGCAGCGCGCCAGGGAGACCACCATTTCGTCTGCCACGCGCTTGCACGTGTTCGAGCTGCAGGCAGGGAAAGGTGTGGGGGAAGATGTGGTAAGGGGACACAAAATCAAAGTAAGAAGGAGGTCCAGGGAGACCATAATTTCGTCCGCCACGCGCTTGCAGGTGTTGGAGCTGCGGGGAAGTGGGTG